>RJWJ010000430.1:0-241421 GCA_004363605.1 Indri indri | reverse complement strand
GCCCGGCTAATTTTTTCTATATATTTTTAGCTGTCCAATTAATTTTCTTTCTATTTTTGGTAGAGATGGGGTCTCGCTCTTGCTCAGGCTGGTCTCGAACTCCTGAGCTCAGAACGATCCGCCCACCTCGGCCTCCCAGAGTGCTAGGATTACAGGCTTGAGCCACCGCGCCTGGCCTTATGCTAGTATTAATTATTCCTCTGAGATTAGTGCTGAACCAGAGAGCGCAATGGCCAAGGTTTCCCTCATCTTTCAGAAAAATGAGGAGTGATTTGAGAAGTTGTTGCTGCTTCCCCATTATCAACTACCATTCATTTTTGACTGAATAGATTACAGGAAATAATATACTTTTCTGTGAAAATGCGAGTTAACATTTGGCATATGAGACTATCTTAGGGGGCAGAAAGAACCTACGTGCTTAGTAGACAATTCATAAGAAAAGCTTTAAATATCTGAATAACTTAAATGAGAAGTTTGAGTTTTTCTCAAGGTGAAGCTTTTCATCAAGGTTTGGTTTATGGTGAGGAGTCTGTACATTCTTTGACATGAACATGATTGCTAGAATGGAAGTATCTAATTCTGACTAAACTGTGCCACATGTCTATGAGAATACACATCTAATGAAACCACACACACATTCTTGTCCCATGGCCTGTGACCAATTCCCTAACTCCAGGTGTCTGTCTGTAAATTGCTGACTTGGGGAGACAGGGCAAGCAGCAGAATCTGCACAGATCCATTGACAGTGCTGGAGAGATAACTAGGAACATGCTATCCGAGAAAGACTTTTGACCCTCTGTCAAGGACTAGAGCTTTCCTGTGTCCCCAGTGAGCAGTCATTTTGTAGACAGATCTAGAGTTAGGGAGTTGGATTCTTTCCATGGAACAGAGTACGTGGCTTCACTGGCTGTATATTGTCATGGAGATACTGCACAGGTAAGACTCTATGGCGAGAGTTTATTTGTGTTATACCTTTGATTTTTTTTTTTTCTTCCCTCTTCTGTTTCCCTACACGCAGGTTCAAGTGTCCTCAGTAAGCCTTGTTCAGTGACTGTAGCCAGTGAGGCAAGTAAGAAGAAAGTGGATGTTATTGACCTAACAGTAGAAACCTCTTCTGATGAAGAGGAAGACCCTCCTGCCAAAAGGAAATGCATCTTTATGTCAGAAACACAAAGCAGCCCAACCAAAGGGTTTGTTAATTTATAGTTCACTATTGTTCATTACATTTGCAAGTAATTGTTCTTGGATAGGTTTGTAAATGTCTCTGAGAAGATGCATGACTGTAGAAGGCTATTATAATTTGCCTTTGTTCAGCTGAAATATTTTACAGTAAGCACGTTGTTTATAGCAGTGGCCCCCAACCTTTTTGGTGCCAGGGACCAGTTTCATGGAGGACAATTTTTCCACGGATTTGGGGGGAGGGGAGGCAGAGTTCAGACAGTGATGGGAGTGTTGGGGAGCAGCTGTAAATACAAGTGAAGCTTCACTGCCACTGTTCACTTCCTGCTGTGTGGCCTGGTTCTTAACAGGCCACAGACCGGTACTGGTTCGTGGCCCAGGTGTTGGGGACCGCAAATTTCGATGAAAAAAATATTTACCTCTTTGGAAAGTGAGTGTTTGAGGTATTTATTTCCTACTCGATACTTTTTGTTATTTTCTTGAACCTATTTATAATGAAATTTGGCATCTCAGACCAGCATAAGAAAGCTTGGCGTAAGAGTGTGGAACTGGGAATCTGATAAGTGTGGATTCCAACTTTGATACTATTGCTTACTTGTTCTGTGGTGCTAGATGAAATACTTGTTTGAACCTCCTTTTTCTTTTTTGTAAAATGAGGTTAAATAATGCCTACCTTACAGGATTATTGTCAGTTTTCAATGAGATTATGAAAGAACTTGGCCTCAGTGTCAGGCACATGGTAATTTCTCAATAAAAATTGATTCCCTTTTCTTCTCACCCTCTCCAGGGCAAAGTATGGTCAGGTAGGTGCATTCTAGCATGGATTCTTTATGATTTACCTGGGAGAAGCCATTACTGGCCTAAAGTAAAGGACAGGTCTGAGTATTTAGCAGCAGGTGCTTCTTACTTACAGATTTTGGACCATGCATGGAAGTAAGGGGCAGGGGCAAGGGCAGGAAGTTGACAGCCTGTGAATACATTCTTTCAAACTTGGGTGTGTTAGTTTCATCTCTTTGGCCTCTCAATGCACTTAGTTTTCTAATGCCTTTATTGAGGTATAATTTACATGGCATAAAATTCACCCATTTTAAGTATACAATAGCACCAATCGCTGATTTTAATAAATTCATAAGAGTTATACACTCATCATCATGATTCAATTGTAGAATATTTCCAACACCCAAAAACTTCCCTCATGTTCTTTTGTAGTTTATTGTGAATCACACCACAAGTCTAGGCAATTATTGCTCTTTTCATCTCTCTAAATTTGCCTGTTCCAGACATTTTATATAAATGGAATTCTGTCTACTTTTGCAACATTCGGTTTTCAGTTTTTTTATGGTTACTTTGAAACTACTTTTTACATTACTTTTAAGAATTAAACCTTTTGAGTTGCCTTCTTCATTGTTAAAATACTTATTTCAAGATAGGATTTAAACATCATAGTAAGGTCATATATTTTCTTTTACCTATTTAATTAGAATGAGTTTTTAAATTTGTTTTCTTAGTGGAACAGAAAATGAAAGTATTTCAAATGGGTTTTTTTCTGGTGTGCTGGTCACTTTTTGCTTTTTTGAGACAATTTGGTTGGCACTTGTATAATTTAAATGATAAACCAAATGAAAATATAATTTTGATATGCTTGCTGAGGTGGAAAACCAGGGTAATAAATGCTTAGATCTGGTATTTCTAGATTTTACTCTAATGATACCCTTTAGAATACACTGGAAAAGTAGGGGTTGCAAGTACTGTAGTTAATTGGATTCACGCCAGGTTGAAAGATTGTGCATAGTAGTGCTGACTCATGAGTTGAAGTGATCTTGGAGCATGTCTCTGGTGGCATGTCAGGAGGGTCTACCCTTTGCCTGTCCTTTATCATGTTTTTATCAATACTTAATAAGAACACAAAACTGAAAGGATGTCACATGTGACAAAACCTGAAATGACCTCAGAATGCAGAGGTGTAAGAATAGTTTCACCTATGGTCAGCTACTCTAGCATATAGCTCCTCATCTAGGTTGAAAAGAAAATAAAAATGTAAGTATTTAATATAAGGTAGAAATTTGTGACTAAACCAACAATTCATGATAGTTTTGATTTGAAAAGTTTGCATAAATTGCAACTCTTCAGCTCATTCCATGAAGCCCACATAACCTTAATACCCAAACTAGATTTACATGTCAACAACCACAGAGAACCTTTATGAAACAGGCTCACATAGAAAGATAAATGAAAATTCTGGCTTTAGTCTTAGGAAATCATTTAATTATATATTAAAATAACATCCACTATAACCAAGTAGATTTTATCCTAGGTGTGCTTTGATATTAGGAAATACATTGATAAAATGAATCTTGTCACAAGAACAACACTATAGTCATCTTAACAGATGCTTGGAAGTCACAGATAAATTGCCATTCCTGATAGAAACTCTTTGAAATGTCAGAGTTACCTTAATGGTTTGACAGGTTCACTACTTAAGCTGATTTGTTCTTAGCATTAATAAAAGAAGCATAGTGTCCAGGGTACAGCCTGTGTCAGTTTTGTTCCATTTTAGGCTGTGTGGCTTTAAGAGCATTTTAGTCAGTGTTGTCATCAAGAAGGGTGTTAACAAGTGTGTGCAGCCAGAGCAGAGGAACAGGAAGGTGACTAGCAGAACCTGGAGCATGATGGATGAGTGGGTCTAAGGACTGACTGAAGCTGTTAAGCTAGGAGAGAATATGTGATAGCTACCTTGTGGTTCTTAAAAGGGAGTCATTGACTAGTAGGATTAAATGTATTCTTTGTTATAGCAGTCATCAGATTTAGGTCCAGTAGAGGAAAGATACACAGAAAAACTTTCTATTTGAGCTTTTTAACACTAAGAAAGTTGATGTTTTATAATAAAATTACATTTTCTGTGTTGAATTAGAGGGCTGCCCACCTGTTACAGTGTCATAGTGGAGGGTCATGCTGTGATTATATCATCTCTCTGATCCCTTCTACTCTCACGCTTTTGTTGTTTTGTTCCTGGTCGTCCTTTTCATACCCTGTCTTGTGGCTCAGCATCTGGAAATTTTTGTTTTTCTCTGCTGTGTAAGTTCATCATGACTTCCTGATCAGTGATAGTAAGCAAATGAGAAAGAATAGAGACTGAGAAACCACCAAAACCTATTTGAACTTACAGTGCAGAAATTATGTGGGGTGCTGGTTTTTTTTAAAAGGTACGTTGTTTTAGTAAACATTGTTCTTTTTTTTTTTTTTTTTTTTTGAGACGGTGTCTCACTCTCTTGCCTGGGCTAGAGTGCCGTGGTGTCAGCCTAGCTCACAGCAACCTCAAACTCCTGGGCTCAAGCGATCCTCCTGCCTCAGCATCCCAGGTAGCTGGGACTATAGGCACGCACCACCATGCCCGGCTAATTTTTTCTATTTTTAGTTGTTTGGCTAATTTCTTTCTATTTATAGTAGAGACGGGGTCTCACTCTTGCTCAGGCTGGTCTCGAACTCCTGAGCTCAAGCAATCCTCCCGCCTCGGCCTGCCAGAGTACTAGGATTACAGGCATGAGCCACGACGCCTGGCCAGTAAACATTATTCTTATAAACACTTTTACAAAGCACCAAGAAGAAATTGAAAAATACCTCTCCTAGAGAGAATGACTGTTAACATTTTGATGGCAATCCTAGCACCTTTCTTTGCATGCCAATTAGAATCTTTAAATGCAGTCTTACAATACCTTTTAGAAGAAACTGGTATGTTAATCTAAGATGTTTAGAAAACCTCTGATGTTTTTCTATATCGAAAGATAATTTTACATATTATGCTTCTACCCCTGCTCCCTGGAAAGTGAATGGTTGCTTTGTCATTAATAAGGAGGTATTCTAAGGACAGGAAACAAAGAATAGGGATAAATATGAATCTTTTTTATACTTTTATGATCATAAAGTGGGAGCACAGTGAACTTCAGGTTTATGAATAAAAATTGTCAATCTATTTTCAGACATCTAAGTCTGAGCCAAATGTGAATTACATGCAATTCTTTGACCCAGTACACAATCTGGAATACTAATATTTGCTATAGCAACATGGTAGCAATTTACTTTTGTGCTGTGATATTATGGATAGTTATAAAAATTTAAAATACATGTGTACACTTGCATAATGTGTATATATATATATTATATATGCCTGTGTGGATATTTGTCAATCCTATGAAGAAGCAGTAATAAATGTTAAAAGTTTTTAAAAATTTACTACTTCACAGCATCACATTTTTACACCCATACTTCCACCATACATAGCCATTTACATTTCTCCATGGAATCTGTTATTCATATCTGTAAATACATTTCTTTTCGCATAGGTTTTAGAGTCATTTTGTTTCTGAATGTGCTCCTTCTGAAGATTCTGATAAAAATCTGCTACCAGCATGTAATTCGATAATCCTAATTAATTACTATTTTTAGCCGTCCTATATAAAGTTGAATTTGTGTTAATGGTTGCAAAGTTCAGGTAACAGGAATTAACCTGTTAGCTTTTCATATGTTTAGCTTTTCTTATGTTTTCTGAGGTTTTAGATGTTGATTTACTAATTTGTACCCGTATTGGATTTTGGCATTTTCTTAGGTTTTAACATTCACCATTTGGTATTGAAGAATCAAGGAGTTATGTAATCATCTGAAGTTTCATGTTGCTTTGCAGGCAGGGCATGTGCAATAATTAGGTGTCGACTATGGTGGCAGACAAGTGTGTAGGGATGTCGACTGACTCCTCTGTAGTTGTAAGTCAAGGGGTTAGGGAAGGAAAGGGAGTTTGGTTATTGCTGTTGCCTATAAGTCTGTTTCAAGTTGAAGGATCAATTCAGGATCAAGACAAAAGAAAATCTCCACTGTGAAATATCAAAGAGAGAGGAGAGTGGGAGGAAGACAGGCATTGTCTTTTTCTTGTACCTGAAATTCTTTTAGTTTCTTTCAGTAGCAGAGAAAAAGTGATAAATTAAATAAATTTTTAAGTAGAAACTTTTTAAATTAAATGAAACTGTATGTATTTTTTGGTCTTCAAAATCTTACCTATTAACATTAAAAAATAATAGATTAAGATATTAATACTGTGAGACAGCCAGAATAAGCAGACTTACTTTTTCAACCCCTTCCCCAACACTCAAACATACCCAGTCTCATCCTCCTTAACCCTGTGTTCCTTCCTCAATTTGTGATAGGTGCTCTTGTATGGAAGTACATACATGCTCGTGTCATTTGAAAACACTTTGGTAATTTTCTGTTGTTGTACTTTGATCCTGGTAGAAGACCACTGTTTTCAAACCTCCAAAAAAAGCTGAGCTTTAGGTACAACATAACTGTCTTCATCTCATCCCAAGTTCTCTCTTTTCCCTTGAATCTGCCTTTTTTAACATTGCTTACATCCTTGGTTTTAGGTCATCAGTATCATCGGAGGCCAAGAAACCTCCTAATTCTAACCTAGACAGGTTGATTTTTGTTAAGATTACTTCCTTGTATCTTCATCTACCTCTGAAAAATGTTTTTTGAAATGCCAGGCTTATGTTATTGCTCAAGCGTATTGTATGTCATATGCCTCCTAAATGGATCAGTTTTTAATCTAAGATTTCTGAACTCTGACCTCTGTTATTTATTAACTTTTCTGAGACAAACATAATTGTCAACACAACCATATATGTACTCTCAAGATGACTTTGCTTTCCACATTTCCAGCGGCATCCATATTTCTCATATCAGAATGCAAACCAATCTTAGAAGGACTCCAGTGTCTGAGTAGGTTGTGATTATTTAAGTGGTTTGACATTCAAATCGAGGTTATGAAATAAGTTTGTCCATTATTTAGAGTATAAAGAATGTCATGCAAGTATGTCATCATTTCTTATTACTAGTGTTTAATAATCTGAACAATAATAGGAAAGGGAAAGGACGTCTAGAGGTTGCCATCCCAGTCTAGCTTTGTGACCATGGTTCTACTTAGAGTTTTCTAAGATACTTGTGCTTTTCTTTGTCTTTGTAATTGTTCCTTCTAGCTACAGAATTCTGTGCTTCAGACATTAAACTTACAATAGTTGACTGACAGTGCTTTGGGATGCTAACCTTAATGTTTTGCTCCTGTTCCCATCTCATTACTTGTTGGCAAGATGGCCACCATCAGCCATAGGGTCAGTAACATTGCTTAATTTCCTCTTACATATTCAAGATGTTTTTTTCTCTCAGGTTCTAGTTGTTCGCCCTGGGCTAAGAGAAAATGAAGATTAAAGAGGAAGAAAGCAAAGATCTTTAAGCCTGAACTTTTAAAAAACGTATATTTAATTATACTGCTTTTTGAAATTATAAAGTTTTAATTCTAAAGTATATATATTTTTATATAATACCAATTATAAAATCTTATATGCGTTTAATTTGTATTTTTAGTAGCACGAACAGGTAATTTCAAAGTTATAAACCCTCTTTCACCTACCTGATAGGTGGTATCATGGTAGCCAGCATTTTTATTTCTGGGTATTATATCTTAAATCTTGAATAGTCATCTTATTCTCATTTCTGATTGTGGCCTATTGCCATCAGATTGGCTGGCTTTCAGATTGGGTAACTTTGCTCAGATGATTCCAGAGAAGATTGCAATAATTAGTACAATTTTAGTTAGAATTGAAGAAATTCTGGTTGTGCTATGGTGAGTAGCTTCACTCATAAAGAAGCCCGGATTTAAATCAAACCTTAGGAATCTTCTATTTTAGTTTTAAATTTCTTTACAGATAAAATTACTAATATCCACATACATGTTCCACATACGCTAATAAAAGTGTATGTGAAGTATATTTCTATTTGTGGATGAAAGTGTTCTGTCTTACTCCAGCACCGTACAGTGTGTTTGAATGTCAACTTGCTGTTATGTCACAGCTGCTGTTGAGAGCCAAGATACGTTCATGTTAAAATGAAGACTGTTATGAAAGAGGAGAGTAGAGTGGAGTGCTGTGTAGTGAGTAGCAGAAACTAGTGAACGTACGACTGAGAATGCCCAGTGGTGCAGCTCTTCTCTCCTGTGAACTAACAGCCAGATTGTTTGTAATTTCCCATGCTATTTAAAACAGGGTTCTCATGTATCAGCCATCTTCTGTAAGGGTGCCCAGTGTGACTTCGGTTGATCCTGCTGCTATTCCGCCTTCATTAACAGACTACTCAGTACCATTCCACCACACGCCAATATCAAGCATGTCATCAGATTTGCCAGGTATGTGGAGAATTTTTGTTTTTGTTTTTTAATCAAATTTTATATATTTTTAATTTTAATCCATGGAGCAAGTACAGTTTCAAAATTGTAAAATTTAAGTGCTAAGGAAATTTGAAGGCTTCATTTAAAGGTCATATCTGTTTTAATATATCACATTCAGTTGTTACCATTTTAACTATAGAGCAGTTGTTGCTCTGTAGATTCCTAATGATAGGAAATACAGAAGAATAGTAGGAAAATGTTACAGATTTTATTTTCCTTGTAGAGGATTTGTATTTAGAGACTGTTTCTTGGTTTACTTATCGTAGACCCTTCACAGGTTAGGGGAGAGTATTTTCTCATACTCTTCTTGGTAGCCTGTCAGAACCTCAGAATATACTGATACAGTTTGGAGCTGATTTTGTCTACCAGCTTTATCCTGTGGATTTTATTCTGCCTGTAAAGATAGGGTCTACCATCTGTTTCCCTAGAGCAGTGCTTAATACATGGGGATATCCTTTGTATCTACAGTAGTCTTCCCTTATCCACGGAGAATACGTTCCAAGACCCCCAGTGGATGCCTGAAACTGCAGATAGTACAGAACCCTATATATACTATGTTTTTTCCTATACACACATGCCTATGATAAAGATTAATTTATAAATTAGGCACAGTAAGAGATTAACAACAATAACTAATAATAAAATAGAACAGTTAGTATACTGTCATCACTACTCTTGTGCTTTGGTGCCATTTTTAAGAAAAATAAGGATTACTGGAACACAAGCACTGTGATACCATGACAGTCAATCTGATAACCCAGATCCCAGATGGCTACTTGAGTGACTAAGGGCAGGGAGCTGCTGGACAAAGGAATGATTTATGTCCTGGGTGGGATGGAGCAGGATAGAGTGGGACAGCTTAAGATTTCATCAGACTGCTGAGACAGTGTGCAATTTAAAACTTACTGTTTATTTCTGAAATTTTCCATTTGATATTTTCTGACTGCAGTTGACTGCAGGTAAATGAAATCATGGAAAGTGAAACCTTGGATTGGGGGGGACTACTGTATAAATAACTAAACATTTAAAAAGTTCAAGGTTGCTTGACTTACCTTAGTGTCAGGACTTACGCTACCAAGGCCATATTGTAAAATTTATGCTTTCCCCACCTTTACTCTTCTTTCCTCTCTTCATAGCCATTGTTTTCACAAACATTTTTGTCAATCAAATTTGAGCAAGTTAGGGCCAGTGTTGCTTATATCTGTGATTTCCCTTTTCTCTGAAGGGACTATTTAGTGGAATACAATTCCTTCCTCCTGTTACTAATTTTCTTTTGTAGATTTGTAAAGTTGATTTTGACCTGTAGTTTATTTTTCTTTCTCCCCTTAGGTAGGTCTTTATTTTAAGTACAATACTTACACTGTTGATGAAAATTTGTATTATTGAAACAATTGACACTTGTGTTGTCTGGCCCAGTATTTGTTGTATACAAAGCCTAATGCTAAGGACAGATGAGGTTTCGTGGTCCATGACAAAGATGGAAACTCAGATTATTAATTCCTAACTGCCATGTATTGCTTTAACCTTGGCTAGTTTGAAGAGTGTCCATATGTCATCTTAGTATGTATTATAAACAAGCATTCCTGAAGATTTGATTCCTAAAGACATTGAATTAAAAATTAATCCTGAAAAAAGATCATGAACATTTCTGTTTATTAGAATAGTGACCCTGCCATTTAGCAATAACATAGACACAAATTTACAAATCACTTGTCCTGTTAATTTTCAGATTGTGTGAATCTGGATGAATTTTTAATTTTGGAGAATTTATATTATTGCAAAATTTGGGTGTAAATTGAGACTTTATTTCTTTTTAAAAATGTGCAGATTGAGAAAAATGCAGTAAAATATGTCTGAACTCTGTATATTTGGTAAAATGCATTTCAAGCTGGAATTGGGGAAATAAGACTATTATCCAGGGCTGATATTAACCATATGTGAATATTGGTTATTAAAATGTTGAAAAGCTTTCTTGCAGTTGATAAACTGAGTAGAATAGGATCTGCTGTGCTTTAGAAGAACTTCTAGTTTATCGTTATCTATGAATTATGTCACTACATCTCAAAAATTTTTATTTTTGTTTTTTGATAATGTGCTCTTTTGTAATTAGTAATTACTTTGGTTTTATTTTTGTGCATATTTTTATGTAATTAGTCATACTGTGGAGAGTTTTGGTATTGCTAAATTTAATAACTTAAAATATTAAATAGAACACTAAGAATGGAGAGATAACAAAGTTTTAATACATTTCTTAACATTCCTTTTAAACATCACAAACATGAATCTTCTGAATCTGCAGGAGAACAAAGAAGAAATGATATTAATAAAGAACTGCAGCTTGGAACATCTTCTGATACTGTGCAACAATGAATACAAAATAAAACAAATAATTTGTATTTATGGAGTGGAAAACAGCTTGATTATTTCAAGAAAAAATATGACTGCCTTATTATTGATAGTGCCATATTGTCAGGTGCGAATGGTGCTCAAAAGTTGTATCATTAAAATTTGAAAGTGCTAAACATTTACATATTTAATCATGTAGCAATTATGTTTTGTTAAAGTTTATGGCTCAAGTAAGGAAAATGTGTTGTCATCAATGAGGGAAAAAACTGAGTCAGCATCACATAATGAAGCATTTAAAATTTAAAAATTACAATTTTATCAAGTGTATTAATAAAAACATTCAGAATGTATTATCAAAATTTTTAATACCACCTGCTTCTTAGTTTAAAATAATTGAGCATTTTCAATGATGAAATACTTAGGAGGGCATAAAAATATATCAATATGACATGCTGCAGTTATGGTGAAATAAGAAAACAGCATTTTGCTAAATTTATGAAACAAGGCAGTAAAATTTAAATCACTGTTGATAAAATTTCATTTATTTCATGTAAGAGTTTTAATATTCTACTTGAAATGTAAAATGCAGGAGTACTTTGGTAGTTTAGTTTTTTATTAGAAAGAATATTACAACATCTGAAATACTGTATCAAACCTCACTGTTATTTGAGGAAAAAATGCTTTCAGTGAGAGATTTACATTAATACCTTATTGTATTTTGTATTGACTGCACCCATGTAATGCTTAGAAAAGACAATCTAGAGTTTCAACCTAAATTTTAGAAAAATTTCTAGGTATTTTATATATTATGACATTGTATAAGTCACCATATTCAATTATCCATGGATGAAGTATCAAAAAATATAGATCAAATAAATCTCTTAAATCTTTTCTAAATAGACTTTATATTTACTGGAACACATGAAATCATCAAAGAGAATTACAGTACAACTGAAGAGCTGGAATCGAAATAATTATAAAATAGTGAGTCTTTGGACCTTGATGGGCATACTCTAGTGATAGAGCCGCAAAAACCAGAAAATCATATCAAGCCCCTATATTTATTTTAGTTGAAATTATGAAACAGGAGTAGTTTGAACATTTAGAAAATGAGCGCTTTCTAGTAATTTGGCTTCAGTACACAGTATTTCAACAGAGCTGTCAATACTTAGCTTTATAAAAAGTTTGTTATTAATGCAGATGGAGTGATACAACAAACATTAAAAGTGATTGAACATATAAAACTGAAAAACTATAAAAAAGTAGAAGCTGTTAAAAAAATGAAGAAAAATGTTACAGCATTTGAAGCAAAACAAAATTAAGTTGATTAACATTCCAATAAACTTATGACTTAGTCAATAATAGAAATATTGAATATATGAAACTCCCAAAAGATATTTTAAGAGCTAGACAAATCTTGAATTACAGAAGCAGAGAGAGGATTTACTGAATAGTGTCGTTAATGTTAAGTGAAACTTTCTGCTAATGGAGTTACCTCACTGCACTGATTGTCATTTTAATGGAGGAATCATTGGAAAAGTTTATTGTGATTCTTTTTGTCCAGTGTTGCCTGAAATCGCTATATCACATAACTAGTAACAGGCGTACAAAATGAAAAATTATAGCGACAATTTAAAAAAGTACTTTAGAAATCATTTCAATGATTTCTTTCAAATGATTGGTGCTACAGCTTGTATCACTAGATAGGCATTTTTGTAATACCTTTATTTAGAGATTGTAAGGGAATAAATATATTTAAAAATTTTGATTTATAAATTCATACTGGTTATTAAATTATTTTAAATGTCCCCACTAATATTCTCTATTTTGAGTAAAAGTGTATCAGGCTTTCACTGTGCGGTGGTTATGTTTGGGTTGACCTTGAATGCCAGCATAAAAACTCATGGAATTGAACAGAAATTGGCCTATCTTAATGACCTATACCTAGGTTGTGGTTTCTTTTTTAATGTTTGAAATAATTGAAAATTTAGTCATACAGGGAGGTCTAAGGGAACTGACTTTGAAGTTTATTGCTAAACTTTTCCGACCAGAAATTTTTTTTATTATTTATTGTTATTACTTTAATACTTCAAAATGAGATTACTGGATAACCTTTTTCACATTCTTGTTTCTAAAACATAATTGGAGAATTCCATTGCTTTGTTTTACAAAATTATGTTAGTTTAGAACCCAGTAAACCTTGATAACGTCAACCTGTAGTGAGCAGCATTTACCAAGTGCTTGCTTTGTGCAGTGCTCTGGATTATGTACTGCTCCCTGTGGGAATAGGGGAACAGGGGCTATCGATTTAATAGCTGTTTAAGAAGTAATATTTAGATGAACCTCACTGTGGTGTATTTCTGAAAAATAAATGTGAAGTATTTTAAGAGCCTAAGTATGTTTTTTTTTTTTTAAGTGGTTCAAATCCAGATCATCATCTCATTATTTTTATTGCTTCTAATTCTGAGTGACAGAGGAAGAGGGGACATTTGCTTTGACTATTCCTAATTCTCTGGAAATTTTGGGACTGCTGCCTTTGAATCCCTGGGAGGTGGTTTTCTCAGTTGTTTTGTCAGGGAATATGTTCACCTTTGGGTTTTTTATACATTAAGTATCACTGATCATGGTATAGAGCTTCCTTGTGGCAGAGTAGTAAACACCCCAAATTTTTTGTGATTAATGATAAATAAAAATGACTTTGGGAAATAATTCTGGTCTCCAAATATGAGACAACTATTAACAAAGCATTTTTGTTTTAGGTTTGGATTTTCTTTCCCTTATTCCAGTTGATCCCCAGGTATGTATCCTGAATTTAAGCAACTAATTTGTATTTGATTGTTGGTTTTGTCATGCTAACTAAAAATGACCAGTTGCATAAAATCAGGACAGTCAACTCTCAATTTTTGATGGAACGGAAGTACTATATAAATATTTCACAATTCTATTTGGAGGAATAAAGTTGCTGTTTTCAGTGTATGATATTTTGTCCTTAATGTCTAAATTTTTAGTTATATTTAGCTTAATAATCTGGCATCTCTTACAAGCATTTGCGTAATTGTAAGATGAAACATTTATTATATAGAAGATCAGCAGCTACAGCTGATTAAACAGACTTGACTCATTAGCTTGATCCTTCATTGTTTTTAAAGACAGTCAGATTTGGACTTTGGGGATGCCCCAGTTTAAAGTTTCTGTATACCAATCGTCCCTGTTTTCTTTGTCAAAGATGATAAACTCTAGTAGCCCAAAGTCCCAACATGAAGACCTTGCAGTGAGCGTGGATTCCACTCACAGGCTTATAGCAGATGCAGAGCAGAGGAGAAAAAGGCTTAAGAAAAGTGAAAAAGAGAAAGACTTTTTGAGACAAGGTGTTGAGAATAGGGAGGGAGAGAGGAAGAACCACAGGATCGCTGCTCCAGGCTGCTCACAGTCAGTTAACCACAGGCCTAGTATCCACCTCCAGTTTCAGTGTTCTGTTATCTGATCACACAGACATCACTGGAAATTTGGGCCCAGGGTGCTGTGCACATGAGGAATTTCTTGTCATCCTGAGTCGACATTGTTACATCAGTAGATGTAACAAAGGTACACACAGCAAAGGTGTATATATTTTTTTCTAGGAAATGAATTCTTCAAGCTTAAAGGATTACTCCCGATTTCTATGTGACAAATCCTTTTTAAAACAAAAATACCTTGGAACCTAGAGGTTTTTTATTTCATATCTCTATTTGGCATGCTTAGTGGCAGTCTTAACTTATTTGATAAGTAGGTAAAAGGGTGAGGTTGTGTCTTTGGTTTACCGTAGAATCCTTAGGTTTTTCTACTTTGTCTTCACATTGCCCCTTAATACCTCTCATTGATATATGTATGGAAGGGATACAGGGTTAGTAGTAAAATGGCTGCAACCCAAGTACTATAAGAATTCAAGGCACAGAGACCATCGATGGCCGGACTGTAGCATCTAGCATTAATTTCATAAATGAAAAAGAGTGTCTTTTTCCCATGAGGCAATCAAAAACTGCCTTAGAGGGTAGCGGGAATAAAACGTAAGTTTCTGGGCTTTTTTCCAGATTTACCTGCCAATTTTAACGGAAAATTAGAAATTGATTTGATTTTTAGAGAAGAATTTTAGTGCCTGACAATTCAACTATCTTTAGACCTCCTTAGAAGCTCTTTTAAGAACTGTTCTTACCCCCTTAACCAATGTGGCTTGAATCTCTTTGTGTGTTGTTCGTTTTATTGATAAACCAAGACAGTTACCTATCTAAAACATTAAATAACTTACTCTTGGAGAGCAGCCTGAATTTTAGTTTTTGCTATATTACTCTGACAGGTAGCTTAAGCCTGGGGCTGTTATTCCCATTTTATTTATGGGCCTTGAAACCATGTAGTCTAAACAACTTCACTTTTAAATTCATGTTCCGTAATTTAGTGTCTCTGATGATAAACTGAATAATATATAGAGTGGATAATATGAATCAGATCTCCTTTACTGATCTTTCGTGGAGTTGAACTAATAACAAACTTAGGACATCTCCTCTTGCATTATATTACTAGACTTCTCTTTGCTAAAGTCAGTACAATTGTTTCTTACATAAAATATTCTACAGTGATATAAAATAAAGCTTTTAGCTCTCGTCTGTCTCCACTCCTTGGTCAATATTAGAGTATTACACTCAGGTTTGTACTGATTTGGGAATCAGCAACCAGGATTGTAAGGGGACTTGAAATATAAGCACTAGGAAAGCGATGTTACACATCACAAGGAAGATTAGGTTAGATCTCCTTTAAGATTTATTCCAGAAATTTGTGATTACATGAGATGATTCTCTGTTCTGAGCATCCCGTGGTAGTTAGGTACCATGTATTCTCTGTTTTAGAATGAACGTTGTCATTATCGAGTTTTACATTAGCAGTTTTGCTTAATACCATTAAAAATAAGCACTTATTAGTCTTTGCGGTGTGATTTAAACCCCAACTAAAATGCTTAGCAGATTCTTTTTGAGATTAAATATGAGTTGTACTTGTGGGGCCAATATTTAGTATTAAATGACTTCAGTTATTGTTGACATTATTTGTACTTTTACCTGTGTATATGGTCAACAAACAAGTTCCATAAGTTTTGAGAGAATCAAAAGTATTCTCCATTCACTAGTGTAAAATAGCTAAATTCATGCCACCTTCCATCCAAAGATGTGAAGTTTTGAGAAATGTTTAAATCCCCTTGGGATTTAAGTATGTGGCTATCACTTGTGCATATCTAACAATTTCTAGTCTCTTTATTTAAAATCAATGTAGCCTCTTCCTCATCGGCATCATTGTTTGTTTCAAGCAGTACTGTCCTCCTATGTTTTTGGATAGTCTCACCTCACCCTTAACAGCAAGCAGTACGTCTGTCACCACCACCAGCCCCCATGAGAGCAATACTCATGTTAGTTCCTCCAGCAGCAGGAGTGAGACAGGGGTCATAACCAGCAGTGGAAGCAACATTCCTGACATCATCTCATTGGACTAAAGGACAACGCACTTGATTCTGGGGAATTATTCATCAAAACTGCTCTTTCTTGGATCTCTAGTCTGTGGAAACTATTTTTTTTGGCAATTGCTTTGATATTTATTGAAAGTCAGATGGATTCTTTTGCTTTCTGAGAGATGAACACAGATGACTGCAGCAAGAACCAAATGACATGCAAGGATTTTTCTTACTCACGCCGTACTCTGAGCTTCAGAGTAATTCAGCCATAACTGTATCTTCTTGAGAGATGGATTTCAATTTGATACATTAATGGATGGATCCTACAAATCAGTTAAAAAAGTTTTTTTGTTATAATAAACAGCAATAAAAATTATGTAGATACTCAAGTAAACTTTTTTCTAATTAAAAAAAGTTGTAAATCATTGATTCTAGAATGACAGCAACTTCTGTTTAACCTGATGTGAAGGGGAAAAATATATGGAAAGAACCGATGTTTGCCGAATGAGTCCTTTCCACAGAGATTTGTTCTCTTTTGTTGAAGTAATGAAGTTTCCGTAAGTGGCCAAAGCTTGGGTTTCACTTTTCTTCCTACAGTTCCACTTTTCTTCGTGATCCCATCAGAGAAAAATGGCCTTTGTGTTAGCATTTTTTCCTGGTTAATCATTTACACTTTGACATTGTTTGCTAATGAATGCAGAGTGAAGTTCTGGGATTTGGCTGCTCAATATTAGTGATTATGTTTGAGAACACAATGCATATTCTACCCTGACATGATGTGTGTTATTTTTGGTAACTGTACATTCTCATTCTAGAGTTTCCTGTAAATTTGGGGCTTGCCTTCTCAAAAGAAATTCTATGCAGCCATTGAATTAAATGTTTTGGGGGTAAGGTATGACTGAAATGTTGATTAGAATTTTGTTCACACTGTCAAATGTTGATAGCTTGGAGGCAGCAGCAGAAGAGATTTTGGGGGGTGGTAATAACAAAATTTACTTTCTTCCTAAGAACTTAATTTGCTCATTTTATAGACTAGTATACAAATCTTTGTTGAAACTTCTCGTATTCTAGTGGCACTGACATAAAAAATGTGTTTTAGATCTCTGATTGTGTTTCTCACCAATGTAATTTCAGTCTCCACAGTGATTTTCAAATTTAGGGAAAAAATGAACAATAGCAAGGAATGGGGACAGCATCAAGCTTCTTTTTCCTTTTTTTAAAGGAAATCTTAACCAAAACCACAAAAGAGAATTAGAAATGATTGAGTTCAAGTGAGGAAGGGTTGGGGAGGATGGGCCAGAACCTACTTCGTATCTCGCTCTGTGCCATCCCCAAACTCTCGGGAACTACTGAGGTGATACTGGGTGCACTTTGAAAACTCTCTTATAGTGTGTTTGATTTTATATCACTCAGAAAACTGAGTTTTACTCTTAGACTAAACATTTTCATCTGAATTTTATAGTTTGCTTCATTTGGCTTCCTAAATCATTTTTTACTTCACAGGGATTTAGTACTTTCCTGATGTTTAGCTTCCCCTAAGCTCTACTTTAAAAACAAAGGCCTTTTTTTTTTTTTTTTTCTTCAAATGGCTGATCCAAGCAATCGATTTCTCAAACAGAAGTGTCCCTGTGAGGACTCTCCAGTTTCAGTTAGAATAGGACGTGCTACTTCAGAGTTGGTGCAACTCCAGGGAGCTGACTTGTCCTTGCTTGGTGTTTTACACCTGCTTAAGTTTTCATGGCCCTCGTGTGCTCTTTTTGTGCTGATTTTTAATTTTGTGTGGTTTTCCACATATCCCTTCTTTGACTGCATATTCCCTTATTTAATGTATTATCCCTTTGGGAGGGCTGCTTATTATCAAAGATGTGGAGAAAACAAACCCTGAAGCCTCCAGCAGTAACACCATAGTTGCCAGTTTTACCTTCTTAAGTCATTAGATTTCCAAACCATGTTACAGTTTTTTGGTACAGATACAGAATTTCTCCTTAATTTTATGTTGCTGCTGTAAGTACAGATGCAATTTCTGTTGACTCTGTAATCAGATAGAAAAAGTAATTTGCTTTGTGTGGCATAATTTGTTAATAAAGAAATGATGTATATTTGTTATTTTGTTACCCTTTAGATTCTAAGAGGCTCCCTCCCCCCTTTTTAATGAACAAAGTTTTATAAGGTAAATGAAAATATTAATAGAAATTAGTTTGTTTGCTTGGTTCTTGTAACTGGTAACTGTGCTTTTGTAGTTGTAATTTGTTTCTTTTTCACTATTTGAACAGTTTTAATGTTCATTTTTGGTGTTTTACATTGAAATTACATATAAATTTTTAATTTATCTCAGACAGGCGCCTTGCATTTTAAAAAATACACTTTGAAGTTTATAATCTTAAAATTGGGGCTTAAATTGTGTATGTATCTTTGCAGGTGAGTACTTTTTTTTATGCCTTTGGGGCCTTATGGCAGCATCATGATTATTAAGCCATTATCCTTTGTTTACTATGGGCACTATTTTCACCAAGACCCTGACACTTTAGCAGTGTATTTTGCTAGCCCAGATTTCTTCTTAACCAAGTATAAAGGAGTTTCAGAGGGATCATCTTAGCTGTTACTTAGATTCTGTCAGCCAACCAGTGATTATCTGGAATATCTTGTTTAAGGAAAGGAACTGCAGTTGTTAGTCTCTTAGAATCACTTGGCCAACTTGTATTTTTATCTTTCTTTACTTTGAAATACTAAGGGCTTTTCTTTCTTTGGTAACTCTTGACAGTGTAATTGGTGCTGAATATAGCTTCATGCCTAAGGTCGGCTTTTACTTTTCACTTTCTGACCCTTAGGTGAGCCACTTGATTTGATTTCCATTTCTGGTCAGAAGATATAAATACTCGGCATGTGTCCTAGAATAATTGTAAAGGCCAAATGAAACAGTTGAGGTGAATTTAGGTTATGTGGCATTTATCCGATGTGTTTGAGAACAGCTAGAATGAAAATACAATGCATAGGTAAGGGATAGAGTGTATAATTAAGTTGATCCATAACTCTTGGTATAGAACAAGTTTTCCTTAGGGCAGTCTTAAGGAATTTGAAGACAGGTAAGATGTTGGATTGTGTTGAACAGAGACTGTTCTGACTTTGATATTCAGACATTCTGCCTTCAGACCCAGTCGTGGACATTCACCATTTAGTAACCATGTTGTCTTTTTTCTGCCAATAAAGTATTCATTAGTTGACATTTTTGTATTTTTAAGTAAAGGCAATTTTTAAAAAGCATGAATTTAATTTACAGGTATGCCTTTCATTTCTCTCTAGCCTTCAGTTGGTTTAAAAAAAGGTACTTAACTCTTCCGTTCTTTATTTAGTAAACACTTTTCTTAATTTTTTTCTGCAAGATTTTCTCCATTTTAATGGATTGTCATAATGACATTCCCATCATTTCCCAGCTCTTTTTGTCTTAGAAAATGTAAAGCAGCAGTACACCATTTAAACTGTGTGACATTGGATTTAGTGTCCCTGGGTTCTTGTGGTGTGGGAGCTTGAAGTTGTCATTTAGATTGGTGATCAGTTCGACCTGAATCACTGCCTTTTCTGCTATAGTTCTACATGAATATGGCGAAATGTGTGGAAAAGAATTTAAGAATTTCTCTGCTTTTCAAGAGTCTCATGCTCCTGTCAAATAAATGACTGATGTGTAATCTCCACTCCCTCCCCGTTTTTTTGGTTAGGAACCACTGCAATTCCTAAAGAAACAAATAAAGCTATATAAAAATGTCTGTCCTTCTTTAATGTTTGCCTGGTTGAATAATGTTTTTGTTTTTTCTGTTTATGTCAGTAGTATATGCTCATTGTGGAAAATTTAGACAATACAGAAAAGTATAAAGAAAAATAACAATTGCCTGTAATTCTATCACCAGGAAAAAAATCACTTTTAATATTTTTACATATTACTTGTTTTTACATAGTTTGATTCATTCTCAGTATAATTTGTGTCCTGGTTTTTTCCCTCAGTCTACAGGCATTTCATATCATCAAAACCTATGCCAGCTATTATTAATGTCATGATATTCCATCGTATGGGTGTGCTGTTGTTCTTATAGCCTTTTCCCACTGAACAGTTTAGATTCCATCTCATAACGCCACAGCGAATGTCTTTGTGCATAAATTATTTACTTAGGATAAATTCTTAGAGGTGGAATTTCTGGTTAAGGGTATGAATCCGTTTATATAGTTTTTGATTTATATTACTTCAAATGGTTATGCTGATTTATACTCCATCCCAATGGTACAAGTAGGGTGGTCTAGCCATATTTTCCTAGAACATGCAACGTTTTATCTTTATGCAGACAGCTGCACTAAAACCTCTGCCCGTGTGACCCTGGTGAACTGCGCTAACTGATTTGGCAGTAGTTGGCAGAGATTTTCCTAGACTTCTTAGCTTTAAATATTATCTGACGTGTTCCAGAAACACCTACATGTGGGCATCCACTTTTTCATATGATTTTACTTGCACTGTAAAGTAGTATGAGTATTTTTTGTCAGACTACATTTTCCATTTTTAGTTCAAAAATCTTGTTACTTTTTTTTCTTTTTAAAACCATTTTGTACCTAGGGCCTGCCCTCAGTAGCCAGTTCTCTTTTTCCTTTTCCTGTAGGCTCTGTTTTGGCCTTTCTGAGCTCCCCAAAGCCAGTAGGATCTACTGAGCCAAAGACAGTCCAACCCAAACTGGAAAAGTGGTAAGACTATAAAAACAACAAAAATGGGCAAGCTTTGCCTGTTTTCACTTTGTATTCTTTTATGTTTCCAATCAGATCTTACTATTCTTTGCTATAAGGGCAGCTGTGGGGAAACAAAAAAACAGATTGCTATCTTCCGATGTTCAAGGTGTAGCATTTTCTTGATTGGCATAGCACATTCATTATTCCCAGACTACTGCTTATTTATGAATGGCTTTTTTAAAAAGCTTCCTTTATTTTGTGTTCTCGAAGGTTAACTCTTTTAAGTGAAAAGGGGTGTTATATTATAAAACAGAATATGCCTCATGTTTTGATGACTTCATCAAACTGTTTAACGAATGTTTAGTGTGTTTTGTAAGTACGTGTGGGATACAGTAATATAAAAGATTTTGTCCCAAACTTCAAAAGGCTTTTAATCAAGTTTTCAAAAATCAAGAATTGTGGCTGGGCTCGGTGGCTAACGCCTATAATCCCAGCACTTTGGGAGGCTGAGGCAGGAGGATCGCTTGAGCCCAGGAGTTTGAGACCAACTTGGGTGACATAGCAAGACACCCCCATCTCTACAAAAATTTTTTAAAAATTAGCAAAAAAGGGGGGGGGGCAAGGGCAACATATGTAACCTAAACATCTGTACCCCCATAATATGCTGAAATAAAAATAAATAAATTAGCCAGGCGTAGCGTTGTGTGCCTGTAGTCCTAGGTACTCTGGAGGCTGAGGCAGGAAGATCATTTGAGCCCAGGAGTTTGAGGCTGCAGTGAGCTATGATGACACCACTGTACTCCAGCCTGGATGACAGAGCAAGACCCTGTCTCAAAAAAAAAAAAAAAAAAAAAAAAATTACCAAGTAACAGACATTGTGCTGAGAACTTTCTAAGAATTTCTCATTTCTTGCAACAGCCCTTTAAAAGAAAATGGTATTATTCCCATTTTACAAATGAGGCAGATTTAGAGAGATTTCCCAAGGTCACAATGAGTAGTGGACTTGGGAAGTCTAACCTAGACCTAGAAGCCCTCTGACCAAATGGAAGTGACATTAACTATGCTATCTAGGAGACTGGGATGAAAATCTAGACATAAAATTATGAGAACTGGTTTCAGATCATGGCCATGGTAGTAAGGAAGGAATTGACGCTGAAGCCATTTCAGAGGAAGACTCAGGAGTAAGGGCTTGAGTCCATTTTTTAAGCATAGGTAACTTGGTTGATAATGGCATTATTTACAGAGACAGGAGGCAGTTGGGAGTGAAGAGTAGTCATTTTGGGTAGCAGTCCTTGAGTCAGTGATGAGTTTGATGTTAAGTGTGGGATTTCAGAAAGGAAGAGTCCATCAGGTTCACCCTGGTTTTTATGCAATCGTTTAAAAAGTGCAAACTTCCCTTGTTATAGATACTCACTTTCACTCATCTCCATCCTGTATATATTCTAGTCACTCTCAGTCATCCAACTACTTCCCGAAGTCGTGCTTGACTACATCTCAATCTTTCAATGTTTCTCTTCACTGTGTTGCCATAACAAATTTGGCTATCACCTGAGGTCCTGCTGCCCCTCCAACCCTCACCCATGTAGGCTGTGTTCACTTTCCGTGTATCTAGAGATGGTAGTTGCTGCCCTTCCTCTCTGCTGTAAGGCCTCTGTCAAAAGTTTCTGCCTTGAGCTGGGCATTTTGGCTCACACCTGTAATCCCAGTGGCTCAGGAGGCTGAGGTGGGAGGATTGCTTGAGGCCAGGAGTTTGAGGCCTGCCTGGGCAACAGAGTGAGACCTGGTTTCTTTAAGAAAAACAGACAGCTCTGCCTTTGAAGCCCCTGCCAAGAGGTTATACTGTCAGCTACTCCCATTCTTGCCAAGTAACCACCTTTCGCTCCCTTTGATTTGCTGCAGTCTTCACTTCCTGGCTCTCTGTTCCTCCCTGTCTCTAATTCTGTGGTTACACTGTATCGTCAACATTCTTATGAGTGATTCATCTAACAGTCTAGAGCCTGTGAGACTTTTGGTTACTTCACCTCCAACATTTTCTTCCAGCGAACCTCTAGAGTCACCTACTGTTACTTCACCTCTTCTGTTCGTCTTTACTGCTTGTCCACCTCAGACTGCTGTCGTTATCATAGCCTTGAACATATCCTCAGACCCCTCCCTCAGTTACCTATCAGTCCTTTGACTTGACTTGGCCAAGTTCCTTTGCACATTCTTATCGATTATAACACATTAACTCTCTTTTTCAAACCACACCCTTCTCAGAAAGTGACCTTGTTTCCTAATTCAGCAGAAGGGCAAGTCCATCAGCATGACTTCTCTCCACCAATGCCCACCTTCATCCTTTAGTTCCATCTCGGTGAATGAGGTAGGCCTTCACGGCCAATCAGCCACATGGGCCCTGACTCATGTCTCCTGTCACCTTTAGGACCTTTTTCTGTCAGACTTCCCCTCTTTACCTATGTCTTTCACCTCTCTCCTGCTGCTTTGTTTGGCTTTACAAATGGTCTCAGTCATCAGATGTTTGAGAGCCTTTTATGTGCCAGGTAAGGTGTCAGGCACTTGGAACACAAGACATAGGTACCCACCCTCACCTAAGTTGTACTCCAGTAGTATAAACAGAGGAGTGAAATAGGGAGATTGCAATTTTATTGGTCAAAAGTGAGTTATAAGGTGGTACGGGAACACAGACGAGACAGCTCACTCCGATTTGATGGAAGTGAAGTGTAGAAACACCAGGGTTGATTAAAAGTTGGCCAGGCTGGGTGTGGTGGCTCACACTTGTAATCTCAGCATTTTGAGAGGCTGAGGCAGAAGGATTGCTTGAGCCGAGGAATTTGAGGCCAGCCTGGGCAACATACCAAGACCCTGTCACTGTAAAAAAAAAAATTAGCTGGGTGTGGTGGTGCACGCCTGTGGTCCCAGCTACTCGAGAGTTTGAGGCAGAAGGATCACTTGAGTTAAGTTTGGGGCTGCAGTGAGCTATGATGACACCACTGCACTCCAGCCTCGGTGAATGAGTAAGACCTTGTCTAAATAAATAAATAATAAATATTGGTCAAATAGAGGACTGAAAATGTTTACCTAGAAGATTGCTAAGAAATATTAAGGGAAATATGCAGAGATAGATCGTGAAGGGTCTTGTAAAACAGAAGGCATTGAAGAATTTTCATGATTGTTAATAGTTAATGAGCATTTATTGAGTTTGGTATGAATATTTCCATTTTACAAATGTGGAAATGTTCTGAGAGGGTAAGTGACTTGCCTAAGGCCATGCAGCTTGTAAGTGAGGTGTCAGACTTCAAACCCAGTTTTTAACCACTTTCGCTGAGGGGCATGCCTTGATCTTTCTCTCTAAAAAGTGGGTGTTTCCTACCTATCCTCTGTTTATATCTTGTATGGCACTTACTGCTACTTGTGATTATTATGTGTATTGGTTTGCCTGTCTCCCCACTAGATTGTAAGCTCCATGAGAGCAGGAGTTATAACTTACTTCACTTGCATCGTAGAGCCTCACATGGTGTATGATGCATAGTAGGTGCTCAATAAATATTTGTGAACGATGACGTGGTAGATAACCATTTGCATTTGACTTATGCAGCCCATGGATATATAATAACAGTGGAATATTTAATACCTGAGCATCAGGCATCACCAAGAGAAGGAAATGGGAGAAGGTGCATGTTTGGGGTAGGTGAAGGAGGTGTAAGCTGCTATGGAGTTGGGAGGAAGGTGGTACACTGACCTTCTAGATTCCAAAATCTCACAGGGGCAAGCACCATTAACAAGGGGTGGGCAGGGCAGTGCATAGTGGGGATAGTAATGTACAAACCTGAAAGTCTAAGTGACCCCTTGTAGACCCAGCCTACTTTGTCTACAAGGCCGGAGGAATTCTGTGTGTAGTCTGCTCTAGATTATGTACTAAGGACCTCATCTGGGTCAGGCACACCACACTGAATGGTACAATATAATTGCAGGTGTAAACATAATTTATCGTCAGTCTCTCGAGGCTAGCCACCTGACCCAAATCTTTATTAGACACAGTACTTTGGAACTGGAACAAGAATCATTTAACCTCATGTCTCTGAAAGGTATGTCCACGTGCTATTAGACAAGCCGTATGTCCTACAACATATGGGAGTAATACTGAAACCGTGAAACTACATGAACTCATCCAGAGGAGTTGCTGAGTGAGAAAAGAGGAGGACTGGAAAAGGAACAACAAAGAGATTGAGAAGGAGCAGCTGAGATAGAAGGGAAAGCTAAAGGATGTGCGGTGGTATAGAGGCCAAAAGAATGGAGTACTTCAAGAAGGGAGTGGTTAGTAGAGTTAAAAGCTTCTGATACAATATAAGAAGTATCCATTTAAAACAAAGCTAATTTCAAAAACACCGCATTTGGTTGAATCTATTATAGCTGATTATAAGACATTCATGTAAACAAAAACCTGCTAGTTAAACTGTGACCCATTGGGTTCATTGATTTCAAGGTGCATTCTATTAAGATGTTGGGGAAGGGTGGATGTGCATCTTAGAATTGAAGAATTAATGGTAATTTATGTCTCCTTTGGCTTTCTCGCCAGGCCATATCTGATCATTTCATCAAGAACAATTCCAGTGGAGCAATGAGAGTAGATGTAGGTTGCAGTAGGAGAGGATTGCAAAGTAAAATATGAAGTGGGCAAGGATAACATTCAAAAACTGGCTGTGATGTGGGGTGGGGCTGTAGGATAGACTATATGGTTGAGGGAATTTTTTAAGGTGGAGGAAACTTGAGTTTCATGTTTAAACGCCGATGGGATGGTGGGATGGGATGGAATCAGAGAGGTAGAAATCGGGGTACGAGAGGGGTTGGCCAAGATCATTGGTATACCAAGGTTCCCGAAAAGGAGGAGGAAGCTGGGATCCTGATCAAAGGCAGATGAAGGAATGGATGTGGACACAGGTATGTGTGTCATTGAACGGCAGAGCTATCTAATGTCTTGGTTTTCATATTTTTGAGAAATAAGTGGTGTGGTTTGTTCCAGAAGTGGGGAGGGGATAGGGGTGGAGGTATGAGGACAAGTGTTTGAAACTGTGGTCCTGGAGAATCAGGAGAATGCATTGACAGTGAATTGGACACCGAGACTTCCAGTGGCATCTATATGGTGACCTTTTCTTCAGTATGTAGTGCACTGTCCAAGCCATAGTTGTGGGAGAGGTCAGTGGCTGGATTTATCCAAGGCTGAGTTTTTGTCATGTTGGTGCAACAGAAGAATGAACAGAAGTAACATCTTAAGGTTGCTGGCAAGTAGTTGACGTAGTGTAATCTCAGCTGCCATCACACTCCGGAAATTATTTTTGCTTAAGTTACAACGTGCTCATAATTACCAAGTGCCTTGTACTTGATTTTTACTAGCTTCAGTATCTGCCACATTTGACATGGTCTCTTCCATTCCTTGATTACTGTGCCAACACACTTCTCTTTCTGTCGTCTTCAGGAGTTTCTTCTCTCCGCCCTGGAAATGTAGTTGTAGGTGTAACCTTGCTGGGTTAGCGGCATTTCCCCAGCCTCTTGGTACACTCAACTATGCTAGAATGGAAGTTCTGTGAGGACTAGGATTTTGTTTACTTTCTAACCAAGGCTCTAGAATAGTTTTTACTTTGAACTTAACTATGCCATTATATTTAAAATGAGTTCCATTAAACTGTGTGTGTGAATATATATAGACATATATCGCAGCTTTATTCAGATACACTTCACATAATAGTTTGTTAGGTTTGCCTTAACAGAGTTGCAAAAAACATTTATCAGAAATGTATTATCTCTGCAGGCTACAAGTCTGAAATCAAGGGGTGAGCAGGGTGGGTTTCTTCTAAGGACTCTGAGAGGATGATCTGTTCCAGGCCTGTCTCATAGGCTTGTAGATGGCAGGCCTTTCCCTGGGTCCCTTCATACAATCTTTTCTGTGTCCAAATTTCCCCTTTTCGTGAGGACAATAGTCATATTGGATTAAGGCCCACCTCAGTGATGACGTTTTAATTCGATTACCTGTAAAAGTCCTGTTACCAAGTACAGTCATATTCTGAGGTACTTGGGGTCAGGACTCCTACACCTTTTTTTTTTTTTTTTTAAAGTGATGAGGTTCCAGTGAGCTGTGATGATGTCACTACACTCAGCCTGGGTGACATAGTGAGACCTTGTCTCTAAAAAACTTAAAGTGTATAGTTCATTGCTGCTTAGTATTTTCACAACTTTGTGCAACCATTATTACCACAATTAATTTTAGAACATTATTTTCACCTAAAAAGAAACCCATACCCAGTAACAGTCATCCTTTCCCCCATCCATCACACTACACCTCCCAACACTAGGCAGCCACTATTCTACTTTCTGTCTCTATGTATTTGCCTATTTTGAACACTTCATGTACATTGAATCATATGTGTGGTCTTGTGACTGCCTTTTTTCATTTTCCAAGGTTCATCCATGCCATAGCATGTATCGGTACTCCTCTTTGCGGCTGAGTGATAACAACTGTATGGATGCTTTGTTTATCCATTCACTAGTTGATAGACATTGAGTTGTTTCCACATCCTGGCTATTATGAATACTGTTACTGTGAACTTTCATGTGTGAGTATTTGTGTACATGTATTTCCCATTTCTCGTAGGTATATACCTAAGAGTGGAATTGCTGGGTTATCTGTTAACTCCATGTTTAACATTTTGAGGAACTGTCAGACTTTTCCAAAGCGGCTACATCATTGTAAATTCCCACCTGGACTGTATCAGGGTTGTGATTTTTTCAAATCCTCACCAGCATTTCTTATTTTTATTTTATTATAGCCATCCTAGTGGGTTGGAAATGTTACCTAGTTATGGTTTTGATGTGTATGTCTCTAATGATTCATAGGGTTGACCTTTTTTTCATATGCTTATTGGTCATTTGTATATTTCCTTTGAAGAAATATCTATTCAGATCCTTTGCCCATGATTTAATTGAACTATCTGTCTTTACTATTGAATTGACAGAGTTCTTTATTTGTGGTTAAAAGTCCTCATATGATTTGCAAATATTTTCTCCCGTTTTGCAGATTGCTTTTGCCCGTTCTTAATATTGTCCTTTAAAACACAGATATTTTAAATTTTGATGAAGTTTCCAATTTATGTATTGTTTTGTTTTGTTGCTCATGCTTTTCGTTTTACATCTAAGAACCCTAATTCAAGGTCATAAAGATTTACCGATATATTTTTCTCAAGAGTTTTATAGTTTTAACTTTTACATTTGGGACTTTCATCCATTTTGAGTTAACTTTTGTATGTGGTATAAGGGTCCAACTTAATTCTTTGGCATGTGACTGTTCGGTTATCCCAGTATCATTTGTTAAAGGTACTTTTCTTTCCCTATTGAATGGTCTTGGTATCCTTGTCTTTTGAAAATCATTTGTCTGTAGGCACATGGGTTTATTTCTGGACTCTCTGTTCCACTAATCTATATGTTTATCCTTATGCTAGTACCATACTGCCTTGATTACTGTTGCTTTGTAATAAGTTATGAAATTGGGAAGCATAAGTCTACAAATTTATCCTTTTTCAAGATTGTTGTGGCTATTCTGGGGTTCTTGCAATTCCATATGAATTTTAGAATGAGATTATAAATTTCTAGAAAGAAACCAGATGGGATTCTGACAGAAATTGCTTTGAATCCATAGATCAATAGGCAGTATGGGTTAAGTATCCCTTATCTGTAATGCTCAGGAGCAGAATTGTTTGGATTTTGGATTCTTGCATTATACTTGTTGATGAAGCATCCCTAATCCATAAATCCAAGTTTGAAAGTGCTCCAATGAGCATCTTTTTCTTTGACCATCATATTAGTACTTAAACAGTTTGGATTTTGGAGCATTTTCGATTTTGGGATTAGGGATACTCAACCTGCATTACTACATTTTTTTTTTTCATTACCATTTTAACAGTGTCAGGCCTTCTGATTTATGAATATGGGATGGTTTTCCATTTATTTAGATCTTTAATCTCTTTTAACAATATTTTGTAGTTTTCAGAGTATAGGTTTATACTTCTTTTGTTAAATGTATTTCTAGGTATTTTATTCCTTTTGATGCTATCATAAAGGGAACTCTATTTTTTAAAATTTTAATTATTATGGGTACATAATAGTTGTATATAATTCATGTACAACTAGAGTGCATGTGATGCTTTGATCCAGGCATATAATATGTAATGATCAAATCAGGGTAATTGGGTATCCATCACCTCAAGCATTTATCATTTGTTTGTGTTAGGAACATTCCAATTCCACTTTTAATTATTTTAAGATATGCAATAAATTATTGTTAACCGTAGTCAACCCTATTGTGCTATTGAATACAATGTCTTATTCTATCTAACAGTATTTTTGTATCCATTAACCTCACCATTTCTATATTAGAAAATGTCAGAACTATATGAAGAATTAAAAATCCACAGTCATTGCAAGAAATAGTAACAAACCTCTCTGTAATAGATAGAACAAGCATATAGAAAATTAGTAATGTACACATGAAGTGAACATTAACAAACAGAAATTCTAATTTAATTGGTCTGTGGCCTAGGCTTTGCAATCTTTTAGAATTCCTCCAGATGTTTCTGATATTCAGCCAAGGTTAAGAGCCACTTCTCCAGAAACACTTCCCTATCAATCCTGCCCTCCCAGCTCTGGGTCCTTCTCTGTCTCAGGAGCTTTCCCAGTTCCCTGCGCTTCCCTCCACTGTAGTGATTATCCTGCCACCAACAGACAGCTGTCTCCTTATCTGTCTCCCTCAGTAGGTGGTAAACCTCTTGTTGGCAAGGAGGGACCTTGCCTCCTTCGCTCTTTTATCCTGAGTGTTTTGATAGGCACTCAATAAATATTTGTTGTTGGATTAATACATGAAATGCCTCCAACTGTTAGGAGTGAACTTAAACAGGATCAGTTCATGTGCTCACCAGCTGGAGGACTCTATTCTCCTTTGACACTGACAGCAGCACAGAGAAAGGCACGTGTCCTGTGGTTTGGGACAAGGTTTCTGGAAGAAGAAGAAGAATAGAATGGAAGCTGAACCAGATGTTCCCCCTCACTCAGAATCGAAATTAAGGTTTTTCGAGCAGAGTCCAGCAGGTTAGTGTGTTAGTGGTTAAGAGCATGGACTCTGGCCAGACTGCCTGGGTTTGAATTCTGCTGTTTCTGCTACTTGCATGATCTTGGCAAAGTTACTTAATTATTCTATATTCCAGTTTTCTATTATGTAAAATGAGGTTAATCAGAGTACTTTCCTTTTGGGTTTGCCAGTTTTGAAGATTAAAATGCATATAAAGCTGTCAAAACAATATTCACTTATTAAGTGCTATTCCACTCCATTTTAATTTATGGAAATGGTCAGAAATTATCTAATCCTATAAATGGAATAAATGGTTCTCATTAGCCAAGCCCCTAATTAAGTCCAAATATTAGTATTCCTCCCCATTCCCCACCCCCACCCCAGGAGGACCATGAATGCAACCAAAGGGAAAGATAAAGCAGTGAAACATTGCAAGCTGATAAAATCATTAAACCAAAAGCATCAAAGTATTTGCTGGCATGAATTCATATATTTCACTCTGGCTTTCTAGTTTACAATCAACCTGGTTTTAAATTTTTCATATATTTTCTAATTGAATATATTTTGCATATAATAAACTTACTTCATTTTACTTATTTTGTAGCTAGTACCAGGTTACATTATAATTGGTCTTATTAACTTGGCAATACCCCCACCAATTTCTTTTCTTCGAAGTTCTCCTCAGAGCTTAGAGAGGAAAGCTTTGTAAGCTTTGAGAGAGGTAAAGGTATTAAAACATACTGACTGCATTAGGGTACTGACTTTATGAGGGCTATTAAAAAGACTTTTAGGCGGGCCCGGTGGCTCACTCCTGTAAGGGAGGGTTCTTCCTGCCCAGACTAAACCAATCTTCCAAGACTGGGAGAGGGCAGTGCATTCTGAATAACATCTGCACCCCAGAATGGCCACAGGAGCTGATGACCAATACCTGAGACCTCTCCTAGCACCAGCACCTCTTGGTTTGGGCGTGGGGAAGGGAGTGTTCTGTATACCTGAGGCCAAATTTTCTGCGGCTCTGGGGTTGGAGATAGGGTAGAACAAGGAGGATTATATTTATTTAAAGGAAATAAATACAAATGCCCAAGACTGTGTATAGATTTATGCCACAAAATAGAAAGGAATTGGCCTTCTGTGAACATCTCATAATAGCTAATATTTATCAACTCCTTACCATGTGTCAAGCATGGTTAGTTCATTTAATCATCATGATGACCCTGCGAGGTAGGTACTGTTGTCTCCATTACACAATGGAAAAATCGAGGTGGTAAAATGACATAACTTGCCCAGAGTCACACATTACCTGGTGAGGAAAATGAAATTCAAATTCAGGGAACCCCATTCCTGATCTTGAGCTCCTAGCCTCTACTCAAACTGCTGGCTCGGTCTCTTCACCTGCCTCTTCTCACTTAGTCCTGAAAACAACCCGTAGGGCAAGCGATATTTCATTGCACAGCAAGGAAACTGAAGCACTGAGAGAGAAACTTGCCCAACAGCTCACAGCTAGTAGGTGGTGGACTCAGAACACAAATTCTTTCCAGTTTGCCGCGTTGCCTTTGTCTCCCCTCCCTCCCTTTCTGAGGGAATCAAGATGACAGAGCCAGTCCTCAGCTGGCCTGGCGAGGCAGACACACATGCATCTGTAATGTCAGATAATTATGTGATAGAATGTGATCAGTGCTAAGACCGTTCTGCGTAAGGTGTTATGGGCAGTGGGGATGGAGGAAGCGCTCTGCCTTGGAGTGGGGAGGGCAGAATTCTGGCAGGGAACCAAAGGAAGAAGGAAATGCTCAGGTGGATCAACTCAGCAGACTCATTCCAAGTGAGGATGGTACCAGGTGTAAAAACAAAAAAAGGCCCAAGAGGTAGGGAACATATGCTTAAGCTTAGGTGCAGGTTTTGTGGAGCTTGGAAATTATACAATTTTGGGGTCCCTCTTTAAGAAGATAAAATATTAGGAATACAAGATGAGGTATAAAAGTATTAAAAATGAGAAAGGTCACAGCAATTCCAAGTTTTAAACACTGTGTCTGGAGATCTTCAAAGTTAAGCCCTGCCTCAAAGATAAACTAGAAGGGACTCAGAAAAGCTGCTTTGCTCATGGTTACGGTTTATTACAGCAAAAGGATTCAAATGAAAAGGAGCAAAGGAGAAGGATGCATGGGGCAAAGTCCAGGAGAGCCCAGGTCCAAGCTTCCATTTGTCCTCTCCCAGTGGAGTTGCACAGACAGCACTTCATTCTCCCAGCAATGATGCAACAACATGTCAAAGTGTTGCCAACCAGGGAAGCTCTCCTGAGCCTAGGTGTCCAGGGTTTTTGTGGGGCTGGGGCTCAGTCACTAGGCAAGCAGCCTCAGTGTGACTGACCTTAGCTACTTGGTCTCCAGCCCCTCAGAGGTCAAACTGATACAGTGTGGCTCAGAAACTGAGGCATAGATAAACACTCTGGTCAGGATATTCTAAGAGCTCAGAAGTTACCTCCCAGGAGCCCATCAAGGGCCGGTCCTTTTTTTGGAATGTGCAGGGTTTGAACAATCTGAGCCTGCACAGTTAACCCTTTATTGCACGGTGATCAATACCACAGAAAGTCCAGGAAAAAAATATTTTTGTCACTGCTTGACGTTCTATAAAACATTTTTTCCTGCATTACTGTATTTTATTTGATTGCCTCTTTGTATTTTGTTATATTTTCTATAGGGAGAACAGAAAGATAATTCAGTTTTGTAGAAAAGTTGATCAGAATCTGTTTATTGTTGATAGTATGCAAAAGTCATGCAGCTTCGCATACCTGCTGTTTGCAGTACCACTACAGGTTTGTGCTTGAAAAACACATGAATTCTGACCAATTCTATTTTTCACAATGCTCATTTAAAAAAAGTTGCATTTATAATTGTATATGTGGCATCATACAAATACAATTACAAATATGCATATTTGTATATGTATGACCAGGTGCTTTGGAAGGGGCCCTGGGGCTTGGACTTCTTTAGCTTCATGGTAAAGACTCCTCTGAGTTCGAGAATTATTCACAGACACTCCACCCTTTACTCAGCATGGTGCTGAGTTTTTATGGGAGCGCCTGAGAAGGAACTGCACTGATCCCTGCTTATAAGTGTACGTGGTCCTGTTAGGGAGAAACAAAATGTAAAACTGCACAAATGAGGCACATAGACATGACTTCGAAATTGACTTCCGGGCCCAAGGAGAACCTAGGAGGTCTGCAGAACTTTCCCCTTTCTGAAGCCCCTTGTTCCCGGAGTCCAGATCTTCAAGAGTTAGCTATTACCCGGGATCACTTAAGATTGGAAGGCAGATTGCAGGATAACTAAAAAAGTGACAAATCAGGAACCTTTCTGATTAGTAATAGAATGAACGTAGTAAAATTCAAATCTAAATTCCTACTTCATTTAGCATATGTGATAGTTTTTAATGAAATTATTTACTAAGAAAAATTGAAATTTATAAAATTCAGTGTATATTTTTTTCTGTCATATATTATGATATATCACATTATTATGATAAAGATAAAAAACACTTGATACATGAACTAATGAATAGTGTAAAATGCTTATATTTTTAAATAAACCAAGTTTTAAAAAGTGTAAAGGGATTATATTTTTAAGTAAACCAAGTTTCAATTAATAAAAAGTTAAATACAAAGTGTAGAAAATTACAATATATGACAAAGTTGGCTACAAAAAAAGATACTTTTAAAAGGCGACTCAGAAGGCAATGTAAACAGATAAGCAGTGTTTTTACCAGTAAGGTACAGAAATGGGATGGATGTCTGTTCAAACAGTATCTTTCTGTGCTTTCTGGGGAGAGGGTTGTGGCAGGGAGACAGGCATTAAGAACCCTCTAACTCAGGCTGGCTAACAGGGATGCTTCCTTGCTCCTGACGTCTGCTCAACTAAGAAAACCCATGAGAGACCAGCGACAATTTCTGTAACTTGGAGCAATAGAGCTATTAGAAAAATCATGAAAGAGGCTGAATGGCCTGAAATCAACATTTGTAACAAAAGGTCTCACCCTGCTCCCCAGCACAAATATGCTGCAGAACAGCCCCTAAAATGTGACCCTCCCTCCTCAAATTCACCCTGTTCATGCATAACATTGTAGTTTAAAAGCACTTTTACTTACTTACATTCTCTTACTGAATCATCCATCATCAGAGAATGATTTGCCCAAATTTATGGAAAGACTTAACAATTTAAAGTGGCCATTTGCAACCTTAGCCACACATTAGAACCACCCGGGGAGTTTAAAACTCTGTGCCGCTCACACCGCACCCAGATCAGAATTCTGGATCTGGGAGCCAGGCAGAGTGGTAGCCACATGTAGAGCTGTCTTCTGCTTTCACATGTATCTGGGCTTCAGCCTGGGTGAGGGTTGGAAAGGGCCTCTGGCCTCTGTAGGGCCTTTGCACTTTGGTGGGGGAACAGCTGGCCCACAGCGGGAGGGACGCAGAACCTGAGGCAGGAGGGCCAGGCTGGGAGGTGGGGGATGCTTTGAAGAGCTTTGTGGTGAACAGAGGCTTAATGAGGCAGGAACTCTGCTGCCGTCCAGCTGCCCCAAATTATCTGAATTTAGAAAAGAACACGCAGTTACAGTGAGTGCATTTTATTTTAGCTCAGGCAAATCCAAAACCATGGGTAGAAGGAGAGAAAGTAAAGACCCCATTCAGAGACTTCCTCCTCCAAGAATTCAGGAGCTTTCTCCTTTGTCTCTCTCTAAAGGATCATTTGATAATGCAGAGCAGCTCTTTTATAAGCCACCTTCATTTTTTGACCAAATTTCCGTGCACATATTTATCTGTTTCTGTACGTTCTATTCTCTTCTAGCAGTAATCTATCCATGCAAGTATCAGTACCGTGCTGTTTTAGTTATCGAGGCTTTACAATGGGCTTTAATATCTGGTCAAGCTATTTCCCTCTTACCGTGCTGCTTTTCCAGAGTTGTAGAAAAAGATTTAATCAAATAATAAAATAACAAATTTGATCTGACTTAACATTTAATCTTTTATGTTAACAGTTTGCTAATTCTTTCCCTCCTTGCCTCTGGTCCTTATTCTTTTTTCCTCATCTTTGGTGAAACTTTTTCTTTCTGAGTAGATGAAGAGCAGTGGCCCAGGTGAAATGGGGTGAGGTCCTGGAACTTTTCTCCTCAAGCATTGTCATAGGAAACTATGGTTTTGAAGAAAGGTATGAAAATCACTGACTTATGTACTTATTATTTTGCTGCATGGTAATTTGCTAGAAATGGTAAAGCAGTTCTCAATAACTGCAATTAATATTTTCATATATACAACTCATTAATTTTTTTTCTCTTTTCACCATGTAAACACCCCAATCTATTGACTCTTAATAGTATTTTCTTACCTGATGTCTCTCATTTTTTCTTGCTTTCTACCTCCCATCCCCACGCCCCACACACACTTCTCAGGGAACAGACTATTCTTTGCTCCCTGCTCCCAGCTTGCCTAGTGTTAGGCACAGCATGATTTCAGAGCAAGATCCCTTTAGGACCTTCTGCATATACTTATTGATGCCCATAATTTCACTTACAAGAGAAAAATCCTTTTCTGACATAGTAAGAAACTGGCAAGCAATAGTGTGAATAAGCTTTACACCAAGCATATATGAATCCTTTCTTCTTTGGACAGCTACCAAGCAAAAAGATGAGGAAATAATGGAGGCCACTGAGGGGTTCAAGGTCAGAGGAAAGTGAGGCTAGGTGTGTGGAAGAACTCTGGGGACTTCACAGTTTTCTAGTGGCCTCTTGTTGTCATTATCTTTCTACCTATGTGTGCACAGAATTGTGTGCCAAAGCAATCTGGGGCCAGGAAGATGCAGTGTAGCCTCTGATCATAGAACTTGCGTTTTTCTTTGTGGGTAAATTGGCCTGTTCAGCCATCATTTTCTTGAGCACCCACTGTGTACAAGGTGTTGTGGGGAACACAGATTTTTTAAAAAGATGCTTCCCTGAAGCTTTTTGTGATTTCCTGGGGAAATAGGCAACAACCTCACCAAGATAGAAGTGAATGAGAAATCTGCTACTGAAAGTGAGTTCCAGGTGGATTTGTGGGTAGGAGAAAAGGAATAAAATTGTTAATTTAAGTTATATTTTAATAAATTAAGGATAAATATTACAATATCAAGGGTAATAAATGTGTAACTAAAAAGCTAAGAAACTATTTGTAATTACATTAAATATACAAGGACTAAGCAAATAAAAGATAGAGATTGTCACACTGCAAAAAACAATATGCTGCTTTTAAAAGACCATTTTAAGTATAAGGACAGAAAAAGATTGAAAGTAAAATATCAAAGACTTTCAGAAAAGTATTACTACAAAAGAACATTTCAAAAATGATGTAAGAAAGATACAACAATCATGAATATACATGTACCTAATAACATAGCATCAAGGTATATAATATGTGTATATGCATATTTATATATATAAAGCAGAAGTACCACTTCTGGTTAGATACAGAAAGTTGCTAAAGACCATTGCTCCTGCCATTATAATGAGAAAATACTGGATAAATTAAAAGATCATATTTGTCTTGAAAGTCACTGGAGAACTGTTTATACAAGTGTAAGGAGGGAAGAGATACTTTTTTAGATGAGCAGAGACTGATGGATGCTATCATTCTTGGATAGAAATAGTTTGTTATAGGGGAGAAAATTTTTTTAATAACAACTACCCGTGGAGTAGCTTGGCATATTGGAGTCTGGGTGAGTCCGAAATAAAGAATTAATTTTCCCTGTGCATCAGTTTTTCCTGGTGGAACTTTTCTAAATAAGCAGTGGCATAGGAAGCTGGGGCTGGGCCACAAAGCTAAGCATGGTCTTGTACCCTCATGGTGATCAGATCACAAAGTCTGACTAGAGATGGGGGTCTGATCCCTGCTTCAGATTTTAAAACCAAAGATAACCTGAAGCTAACTGAAGTAGCACCCCAGTACTCACTCAGGTAAATTTGTAATTGTTCAAATAACTAAGGTCTTTATCCTTGCTGCAAGACAGAGGAAAGGGCAAGCTCTTAGAAAATTATTATCTACTTTAGGATCTATTGATATTTTATACACAATGTCTGACACATAATAAAAAAGAATGAGATAATGGAAGCAGAAAAATTTGACCCTTAAATGAAAAACTCAATAGAAGCAGACCAATAATAAACCAGAATACTGGATCTAGCAGACAAGAACTTTAAAAACATAAATGTTAAAGGATTAAGAGGAAAAGATGGACAAAATGGATGAAATGATGGAGAATTTCAGTGAATTATTAGAAACTAAAAAGGAACTAAATGAAAGTTTTATAACTAAAAAATACAACATCTGAAATAAAGAATTCATTGGATGGGCTTAACGGATGACTAGACACAGCAGAAAAAGGATTAGTGAACTCAGAGCAATTGAAATTATTCAAACTGAGGCAGAGAGAGGGAGAGGGAGAGTGAGGAGAGGGGAGTCATACTGGATTTTCATCCAAAAATGAGTAAGAATTAACCTAACTTGCATTTATGGGACCTTATACCCAACGACTACAGAATATACATTATTTTCATGTAAAACTGACCTATTTACCAGTCTAGATTATGTACAGGGCTACAAAACAAGTCTTAGTGAATTTCAAAAGCTTGAATTCATCCAGAGTTTTTCCTTTCCATTCCTTTCCCTTTCCCTTTTTTTTTCTTTCTCTTTTTTTTCTGAGACAGGATCTCACTCTGTTGCCTGGACTAGAGTGCAGTGACATTATCATAGCTGGCTGCAACCTCAAACTCCTAGACTCAAGTGATCCTCCTGCCGCAGCCTCCTGAGTAGCTGGAACTACAGGCATGTGCAACCTTGCTTGGCTAATTTTTCTTTTTCTGTTTTGCAGAAACAGGGCCTTGCTCTGTTGCTCAGGCTGGTCTCAAACTCCTGGCCTCAAGCAATCCTCCTGCCTCAGCCTCCCAAAGTGATGGGATTATAGACATGAGCCACCATACCCGGCCTGGAATTTTTCTTTTATCACCATGGAATTAAACTTAAAAATCAATAATAGTATAACTAGAAAATCCCCAAACTATAACCTAAGCAAAATAACTTAAAACTATGTGTGAATCAAAAAAGAAATCACAGTGGATATTAGAAAATAATAATGAAAACATAACATATAAAAACTTGTGGGATGTGAATAAAACAGTGCTTAGAGAAAAATTTATATCCTTAAACACATATATTTTAAAAGGAGAAGGTTTAAAATGAGTGAATAAGCTTCCATCTCAAGCAAGATTCTAGAAAAAAAAGCAAATTAAACCCAAAGTAAATAGAGGGAGATGATAATAAACATAAGTGCAAAATTCAATAAAATAGAATGCAGATAAGCAATAGAGAAAATGAGTAAGGCTACAGTTTTTTCTTTGAAATGGTTAATAAAATTGATAAGCTCTTAGCAAGGTTGACCAAGAAAAAAGGAAAAATGCAAATTGCTAGTATCGGAAATTAAAGAGGGGCCATCATTATAGATACTGCAGATACTAAGTTGACAAACAGGTATATTATGAACATTATGCCAGTAAATTTGACAACTGAAGAAAAATTGGCAAACTCCTTACCAAAATTGAAAAGGGAAGAAAGAAAAGATCTGATATCCCCAGATCTTTTTAAGAAATTGAATTTGTAATTAAAAACTTTGTCATAGAGCTTCAGATCCTAATGTCTTCACTGGAAAAGTCTGACAAACATTTAGGGAAGAAATAATACCAATATTACATACATTCTTTCAGAAAATGGAGGAGAAAATGCATTTCAGTTCATTTTATGAGGCTACCAAAACCCTGATGTCAAGACCATACCAAAACATTATAAGAAAATTACCAATATTTCTCATGAACTTTGATGCAAAAATTCTGAACAAAAATTGGCAAGTTAAATTCAGCAGAATATTATGACCAAGTGGGGTTTATCCCAAGAATGCATAATTAGTTTAACATTCAAGACCACATTGACTTACATATATGGGCACTTGGGTTTTACAAGCATGCAAAGGTATTTCAATGGAAAATAGATGATGTTTTCAAGAAATGATACTTGAATATTTGAACCTCTATATGGAAAAAAGAAAAGATTCTTGACCCGTACCTCATAAAATGAAAGAAAGAATTGATAAGCCAGAGATCATTAAAATTTAAAACTTCTGCTCTGCAAAAGAGACTGCCAAAAGAATGAGAAGACAAGCCATAGACTGGGGGAAAATATCTGTTAATGACGTGTCTGATAAAGGACTAGTATCCAAAATATACAAAGAACTCTTAAAACTGAACAATAAGAAAATGAGCAGCCTGATTAAAAAGTGGGCAAAAGACATTAACAGACATCTCACCAAAGGAGATATACAGATGGAAAATCATAATACGAAAAGATATTTGATATCATATGTCAACATAGAATTTCAAATTAAAACATCAGTAAGATATATTCCTTGTTAGGATGGCTGAAATCTGGAAAACTGAAAATACCAAATGCTGGTGAGGCTGCGGAGCAACAGGAACTCTCACTGACTGCTGATGGGACTGCAATATGGTACAGCCACTTTGGAAGACCGGTTTGCCCTTTCTTTCAATACTGAACTTGCTCTTACCATATGATCCAGCAATCCTACTCCTTGGTATTTACTCAAGTGAGTTGAAAACTTACGTCTACACAAAAACCTGCACATGGATATTTACAGCAGTTTTATTCATACTTGCCAAAACTTCGAAAGCAACCAAGATGTCCTTCAGCAGGCGAATGGATCAATAAACTGTGGTGCATCCAGACAGTTGAATATTTCTCAGCATCAAAATGAAATGAGCTATCAAGCCATGGAGGAAACTTAGATGCATATTACTAAGTGAAAAAAGCCAATCTAAAAAGGCTACACAGGGTATTATTTCAGCTGTATGACATTCTGGGAAAGGCAAAAATAAGGAGACAGTAAAAAGATCAATGGTTGCCAGGGGTTGGCAGGGAGGGAGGGATGAATAGGCAGAGTACAGGACTTTAGAGTAGAGAAACGACTCAATTTTGATGGTGGTGACATGTCATTATAAATTTGGCAAAGTCCATAGAATGTATGACACAAAGAGTGAACTCTAATGTAAACTATATGTTTTGGGTGATAATGCTGTGTCAACATAGGTTCTTAAAAAATTGCATAGAAATATGTCAATTATCAATAGTCACTTGACTCTATAAAGGAATTATTGGTTAAAAATGGATTATAGACCAAAATTAATACCTAAAACTGTAGAAAATATAGAAGAAAACAAAAACCTCCTTATGCTCTTGTGTTAGGCAAAAATTTCTTAGGTCAGCATCATAAACATCCATTTAAAAAACGATACATTAAGCTTCAACATAAAGTTATGTTTTACAAAACACATTGTTAAGAAACTGAAATGATGAGGTACACACTGGGAGAAAATATTTGCAAGAGGCATATCTATATCCAGAAAAAAACACATACATTTTGTGTGTGTATGTAATCAATAATAAGTAAGCAAAGAACTCAGTTCTTAAGTGAGCAAAATATTTGAACAGAAATTTTATGAAAGAGTAAACATAGATGACAAATAATCACATGAAAACAAGCTAAACATCATTAGTCATTAAGCAAACATAAGTTAAAAGTTCAATGAGATATCATTGTCTACCTGTTAGAATAACCGGAAAATGATATGATAATAACAGTGCTGGCAACTGCAACTCTCATACATTACTGGGGGATGCAAAATGGTACAGCCACTTTAGAAAACATTTTGGGAGTTTCTTTATAATGTTAAACACAATATGGCCCAGCAATCCTACTAAAACCTGTATAGGAATATTTGCAGCATTTTTAATTCATAATTTCCCAAACTGGAAAAATTCAAATGTTTTTCAACTAGGGGATAGATAAATAAATTCTGGCACATCGATACAATAGAATACTTAGCAATAAAGAGGAAATGCTACTGATAATACAATAATATGGATGAATCTCAAATGCATTGTTAAATGAAAGAAGCTAGACTCTAAGACTGTATAACATGTAATGCCTTTCATATGACATTCTGGAAGAGGTTAAACTATAGGGGCAGAAAGAAGATCAGTAGTTGCCAGGGGAAGGGGTGGCAGAAAGGGTTGACTACCAAGGGCCCCGTGGAATTTGGGGGGTAATAGAACTGTTTTTGTTTTAATTTTGTGGCAGTTACATAACTTCACTTTTGTTAAAATGTATAGAACTGTATACTTAAGATGAATTTTACTGCATGGAAATTATGTAGCAATAAAGGTTATATACATAACTTTTACTGTATGTAAATCATATATCAAAATAAGAAATTTCTATCAACAGAATAAAGAAAAATCATATAGTCATCTCAATAGATTCAGAAAAATGTGTTTGAAAAACTCATTCAAAAGCCATATCAACCCCTATTCATGGTAAATACTCTTAGCACACTAGGAATAGAAGGGAATTTCTCCAACTTGATAAAGCGTATTTATAGAAAACCTACAGATAATATCATTAATGGTGAGATAATGAACACTTTTTCTTTAAAATGTTAATAACAAGGCAAGAACAGCCACTCTTCTGATCTGTATTCAACACTGTTCTTGAGCCCCTACCAAATATAAGAAGACAAGACAAATAAAATGATAAGAGTTACAAAGAAAGAAAGATAACTCTGCACAGATAATATGATTATGTATGTAGAAAACCCAAAGGAATCAATAAAAAGCTTCTAGAACTAATAAGTGAATCACACTATGGAGTACCAGATAAATGTTCAAAAATTATTTCTATATACTAGTGCCAACATTTCAAAAATTAGGTTTAAAAAATGCCACTTTTATGCAACAACTCCTCAGCAGTGAGCACACCTAGTTTTCAGACCTTGGTTTCTAAAACCATTCTCAAATAAAAGGAACCAGGGCTCCTTGGAGACATGGCTGATTCTAGAATGGGGGCAGTAAGTATAGGAGATGAGCCTGTAACATCTTGCAATGCCAGAAAGGGCATGCTAAAACAAACAGTAAAAATCACTGATGGGGGTATATCAAAGGGACATAGAAGCCAACTGAAAGATCTCTTAAAAACCAAAAATGGAACAATTTGTGCAACAAAATAAAGTATTAAATTATAACCCAAAGTTTTTACAATAAATATCCAAGAGTCCATACTGATATAAACAAATTATTGAATAAATATATAGAGAATAAGAGATAATTCTATGCAAAAGAATTACAAATAATGTATGTAGATACACTATTCTAAAAGAGATAAAGCATAGTGCTCCACTGCTTAAGCGTGGCTGTGCTTAGTGACTTCCTTCCAAAGAGTATATAGTGTGGAAAGGAAAAACAAAGTAAGTTTACGGGGCCAAGCCTGACAAACATTATGTCAGCCAAGTGATCAAGGTCAAAATCACCAGCGATAAATCACATTGACAGTGTGTCTCTGTCTTAGTCCATTTTCTGCTGCTGTAACAGATACCACAGATAAAGAAAAGAAATTTATTTCTCACAGTTCTAGAGGCTGGGAAGTCCAAGAGCATCTAGTGCCAGTGTTTGGTGAGAGCCTTGTGCTGCATTATCCCACGGTGGAAAGCGAGGAGAGCGTGAGAGACAGAGAGAGGAAATCTGGCCAAACTCATCCTTTTTATGAGGAACCCACTCCTGCAATAATGGCATTAATCCATTCATAAGGGCAGAACCCGCGTAACCTAATCATCTTTTAAAGGCCCCACCTCCCAATACCGGTACATTGGCAATTAAATTTCAACATGAGTTTTGGAGGGGATGTTCAAACCATAGCAGTACCCTTGATATGATATGATGAAAATGGCACTTCATCTCTGTAGTTTTCCTGCCCCCAAACCCTAACCCCAATCTAATGAAGAAAAAAACAGATCGCCACTGAGGGACATTCTTTAAAATTTCCAGTACCTGATGAGTAATACAGCTGTCAAGGTCATCACAAACAAGGAGAGTTTGAGAAACTGTCACAGCCAAGAGGCGCCTAAGGAGACATGACAACTAAACGTAATGTGATGCCTTGGAGGGGACCCTAGAACATAAAAAGGATTTGGGGTAAAAACTAAGGAAATCTGAATAAACTCTGGATTCTAGTTAATAACAATGTATCAATATTGGTTCACTAATTGTGATAAATGTACCCTCCTAATGTAATCTGTTGATAATAGGGGAAACTGATTGTGGGGTATGTGGGAGTTCTCTGTTCTTCACAATGTTTCTTTAAAACTATTCTAAAAATAGGGTTTATTTTTAAATTCCATTTGCACTGGCATAAAAAACCATAATATACTCAGGAAGGAACTGAACAAAAGATGTGGAAGGCCTCTATGCTGCAAACTGAGAGAGCAATGAAAACATTTCTGGGAGAAAGTCAAGAAGATATGAATAAATGGAGATTTATTCTAGGTTCATAGATTGGAAGACTTAATGTAGTTAAGGTGGAATATTGTTAAATGACATCTCAGTTTTAATCCCATCAGACTTTTTGTAAAAATTGATAAGTTGCTTCTAAAATTTATGTGAAATTTCAAAAGGACCTAGAATAAGCAAAACAATCTCAAAGATTGAAGTTGCAGGATTTATACTGTCAGATTTAAGTACATAATATGAACCTACAAGAGTTAAGACAATATGTTATTGCATCTGGGTAATTAAATAGATCAATGCAATGCAATATAAAATTCAGAAGTAAACCCATACATATAAAAGTTGATTTTTCAACAAAAACAGCAATGCATTTCAGTGGGGGAAAGGAATGTCTTTTCAGTACATGAGAGATTTTGAAGGCGGGATTCAATGTGGGAGAAGATCCAGGCATGGACCCTGCAGCGGACGGGCCTTCGTACACTCTTACTGTGCAGATGCAGAATCTGCGCTCCAGAGAGGGCAAGCAGCTTGCCCATGGCCACACAGCTTGCTGACAGCGTGCATTGGATCAGAATCCAGGCCCTGTCTGGTCACATGTTCTTTCCACACCAGGTGGACTGTGTTCTTCTCTCTTGCTCTTCTAGCCAAACTTGTCTGTGGAAGTTGCCAGCGTCATCCAGGCAGAGTCCCAGGCCTCCTCACTGGGTGTCACCTCTGACTGCTGCTGACAGTCTCGAGAATCGGTGGGACTGTGGTGGAGAAGCCTCTTCCTCTGGGCTCAGTCCTTGTCCTGGAGCAGCCGCCTGCTATGCATGGCTATGAGGCTGACCCTGAGTGGCAGTTGTTATTTTAAGTAATTCACGTTGGAGGGAGGAAGTTATGGAGAAAAATGTGAAAATGAGTAGCTATTGCAAGATGTGTGTGATAAATGAAACAGGGAACATAAAAACAGATGAAGAGACACATCTGTTATTTTTGCTCCTTTTTATAGCAGCCTCTACATCTGACTTTTCACACTGAGTAGGAACCCTTTAGCTCCTGAGCAATTTCCTGACTGCAGCCCTCATCCTCCCAGGTGGGAGCAGAGGAGAATGGAGGGTGCCAGGTGCTGAGAGCCGGCATGAGCCCTCAGAGAGCGGCCCCTGCCCCAGTTCCTTCCAAGCACGGCAGGAATCGGAGGCTTTGAGCAGGAGGAGGTTGGTGGGCTCAGAATGCCAGCTGCTCCCTTGCTTCCGCTTCCCTTCCATTTATTGAAGGACAGGTGGCCTACCTCAGCCAGTCCCTAAACCTGGGGACACCTGCACCCAGGGCATTCCTCACAGCAGCCAGGATGCAAGGAGTGCTTTCTGCAGGAACACAGACCCTTCCCCTTACCGTGGGAAAATCCTAGCTTTCTCTCTCGAGTCATTCTTCCTCTCTTTGGAGGCAGATGGTGTGCCTAGTACCCGTGTGCCGCTAGGGCCTGAGCATGGAGCCTGGCTTGTCACAGAGTGGCAGGGCTCGGGGAGCTGGATGATTCTGAGCTTTCTCCAGGAGGCCCATCCACTGCTGCAAGGAAGGATTTGAGGGCTGCTGGGGTTGGGGGGGACCACTGTCTGGGGAATAATCCCAAGTCAGCCTGCTTGGGGCCTCCGATTTCCACTAGGTGCCTCCTTTGGAGTGAAACCTTGAAGGCTCTGGTTAAAAAGCAAAATCACCGTGGGAGAGTGTATAGATTAAGCTGTTAGTTATTCGCATCTTGGCTCTCATCAGCTTGTTTCTGTTGATTGTATGCTCAGCTCTGTGCTCAGTCTCACTGTGGGGTTCAGGGGAAGGAGAAGGCCTCATCTTGCCAGGGAGGAAGTCGCCCCCTGGGTGGAGCGGGAGGCAGCATCGGAGGAACGATGAGAGGGAAGACGAGAGGCAAGACCCTCTGCCAAGAGCAAGGTGTGGGAAGAGGGATTCAGGGAAGTGATTGAATGCTTGGGGCGATTGCACAAGGCATGCAAAAGAGAGGAGAACAGCTTTCTCTAGGAGTGTGGGGTGCTCAGCTGGGCTGGAAGCCGAGTCTGCAGAGATGCCTGTCAGCACAATTGTGTTATTTTCTCCAGCAGTGGGGACAGCCTGAAAGCGGAAGTGGAGGACAAAGTTATCCCTGGCTGTGGATTGGCCAGGCAGGCACTAGCAGTACAACCAGCCTCCACTTTTTCTTCTTTTATTCGGGACAGCAAGTAAGCAGCAACTAGATGTGGCAGTGTGATTGAGTTCTGGCCAAGGAGATGGGAGAGGAAAGCACTGGATGGGAAGGGTCCTGAACAGGAGGGTATAGACTGCTGGAGCTCTCCATTTTGTTCTTCCCCACTGTTCTGTCCTCCACTGTGCTGCCTGGAATGTGGACCTCGTGGCTAGAGCTCAAGCAGCCATCTGGGACCACGAGGCAGTGTGCTGAGAATGTGCGAACAGCAAGAGAGGAAGCACATAGGTCCCCACTTAGAGCTGCCATATTATCTCTCGGTCAACTACCATGGTTTTAAGAACTGTTACTTGGGTTTTCTGTTACATGCTGCAGAACCTAATCCTGATAGATACAGACCAAGTGGTGGGGGAGGGAACTGTAATTATAAGGATGTCAGCAAAGTGATTGACTGTGGGGTCTTAACAAAGTAGGAAAGGATGAGAAGCCAGGAAGTGGCTTCTGGAGAACGGGGACCCCAGCCCTTGGGGTACTGATATAGCAGAGTAGGCTCATGGGGGGAAGAGGTCTTTAAAAGTGGAAAACAGGAAGTTGTGGTCAGAAAGTGGAATTTCTGATCTTGTCACGTCAGATTTGCTTGACTAGATGTGGTCATAATATGCGCTAATATTCCCCAAATACTTCCTATGCAGCCAGCTCCCTTTGAAGTAATAATCTCACTCCCCGTCCCACTCCTTGTGGAATTCTGGAAGGCAGTTTCTTTTGTTGGCCTATTTCATAAATAAAGAAACTAAGGCTCAGAGAGGTCAAGAAACTTATCTGAGGGGACAAAACTGGCCACTGGCTGGGTTGGCATCAGAACCCAGGCAGTTGGACTCCAGAGCTGAAGCTGTTAACCACACCCGCCCCTCTGCGTGGGTAGACGTTCAGGCCCCAGAATGGCGGTGGGGCGGGGGTGGAGGGAAAGACAGTGACCCTTCGGACCAGGCTCCGACAGGACAGACCAGTACAGACTGGGCAAGGAGGCATGGCACAGCTGGGCGACAGAGCCTTGAAAGGGAGGAAAGAGAGGAGGTCTGGTCCCCAGGAGCGCCCTGCCCCTGCCCCAGGCCCTGGGGTTCTGAGGGCTTGGAAGACCCTGCAGGAATCTAGGGACCCAGCATCTGCTGGGCAAGTTAAACTTCGACTGAAGCAGAGGAAGGGTGGGCTCTGGGAGCAGATGGCCGGGGTTCAGGGCCATTCCACCTCTTCCTAGCTGTGTCACCTCGGACAAGTTACTTAACCTCTGTGCCTCAGTTTCCTCATGTGTATGGGCATAATAATAGTTCCTAACTCGTAAGACTGTGAGGACTAAACGAACCAACACCAGGGAAGTGCTCAGAACAGTGCCTGGCACCCAATGAGCACTCAGTGACGTTGTCGTTGTAGTTGTGTTGCTTCTCAGAGCTTCATGGCGACACTAAGGAGCTGGGGCAGGGTGGAACAAGATGAGGAGGACGGATGATGGAGGAGGTGCTCAGGGTGGACAGGAGAAACCGCAGGCCGTGCCTCTCTTCCCTTAGCCAAAGCCCCTCTCGAAGAAGCCTCCGGCTTTGGTACATCACTCTGGACATGTCCCTGGGCCTCCTCTCCTCGAGTTATTTGCACGGTAGTCTTACGTTTCTCATATAAGGAAAGACCCGGCCCCCCTCTAAATAAATGTCTGAACATCTTGGGGAAGGGTGAGGAATTTTCTTCTGAACCCCCAAACGCCACATGCCCATATGGTGCGCGGCACCTGTACCAGGGACACGGTCCAATTGTATTTGTCGGCCGACGGCATGAGCTGCCCGGCTTTGCGTAGGTGGCCAAGACAGGGCCTGACGTTGGTCCACTGCCCTCCTCATCCTGCCAGGTGCCCCGTTTGCCAGCCCCGGGCCCTGCCGGCTGCCCGTGCTGGCGGTAGATGCTGCCTTTGGCACTGGCTGCTCCCCATTCTGTCTGGCCCTGGAGGGTCCTGCACGCTCTGCATGGCCAGCTATTTACTCACTCATGTCTGCAGCTATTATTAGGCACCACTGGAACCCAATCCTGCTGAGGGAGTTTATTTTTATTAGCAAGTGTCACAAGGTTGGCATTTTGTGTGTCTGTTTAGGAAATGTTTTGGGGAGGCTGAGATAGGTATTAGTGAGGACAGCAGTGAATCTTTTAAAGAACCAGGCACCTCTGGGCCGAACAAGTGTCTGAGCAGCCATGGGACCATGGGTGGGCAGGTCTGAATTCCCTCCCCAGTCTCAGCGCCTCCGGGTCGCACGCTGGCCCAGCCTCAGAGCCCAGGATCTGGTCTTTGCTCTGCCGCTGCCCAGCTGTGTGATGCTGGGCAGGGCGTTTCACCTCTCTGGGCACCATGGTGGCAATCTTCAAAATGGAAATAATGAGTATTCCCTCACAGGGCTTTAGAAAAGGCCCACGCAAAGGCATACATGAAAATGCAGTGACTGTATATGTGCACCACATGCAGAGCACCAGTCACGCCTCGGGCACTGTGGGAAATACAGGAGCAGCACATTTGAACCCCAGGATGGTGCTTGGGATGGGGCAGGCGTGCTAGGGAGCTTGCGTCTCTTGCCCGGATTCACAAAGCCAGTGAGTAGGTGGCTGAGAGCTCGATGTTGGAGAGTCTGGCTCCAAATCACATGCTATTTCCGCTGCGCCAGAAGGCAAATCAGCCTCAGAAAAGCACACCCCCGCCGGGGTACCTGGGAGTCCGGGGAGTGAGGTGGGCAGAGGAGAAGATGGAGCTAAGACAGAGTTGGGGAGAAAAGTGGAGAAGAGGAAGGGATTCCAGATGGGCACATGAGGCTGGGAGGAGCACAGGGTGAGTTCTGGGGCTAGTGGTGTCTTTCTTTCTTTTTTTCTTAGTGGTGGTTGCTTGGGTGTCTTCACTCTGTGATCATTCATGGAGAGCTGTATGCCATGATTTGTGCAATTTTCCGTACATATGTTATACTTTTTTAAAAAAGGTTAAAAAGAAAGATAGGAACTTTGTAGCCTATAGTTATTGAGTCCTGTGTATTTTAAAAGTTCATATTCACTGTTACTTATGCAGCTCTCATCTGCATCTATTCAAATGACATTAAAAGTTATGTGTAAGAACTTGAAAAGGTCCAGGTAAAATTCTCAAGAGGCTGGGTCAATGTGTAGATTTCAGAACTGAAATTCTGGGAATTTTGGACCCTTTCTTGTGGCTGACTAGGTCCCAACCTGGAACCCACCATTGGCCATAGGTCCTCCTTTCTTCCTTCTCCTGGCCAGCTAGATGACTGTTTTCTGCAGCCTCCCTTGCACCTAGGTGCACGATATGACTCAGGTTAGTTAATGAGATGTGAGCAGAGGAGTTACGTGAGACTTTGGGGAATGTTCTTAAAGGGAGAAAAGCCTGCCCTTCTTTATCTCTTCTTCTGTCTTGCTAACTGGACATTGGATATGATGGCTGGAGCTTTAATGTCCACCTTGCAACAAGACGACATGGGTACATCTTTGGGATATTAGAGTAATGAGCTACAAGAAGCCTGGATCTTCAAAGACTTTTTAGAATGGAGCCTCTCCCTCAGCCTTGGATTGCTTACCTCTGAACATTGATTACATGATAGAGAAAAAAAAAAAAACACAATGTATATCTTTATCAAGTTTTGTCATTTTGGGAATTTCTGTCCCTTGGGGCTGAACCTGATTCTAGCTCGTACATGCCCTGTGAAAGACAACATAGCCTTTCCTTGACCTCCTTGGGCCTCATGGTCAGTGAAGTATCCAATAGGAGCCTAAGCTACCCTTTCATGGGCCCAGCATTGAAGCCAAGAGGTCACTCACCACCTGGAAAAACACCATTGTTACATGAAAGATGAGTGGGCGACCCAAGTGGTATGGTTTTAAGGGATCCAGAAGGTCTCCCAACTACCTCTTTCACGTACCTGGTGCCTGAAATTCCATCTTTATACATTAACTAATAAGATTATACAGCTGTGAGGATTCCTACTTAAACACAAGTGATCCTAGGTAGGGGTACTATATTATTACCTCTCACATATGCATGAAGCCATTTTTCTTAGAATTAGAGACTGGGTTAGAGAATTTTCCAGATGAATAGGAACTTGGGGAATCATGTAGCCCAATGGTTTTCAGACTGTGCTCCAGGAAGCCCTTTTCCATGATGGTGCCCCAGGGGCTGCCATTTATGAGAGGGGAATGCAGGGAGAAGGGAGGGCAGAGGGCACCCTTTTGCTTTGAAGCCAGGATGTTGCTGTTGGAAGGTTTAAAAGACCATAGCTCTCTTTTATTTTATAAGCTAAAAATCCAAGGTTGCCAATAGGATAATCAAGCCAGAATTCAGACAGCCAGTGAGTGGCAGAGCCAGACCTAGAATTCAGGTTTCTGACTCTTGGGCCCGTGCCCTTTCCACCGTTGCGTACTTCCGTAGGTTAGCGCCACACCTGTGTTAAGGAGATGAGACAGCAAGACTCAGGCCAGGTAAGAGTTGGTGCACAGAGGGTGAGGGGGGTGGACCCTGGTCTGGGCTTCAGTGGGGAGTGGCCAACGGGCCATCCTGGGCACTCAGAGTGGCTGGGTGTTGATGGGGGGAGAGGGAGACCACCAAGGACACCTGACCAATACCACAAATTTGTTGAGACTCAACATTTGTGAAATTTCTTCCCCTCTCTAAGGCCATAGTAAAGAATGCTGCTTACCTTAGGGCTTCATAGCGTACAAAATGCCCTTACAGTTTTACTTTGATCCTCTCAAACTCCTACTCTGAGGGATGGGTATTATATTTCCAGTTTACATGTGAGAGAAAACCAGTGCATCAGAGAAGGGAGGTGTTTTTCCTGAGCTTACAGAGCTGCAACATAAAGCATGTCTCCTCCTGAAACCCCTTCCTGAGCTCTTTCCCACTGTCCTCCAGCTCTTCTCATGCTCCAGGACACTGCCAGCCACTCTCTCCAGCCTTGTCACAGCCTTTGCAGCCAGACGCCAAGATGCTCAGGCAAAAAACAAAATCTGTTTCCATACTTGTAGGTTGGTTGCCCTGTTGCCTGGTTTCTTTCTTTTACTATGAGCTTGGTGATTATAGTCATAGGTGCTTGCACCAGTAAAGAGTGTGTGTGTGAGAGGGTGCGGGGGCGGGCAGGAGACAGGGCCACAGCCAGTGCTGCACATGATGCTGCACATGGTGCTGAAAGGATGTTTCTGGGCTGTCGGAGGAGCACAGCTCCTCACCCTCCTGTTTCTCGGCCCTCAGCACTACTGTTAATCACAGCAACAGTGCTCCACTGAAAGGAGGAGAGGGGAAAATCAGTGGAAGAAAGTGCTGCTCCTGGTGGTGGAGGACGCTGGGGCTGACTGTCCAACATCCGATCCATCTCCATCTGTGTAGCAGCCACGTGGTTTCTGGAATTACCCCCAGCCCCTGGGGAGGGCTCTGAGCAGACTAAGCCAACTAGGGTGACACCAACCTCTTGTCAGTGACTGGCTACGAACCCAGGCGGGAGCTGGTCAATGCGTGCCCTCCTTCTGGACTACTGGTCCCGGGTTGAAGGAGAGAGAGTCTCTCTCTCTCTCTCTCTCTCTCTCTCTCTCTCTCAGCTCAGGCCATTGTCCCAGTTCCTGCTGGCAGCCATCACAGGAAGGGGACTGTACTGTAGATGGCAGAGCGGAAGATGGAAAGAACCTGGGCCCTGGAATACTGATTAGCCAATGTGAAGCCCACCCCTTCTCCAGCTTTCCTGACATGTGAGATAATCAATTTCTCTATGGCTCCCGCTACTTTAGTCAAAAGATCATAATTGACACATTGAACTTCAGGGCGCAAGAATCTTTGGTCTCCAGAAGTGAAGGTGGCATCTCACCAAGCCATGCATATTCACGTTCAGTCGTCCGTGGTGACCAGGGACATGTATGTTTGAGACAGCTGGTAAAAGTCAGGGGCGGCGCATGCCTGGGAATGTCCTCCTGGGATCTCCAGGTTCACTTCGAGGATGAACGAATCTGTGCTAATGTGCCGATCGCGAATAACAGATTAGCATGTTTTAATTTATCAGGCCTTCGTACATACAATGCCTAAACACAGGGGCGTGCCTTTTACAGTGACTCTTCATGTCAGTGGGGCAGGACTTTTGCACGGGCTCTGCTTATCACAAAGTGCAGACCAAGAGTTAGCAATACAGCCCCTCGTCGGACTCTGGCCATGCCCATTCATTTCTCTGTTGTTTCTGCTCTCACCCACAGTGGAGTGGGGAGTTGCAGCAGAAGCTGTAGGCCCAGGAAGTCTGTAGGATTTACCATCCGGCCCTTTCAGAAAGTTCGCTGATTGCTGGTGTTCACCACCATCTACTTGGCCTATAAGTAATGGCAATTTAGGCAAACCCACAACATAGCAAGGCTAGGCTGTCATATTGGTGACGATACTGGTGGACAATGATCTGCTTTCAGAGTGTTCAGGTGGAATGCATCAATCTCATTGCAGTTGTTCTTGTAGTTCATATATAAGTATTGACATAGTCAGATGGCAAGAAATCTTCTGTAAAACAAATACCATTTCCACTAATTTCTGTTATAAAATCAGCTATGTATTCCTTCAGAAAGCCATTCTCCACGAGATCGCACTGAAAACATTTGAGGATGTGGTTAAGATAATGGCTACTTGTACATGTCTTCACAGGGCTCTGAGTGTAGTTCTAATGGGACATCACCATTACGACGGTCACAGATGATACTTCAGGTCAAATTTTTCTCCATCAGAAACACTATGATTTAAGTGAAAGCTACTGAAGCCTTTTCCGAGAGCAGAGATTTTTAAAGGGAAGGAAAAGAGAGTGTTATTGCACCAGGAACTCGTGGAGCAGAGGGGACCCCAGAGAGTGGCCAAAAGGGCGTGCCAAAAACACTCTGCCAACTGCACAATTTTGCAGCAGATCAGCCCTAACCGTGCTTAACCTATTTCTATGACTCTCAGATGAATTGAATGATGAGGCACTTAATATGGTGACAGCTTTTATAAAGTAGGAATCATTTATCTCTACTGCTTTGCTGCTCCCCTGGAAGGAGGCAGAGAATTCATTCTCAAGTTGGTACAATAATGAGAGCCCAGTGGTGGGGCTGCCTGCCAGTGGGGTGTGGAGGGGAGGTGGCAGTCAGAGGGAGAGGTCTGATGCTGTCCAGGAAAAGAAGGATAAGCTGGCATATCTATGCCTTTTCAGTCATTGCTCCCCCAAAACCGTGCTCCACCAGCCTGCAGACTGATTATCTAAAATGCAGATCTGATCATATCATTCCCCTACTTCAAATCTTGCAGTGATTCCATGCATAAAGTCCCAACTTTCTGTGCTCTGTCTCCTGCCCATCCACCCAGCTCATCTCTCCAGCCACTGAGCCCACTGTTCCCCACCTACCGCTGCCAGCCTTTGCCCAGATTGTTCCCTCTGCCCAGAACACCTCGACCCACGTTCTTTACCTGGCTGACCGTCCTTACCCTTCACAGTTTGGGTCAAACACTGCCTCCTCTGGAAACCTTCCTTGCCACTCTGCCCCCTACCTTCCCTGTCACTCCCAATTTGGGTTAGAGGGATCCTTATCCTACTACAGGGTCTCTTCTATCTGTCTTTCTCATGGGACTGTAAACCCTTTAAGGGCACAGACTGTGTGGGTGACTGAACCTCGTTTCCCTAGCATGTCACACAATGTCTAACACATAGTAGACATTCCACCCACGTCTACCAAATGCATGGAACTTTTAGAACTTAGGACAATGGTTAAATGGCACGCTTTGCTCGGCCATGGCATCAGTATCGGAAACATCTCTCCGTGCTTTAGAAGTGGACTGTCACAGTAGAACACTCATCCCCTTTCTCTTCTCAGGTACCCGAGGAACATTAAACATTTTTAAGCAGTTATATTAATAGGGCATACTTTTGAAAGTTGCAGAATTATACAGACCACCAACAAAATGTGTCTAGAGTCCTGCACTGGCTTGGAAATTAAAAAACATTCTCTTAGCAGAATTTATCAGTGCTCTTTCTCAAAGAGAAGAACCTGATCTAAGTATTTCTACCTCAGGACCTGGCCTTTAAGATGAAAAAAGGAGATTCAGGGTCCATTTTGGCCACCATGCCATCTAAATGTGGTCTGAGTATCCGTATTACAAACATTGATGGTGTTTCTGGCAATCTGTGGGAGTATGACATACCTAAGGTAGAATAGAATCTTTCTGCACTGAGATGTTTTGGATGGCTTAGGGATTAATAATAACAATACCAATAATGTCTCTACCCTTTGAAACAAACTGGATAAACTAGAGCAAGTGCAAGAGAGGAATATCTGGGAGTGGCACTAAAACAGGACGATGCTTCTCAGGTTGGAGATGTGAAGGCTGAGAGGTGACTTCATATCCATGTTCAAGATTAAAATTAGTTTATCATAAGTTATGTAGAACACAGCTAATACCACATAAGGGAACTTAACAAGGGGTTTATTGTTCTATTATATATTAATGATTTATTAAAAACAAGACTGATGAAGTGGAGTCTAGTGTCTGCAGTTGGCCCTGCAGTGGCAAACTCAGGCTTTCTGAATTATGAGGTTGTAAGTGGGGCATTTCTGCTCACCTGGCAGCAAGATACCATCATCTCAGACAAAGTGTCCCAGAGCCAGGAATCAGCCTCTTGAAGGCCTGACTTGTTAGCACAAAAGTAAGTAAAGAGACACAAAAACAGCATGTACTTACCACATACTCCTTGAACACATGGGTGAAATGTCACTTACATAATCTGGCAGGTTGCAGTTGTGCTGTATGATATAAAAACTAGCTTTGTTAAACTGGTAAAAACCTCTACATTCTTTTTTAAAGAATTCTTTCTGTTTTATATTGAGGACAATTCTCATGGCATGAGTAATGCCCATCAGTTATCAGTAATTTAGCAGATTGTGCCAGTGTTGACATTTGTTCTTGGCTTAATTGTGCATGAGTGTGTGTTTTAAACAATGATGCAGCTGTCCCCGTTCCTGGCAATTAGAATATAAAAATGGTGTTCACTGAATCTGGCATAGTGATCAGTTATCCATGTGTTTACTCTTTTGTTTGCAAGGCCTTCTGAGTGTTTGCTGCAATTCTACAATCAGAATATAAATTTGGCTTAAAATGGAACCTAGCTCCATATTGATATCAAAAACAGAGACTTCAGACCTCCATACTTCAAGATCTTAGGTCTCTGACTCCACTACAGATGCTTTGTGAGCTGTTTGTGTGTGTGTGAAAGATACCTCTTTGACTTGATATGAAGACAGTAGGATTTAAAATGCCATTAGGATTAGAAGAGCAGTGTCAGCAGAGATGCACTGGACTATTGTTGATCATTTGCAGAGTATCAAGCAACCAAAATAACATCCTATATAGAGTGTTGCCGAAAAGTTCTAGCTGTGCCTAGTGTCAGCATCAATCTCATTCACTGTTAATTCATGTAGGTGACCTGACTGCTGAGGATAGTAAGTACCTCCTCAGTGGAGAGTATATACCTTTGGAGCTGTTATTATCCCTCAACTATTTTGGTTCTTGGATTGGTGGGCTTTTTGCTATTAGGTTAACCAGTTAATGTTAGTGTCAGCTAAGGTGGGGACAAATTCCTTATTAGGTCATGGCAAGTCTGAATGAAATATCTATTAAAAATCATTTAGAAAGAGAGGACGGACCAGGTGCAGTGGCTCATGCCTGTAATCCTAGCACTTTGGGAGGCTAAGTAAGGCAGGAGGATTTCTTGAGGTCAGGAGTTCAAGACCAGCCTGAGCAAGAGCAAGACCCCATCTCTACTAAAAATACAAAAATTAGCCAAGTGTGGTGGTACGTGCCTATAGTCCCAGATGCTTGGGAGGCTGAGGCAGGAGGATCTCTTGAGTGAGACCCTGTTTCAAAAAAGGAAAAAAAAAAAAAAGACTACAAAACCACTAGAAATCAAATAACATGGCAGTAGTAAACCCTTACCTATTAATAATAACATTGACTGTAAATGGACTAAACTCTCCAATCAAAAGACACAGAGTGGCTGAATGGATAAAAAAAAAAAAAAGACCTAACTATATGTTGTCTATAAGAAACTCACTTCACCTATAACAACACACATAGACTGAAAATAAAGGGATGGAAAAATATATTCCACACAATGGATACCAAAAAAAAGAGCAGAGTAGCTATACTTCTATCAGATAAAATAGATTTCAGGACAGAAACTGTAAAAAGAGACAAAGAAGGTAATTATATAATGATAAAGGGGCCAATTCAGCAAGGGGATATAACAATTATAAATATATATGCACCCAACACAGGAGCACAAATATAAAGCAAATATTATCAGAGTTAAAAAGAAAGAAAGTCCCAATATAATAATAGTTGGAGACCTCAACACCCACTTTCAGCACTGGACAGATCATCCAGTTAGAAAATCAATAATATAGTGGACCTCATTTGCACTATAAATCAAATGGACCTAATAGATATTTACAGAATGTTTCATCCAACATCTGCAAAATACACATTCTTCTCCTTAGCTTATGGATCATTCTTAAGGATAGACCATATGTTAGGCCACAAAACAAGTCTTAAAAATTTCAAAAAAATTGAAATCATATCAACTATTTTCTGTGACCACAATGGAATAAAACTAGAAATCAATAACAAGAGGAATATTGGGAACTATACAAACATATGGAAATTAAACAATCTGCTCCTGAATGACTAGTGGGTCAAAGAAGAGATTAAGAAGAAAATTAAAAACTTTCTTGAAACAAATGAAAATGAAAACATAACATACTAAAACCTGTGGGATAAAGAAAAAGCAGTACTAAGAGGAAAATTTATAGTAATAAGAGCCTACATCTAACAATGTATCTTAAATAACTAGAAGAAACAAAAGCAAACCAAACACAAAATTAGTAGAAGAAAAGAAGTAATAAAGATCAGAGAAAAAATAAATGAAATTAAAACAAAATAATACAAAAGATCAATAAAACAAAAAGTGTTTTTTTGAAAAGATAAACAAAATTGACATATCTTTAGCCAGACTAAGAAAAAGAGAGATAGATAAATAAATAAAATCAGAGATGAAAAAAGGAGCTATTACAACTGATACTGCAGAAATTCAAAGGATTATGAGAGACTACTATGAGCAATTACATGCCAATTAATTGGAAAACTTAGAAGAAATGAATAAATTTGTAGGCACGTACAACCTACCAAGATTGAACCAGGAAGAAATCTAAAACCTGAATAAACCAGTAACAAGCAATGAGATAGAAATAATAATAAAAAGTCTCCCATCAAAGAAAAGCCCCAGACCTGATGGCTTCACTACTGAGATCTACCAAACATTAAAAGAAAATCTAATATCAATCCTCCTTAAACTATTTCAAAAAATAGAGGAGGAGGGAATATTCCCAAACTCATTTTACAAGGCCTATATCACCCTGATTCCAAAACCACTGAGACACAACAAAAAAAGAAAACTATAGGACAGTATCTCTGATGAACATAGATGCAAAAATTCTCAACAAAATACTAGCAAACCAAATTCGACAATGCATTAAAAAGACTATTCATCATGATCAAGTAGGATTCATTCCACAGATGCAATAATGGTTCAACATATACAAATCAATGTGCCAGGTGTGGTGGCTCACACCTGTAATCCCAGCACTCTGAGAGGTCGAGGCAGGAGGATCGCTTGAGGTCAGGAGTTCGAAACCACCCTCAGCAACAAGACCCCATCTTTACTAAAAATAGAAAGAAATTAGCTGGACAACTAAAAATAGAAAAAAGTAGCTGGGTGTAGTAGTGCATGCCTGTAGTCCCAGCTACTTGGAAGGCTGAAGCTGGAGGATCACTCAAGCCCAGGAGTTGGAGGTTGCTGTGAGCTAGGCTGACACCACAGCGCTCTAGCCCAGGCAACAGAGTGAGACTCTGTCTCAAAAAAAACCCAAAATCAATGAATGTGATACATCATATCAACAGAACGAAGGACAAAACTATATGATTATTCCAATTGATGCTGGAAAAGCATTCAGTAAAATTCAACATCACTTCATGATAAAAAAACTCTCAAAAAACTGGGTATAGAAGGAACACACCTCAACACTATAAAAGCCATATATGACAGATCCACAGCTAGTATCGTACTGAATGGGGAAAAACTGAAAGCCTTTCCTCTAAGATCTGAAACAAGACAAGGATGCCCACTTTCACCACTCTTATTCAACATAGTACTGGAAGTTCTAGCCAAAGCAATTAGACAAGAGAAAGAAATAAAGGGCATCCAGACCGGAAAGGAAGAGGTCAAATTATCCTTGTTTGTGGACAATATGATCTTATATCTAGAGGAACCTAAAGACTCCACAAAAAAGACTATTAGAACTGATAAACAAATTCAGTAAAGTTGTAGGATATAAAATCAACATACAAAAAATCAGTAGCATTTCTATAAGCCAACAGCAAACAATCTGAAAAAGAAACTAAGAAAGTAATCCCGTTTACAATAGCTACAAGTAAAATAAAATACCTGGGAATAAACTTAACCAAAGAAGTGAGAGATCTATACAATGAAAACCATAAAACATTGATGAAAGAAATTGAAGAGGACACACAAAAAATGGAAAGATATTCCACACTTACGGATTGGAAGCACTAGCATTGTTAAAATGTCTATACTACTCAAAGCAATCCATAGACTCAATGCAATCTCCATCAAAATACCAATGACATTCTTCACAGAAATAGAAAAAGCAGTCCTAAAATTTATATGGAACCACAAAAGATCCAGAATAGCCAAAACCATCCTGAGCCAAAACAACAAAACTGGAGGAATCACATTACCTGACTTCAAATTTTACTATAGAGCTGTAGTAACCAAAACAGCATGGTACAGGCATGAAAACAGACAGGTAGACCAATGGAACAGAATAGAGAATACATAAATAAATCCACACATCTATAGTGAACTTATCTTTGACAAGGATGCCAAGAACATACACTGGGGAAAGGACAGTCTTATCAATAAATGGTGCTGGGAAAACTGAATATCCATATGCAGAAAAATAAAATGAGACCCTTATCTCTCACCATATACAAAAATTGATGTAATTGGATTGAAGACTTAACTCCAATTGATTGAATTGGATTGAAGACTTAACTATAAGACCTGAAACTATGAAACCTACTAAAAGAAAACATTGGGGAAATGCTCCAGGATATTGGTCTGGGCAATGATTTCTTGAGTAATACCCCCAAAGCATAGGCAACCAAAGCAAAATTGCATGAATGGGATCACATCAAGTTAAAAGTGTGTCTGTACAGCAAAGGAAACAATTAACAAAGTGAAGAGGCAGCCCACAGAATGGGAGAAAATATTTTCAAACTACCCATCTGACAAGGGATTAATAACCAGAATATATAAGGAGCTCGAACATCTCAACAGGAAAAAAAAAATCAAATAATCTGATTTTAAAATGGGCAAAAGATATGAATAGACATTTCTCAAAAGAAGACATACAAATGGCCAACAGGTGTATGAAAAAAATGCTCAACATCATTAGTCATGAGAGAAATGCAAATCAAAACTATGATGAGATATCATCTCATGCCAGCTAAAATGGGTTTTATCCAAAGATAGGCAATAACAAATGCTGGCGAGGATGTGGAGAAAGGGAAACCCTCATACACTGTTGGTGGGAATGTGCAACAACTATGGAGAATAGTATGGAGGTTCCTTAAAATACTAAAACTAGCATTACCATATGACTCAGCAATCCCACTGCTGGGTATATATCCAAAAGAGAGGACATCTGTATATTGAAAAGATATCTGCACTCCCATGTTTATTGCAGCACTATTCACAATAGCCAAGATTTGGAATCAACCTAAGTGTGTATCAACAGATAAATGGATAAAGAAACTGTGGTACATATATACAACGGAATATTATTCAGCCATAAAAAAACCCAAATCCTGTCATTTGCAGCAACATGGATGGAACCGGAGAGTATTATATTAAGTGAAATAAGCCAAACACAGAAAGACAAATCTCACATATCCTTATTCATATGTAGCTAAATATTAAAGTAATCGATCTCATGGAAATAGAGAGCAGAATGATGGTTAGCAGAGGCTGGGCTGGGAAGCGGGGAGTAGGGTGGATAAAATGGGGCTAGTTAATGGGTGCAAAAATATATTTAGTTAGATAGAATGAACAATATTTGATAGCACAACAAAGTGACTCTAATCAACAATAAGTTAGGGTATACTTTAAAATAACTAAAAGAATGGAATTGGAATGTTCCTAACACAAAGAAATGATAAATGCTTGAGGTGATGGATACCCCAATTACCCTGATTTGATTATTACACATTGTATGCCTTTACCAAAACATCACATGTACCCTATAAATATATACACCTATTATGTACCCATAATAATTAAAAATGAAAAATTTTAAAAAATCATTTACCTCTATGGAAAACCATTCGGCAGTAGTCGATAGAGCTGAACACATGCATGCTCTCTGACTCAGCAATTTCACTCCTAAATACAGATACCTAGCAGAGATGCATGCACGTGTTCACCAAAAAAGTATGCGCCAGAAGGATCATGGCGGCAACTACCCAGATGTCTATCGGCTGTGGAATGGATAGGTAAGTTGTGCTACAGTCATATGGTGGCACACTATACAGCAATACAATTGAACAAACTATAACTACACACAAGGTATTAGTGTTCTGTTGCTGTAAGCATATTACCACAAATTGAGGTGCTTAAAGCAACACACACTTCTGAGCTCACAGTTGTGTAGGTCTTAAATCTGGGCTTGGCATAGCTGGGTTATCTGCTGAGGGTCCCAACAGCTGAAATCAAGGGGTGGGAAGCCAGAGCTCAGAATCTTCCTTGAATTTCATTCAGGTTGTTGGCAGATGCAAGGTCTTTTTGCGACTGGAGGACCGAGGTCTCCCATTTCTTTGCGAGCTGCCAGCCAGGAGCCACTCCCAGCTCCTAGAGGCCTCTGCATTCTTTGCCTTGTGGCCCCTTTATCTTCAAAGCCAACAACAAAGAATTTCCCTCATATCCATCCCTGTTATGATTCACATCTTTCACCAGGAAGAGCCCCGTCCCTTGTAAGGGGTCAGTGGATAATGCCCACTGAGGACAATTTCTTTATCTTAAAGCCAGCTGATTTGGGACCAATTCATCTGCAAAATCCCTTCAAAGCAGCACCTAGATTTACATTGAGTTGAATACCTGGGAGAATGTGTGTACGAGACTGGGTGAGGCATCTCGGGGGTCATCTTGTAATCCTGCCCACCACACACAACAACATGGATGGATCTCACAACATGTTGGGCAAAAGAAGCCAGACACAACGAATATATAATTCCATTTATATAAAACACGTGAACAGGAAGTGCTTACTCTTGAGTGCACAGTAACTGGAAAGGAGCATGACGGGGTTCCTGGGGGGCCGACAGTGTTTTTGTTTCTTGATCTGTGTGCTGGTTGCATGAGTGTGTTCAGCTTGTGAAAACTCAGTGAGCCAAACATTTATGATTCATGTACTTTTCTGTAAACGTGTTATACTGCAATGAAAAGTTCTTAGGATAATTTGGATTTATTACTTGAAAATAGATTTGTTTTTCCAAGGCAGCATGCATCCAAAGGCAACTATCCGAGTGAGTCCCTGATGGGGTGGAGAATACGTAGGAATAGAAAGGAAGTGAGAGCGCCTTGCTTGGAGTGAAGATGATGGTGCCTCACAAACTCTACACTTGAGCTCCGACTAGGTGAAAAATCAGTGCCGTAAACTTGGAACTTGTGTGCAGGACCTGCTACGTAATTTATGGGCCCCAGGGCAAAGGGAAATGCAGGCCCCTTGTTCAAAACTTTGAAGACAGCAAGAGTGAAGCATTTAAGCCAAAAGTGACGGTGGTGGTGGGGACAAATGAACAGGTCTCACTCGCATGAAGCCAGCCTGCCTGTATGTATGGGAGAAAGAGCCACATCTCAGAATCCAAAGACTTCTTGCTAGGTGAGTTACCTTGGGCAAGTAGAGCTTTGGTCCTTTCAACTGGAAAATGGGTTAGCCAGAGGCTAGGAGGTGAAAGTTCATTAATATATGCGAGTGAAGCACTTTTTGATGAGTAAGGCCAAACAAACGCAGAGATTATTACAATGGTGGGCCCTCTAAATTTTTGAGTTTTTAATCGGTTAAAAAGCCTACCTGTGATCTTGCAGCTAAATACGCAAACTCTTGGTAGACACTACAGTCCACGTCTGCGTTCCGAATGAACACAAATCCCAGATTATTGGTGGAACCCTAATCATGAGATTTTACTGGGCACACCTTGGTCTTTCCAGTCCAAAGAGGAAGCCACTAAATGCCAACGTCGAGTGTATTGGAGTCTAGGCACATCCCCATCAAAGTTCTTTTTCTTGCTGAGGTGAGATTTGAATTTCAGTCAAGTTCCAAGTTGAATCCCTGACCTGACTCTAGAAACTCCCAGAATGTCTGCAGGGAATGGGCGCCCTAGAATCATCCAGCTGGGACTCAGTGGTGAACGCTGCCGCACGTGAATCCCAGGTGCCCGGAGACTCTGCGGTGCCAGGATGACAGGGCTGTGGCCTGGCATGCGGGCTGGGGCTGGGGAGTGGGGATAACATTTCAGGGCAAGTATTTCTGAAGAGGCACGACATTCACATTGCATTTCTGTGATTATTTTCCCTGGCGTGCACAAATCTTTCCGGATGTAGTGACTTACTAAAGCTTTTGGGACCGTGGTACTCGAAGCCTGCCGGCTGCCTGACCTAAGATTTACGAGTGGTTCCGAGGATGAGACAAAGTCCCAGTGTCTCGGTGACAACAGGGTCTTTGACGAAGGGCCACAGACTGCCGCTGGGGAGGGGGAAAAGGCCTGTGGTGGGGGTGGGCAGCCCCTGAATTTCATCCCTGCAGGAGTTGGGCGCCCGGGCGCAGGCAGGCAGCCCCGCAGGCCATCAGCATGCAGGCGCTGCGCGCGCCGTCCTTGAAGGGCTGCCCAGCTGACCTTGCTCCGCTTTCTCCGGAGAAATCTCTGGGAGAGCGCGAGGACGAGGCCACCGCGGTGACTCAGTGCCCTGCGCGCCGCATGCAAATGCTCCCCTCCAGCAAGCCCAGCTCCGCAGCCGCGGCTTCTCCTTTCTGCCCTCTTTAATTCCACGATTCAAACCCGGTGTTTTCTGCTCCACCCCACCCCCTCTCCACGGCCCGCCTGTCATTAGTCAGACTGTACGGGTGTTTTGTCGCCCCCCACCCCCATACGCGAAACTGAAGGCCAACCTTCGCGATCCCTCCCTGCGGGCCCGGGCATCAGACGTGGCCCGCCCCCGGCAGGGCACCGCGCGCCGGGCGACCGCGATCCGGAGCGGGACCGGAGGGGGCGGTGCGCGGCGCGCCGGGGCGCACCGGCGGACGGAGCCCGGGCCCCGCTCCCCATTGGCCGCCACCTCAGCGGGTGGGGCGGCCTCCGGCTCGTGGCACCTGGCGTCGCCCCTCCGCGGGGAAATCGGCGGCTGCCCGGCATGGGCGCCCGGCGGTAAAGGCATCCGGAGGGAAGGCCCGGGGCCGCGGCAGAGCTCCGTGCGGTCGGCCCGGTCCTGCTCGCCGCCTCCTCGCCTGCGACGCTCGGATGCCCCCAGCTCCTGCCGCTCCGGCCGCGCCAGCAGGAAACTTTGCCCCGCAAAGTCCCCCGCCTGCCTGACCGCGCCGTGCGGCGCCTAGTCGGCCGCGTGCCCTCCGGGGCCCCGGAACCCCGCGCGTGATTGCCCCGCCGCCCCGTACCCTGCGCCCGCGGCGCCCCGCCGCCAGGATGCGCTACGCGGACCCCTCGGCCAATCGCGATTTGTTGGGGAACCGAACTTTGCTCTTCATCTTCATCTGCGCCTTCGCCTTGGTGACCTTGCTGCAACAGATCCTCTACGGCAGGAACTACATCAAGAGGTAAGAAAGTCCGAGAGAGGGTGGGATGCGCGGTGGGCGATCCCCCGGGTGGCGGTCGCGGCGTCGGCCGCAGCGTCTCCAGGGCGAGTGACAGTGGGGTCTGCACTTATCCGCGCGCACTGCCGCGTTAGGCTTGGGTCGGGCGCTTCGAAGCGCACCTCTGCTCCCAGGCGGAGGAGAGCGCCTGCCCAGCGCCGGGCTGCAAGGCCCCGACAACTTTGTTCTGCTGTGAAAAATGGGGGGATGGGGGGCAGGTTGGAATTCCAAGCAGCTGGGCTGACAATAAATCCATTTGAATGCCCAGAGAGGCCGCATGGATCTCTGTGCCCCAACCCACAGTCCTATGGCCATTTGGTTGGCCTCCGGGGGCGTGGGGGGATCAAAATCGGATAGATTTTTTTTTTTTTTTAACTCGTGAGTCCCGAACTTTTGCAGGGACCCTTCGGAGGAAAAGCGTTTTCACCGCAGGAATGTTGGGTTAGGTGGAGGTGGTAGTGGACTCTGGCCATGCAGTAGGGATAGTGAATTCTTACAATCCCATAGCCACTGGGTCTGTGAAACTCACAACCTGATTCCTTGTGAAATAGATGGTTTCTTTTTTTTTCTCATTCTTAGCGCAAAAGGTCAGAGCTGCAGCAGAAGTTAACCCCTACCCTACCCCCAGCCAGGGCAAACTCCTTTAAGAGAAAGAGCAGTAGGAGGTGTCACTCAGAAATTCAGTTTGGGCACCGACTCAGTCTCTCTGTTTGTGGAAGAAACACCGAAATGCCAACCGCTTCCTTCTGCAGGCTCTGCTGGCTTCGGGAAAACGCTTCAGGTTACGGTGCCTGGTTTGAGAGACCGGGGCAGATCTGCTCCCCGCTACTCCCGTATCAGAGCCTCTCTCGGAAAGGGCCCCGGCTCCTTTCTGCTGGAGCCTTTTTCCTTTGCTGCCAGTGTCTCCCTGCGCTCACGGCACCCTCTCCCACTCCCCTGGACTGACGGGAAAAGAAATGCCTCACTAGCTGTGTAAGCATGCCGCGTCTTCTCTCAACTTGCAAACACTGACACAGTTGTTCTCTTCTCATCCTTTGGTTTCTCCATCAGTCATGTGTGCTCCCAATCTGGGCTGCCCACGAGGGTGGGAGGGTGAGGACTGCTGCTTGGTGTCTGGCTCCAGGAGGAAAGCCAAGCGGTTAGGCTATGGACCTCCCCCAGAGCTGAGTAGGATGAGGTACTCTGTCGCAAATACTGGTTTCCAGCCAGTCACTGCTCCGGCCCTTCCCAGATAGCGTTCTTCCGTGGTTGGTGGCAGCTCATGAACTCTGTATGGCTCTCGTGTCCCCCGCATCCTCTTTTGTTTACTGTAACCCTTAAGATGAACCTGTGCAAGGACAGCTGGGTCCCCAAACGGCCTGTGACAGCCCTGCATATCCATTGCCGGCTGCTGTCTTGGCACTTGCTCTTCAGCAGGGTGGCTCTGGGTTCCTGTCCCCTGCTGTCACCTCCCCAGAGTTGCTGGGACTGCTGGGATTCCTTCTTCCTTGTCAACAGGGGGAGAGTATCAGTGCCCATGGCAAGCGCCAACTGAACTACTACCTGCTCGCCACCTGGCAAGCCTTCCCTGGTCTTAGGTGGATGGGCTAGCTGCCCAGAGTTCAGCAGGCATACAAGGTGCTTCCCATCCTCCCTCACACAAAGCCCTGACCCTCTAAATCTCAGAGATGCCGCCTTGCAGGTCTCACTCCAAGAACTGGGGTTAATTCACTCAAGCAAGCAAAACGTGTGTGCCCAATCCTGAAAGGATGCCTTGGGGTCTGTAAAGAAGGAGAGGGGGTGGCACAGGAAGTCGGTGTTAAACTAGTCAGTGTTAAACTGTCCGAGAAGAGAGGCACTAATGGGCAGAAGGAGTTAGAGAAGACTGCCCAGAGGAAGTTGAACTTGAGAGGGCCTTGAAGGAAGGATAGGATTTGGAGAGGGAAGGGGACATGCATATCTAGAACAAGGGCAGGAACTCAGGGGCAGAGATACAGGTGGCACTGTCTCCTCTCACCTGTCCTACCACTGACCCTGCCTATGCTGTAGCGCTTGGCTTAATCGTTGGTCAGTTCACCAGGGTGGTGGCCCTGATCCCTAACGAGGTTGTGGCTGCCACATCACTTGCACCCCTAGCACCTGCTTACTATCTTGTTTCCTACACCTATCGTAATTGTAATAAACCGACTCGATGTGATTCTGTCTCCTGTCTAGAAACATGTGACCAGTGTTCCTCAAGTAGAAGTCATGGGAGGGACTGCATCAGAATCACCTGGAGGGCATTGACACCAGGCTTTCTGGGGGTGGCAGATAGCACCCTGCCTTTGAAACAAGCTCCCCAGGTGATCTGTAACAAGCTCCTCCTGCTGCTCTGGAACAGTGATTCTCAATCATGCTCCACCCCCTAGGCAATCTTCAGAGCCATTTTTGGTTGTCAGGCTGGGGAGAGGAGAGTGCTGCTGGCATCCTGTGAAAAGAGGCCAGAAATGCTATAAAGATCCTGCAGTGCATAGTCTGCCGCCACAACACAAAATTGTTCAGTCCCAAGTGTCAGTAGTGCCGAGGTTGAGAAACTCTGCTGTAGACCGGCAGCTCCATGAGGCAGGGATTCACTCTGTTTTGTCCCCAGCTGCACCCTGAGCACCAGATAAGGTGCTGGCACATAACAGGTTCTCAGTAAGTAGTGGCTATTGAATAAATGATTGATGGGGATACGTGTGTGTAGGCAGGGGTTGTAACTGGAAGAGACACAGCAAAGAACTGGATCCAATTGGTGGAAGGGCGAACGGAGGGAAGAAGGGGCAGATTTAAGGGTGGGTCACTAGCCTTGGTGAAGTGCTTTGAAGATTGAGGACAATTTGAATTTGGTACATTGGGCCATAGGGAGCCACATTTGGTCCTTGAGCAGGGTAATAACATGATAGGCCACCAGGAAGGAAGGTTGTCTGGGCCTTGCACAGGAAGGGTTAAAGAGGAGAAGAGGCTGGGAGGTATTGCCACAGCCCAGTCAAAAGCAAGTACAACTTGGCGCAGGGAACAGATCTACTTTAGTGCCAGGGGATGCCACACTGCTTCCGTGCTGAGCTGGCACAATGCCATCTCCCAAAGAGCTCAGGGACACAAAAATGGCAGGCTCTGGCTCTTCCAGTGAGAATTTAGGGTCAGACTACACTGAGTGGAAGGGGGGGATGTGAGTCATCGTGCACTTATTTCTTTGGAGCCTTAGCCTCTCCCTGTGCTGTGCAGTGGGCACTTTGGAAAGATCCATTGGGAACAGTAAGAGCTCTAGGGATCCCTCTGGCAAACACCTTTGCTGGGCAGGAGCAGGGAAGGCAGGGCAGTGCGATGGCTGAGGGGCTCAGATCTCTGTTGGAGAAGGTGCACGCTATGGGTGAGGAGGGACAGACAGGAAACAAAGGTTTGCCCTGGATCTCCTTGGCTTCCCTGTGTCTGTTTTTGATTGAACAAATAATTAACAAAGATTTACTAAATGCTGAGCACCACCCTAGGTGCAGAGGACACAATGATATGTAAGACAGGCACAGTTCAGGGCCCCCCAGGAAAACAGAAAGGCACCCAGCTCATATGTAAGCCATGCCTGGAGGAATGGATGAGGGTCTCTAGGATGGGGAGGAGGGATCTGTGGCCAATCGGTGTGCTTCCAGGCACATGGAGGCATTTGAAGGGGTCTTCAAGAAAGGGGTCTGACCCACAGGCACAGGCAGAGGTGGAAGGAGGGAGGATGAAACCCAGTTTGAGCAAGGATCGAAAGGTGCCCCGAAGAGTTGAGTGATTCTGCATTTCTCAGATGTCAGGGCTGTGTAGCCGGGGGCAGGGGGCGGCAGGCAGGGTCAGATTCTGGAGAACAAAGTAGGGCACGTGTGAGAAGGAGCATGTCTAGGGGAGAGAGGGCAACAAGTTGGGGTCTGGATCTGCTCAGATCCTGGAAGGCGATCTCATGGAGCTATTCAGAACTGCAGTAGAGAAGAGCCACTCGAGCATTGTAGACTTTGGAGTCACCAACCAGTGAGATCAGTGTTTTACAAACTTTTATGGTTGTAATGCGCAGTTAGAAAGACATTATACCTGGGGATTTCAAACACACTCACATACACCCCCAGCTGAAACATTTTGTGAAATGATGTTTGGCCTTATTATGAGAAATGTGCTCTAGTATTTTCTATTCTATTTCATTAAAAAAAAATTTATTCTACTTCATTTAAAAAAATACATGGACTATTAGCCTTTAAAAGGAAGGAAATTCTGAAACATGTTATCACATGGATGAACCTTGAGGACCTTGTGCGAAATGAAATCAGCCAGGCACAAAAGGATAAATACTGTATGATGCTACTTCTGTGAGGGACCCAGAATAGTCAATTTCATACAGACAGAAAGTAGAATGGTGGTTACTGGGGGCTGGGTGAGAGGATGGGCGGTTATCACTTAATGGGTACAGAGTTTCAGTTTGGGAAAATGACGGTTCTGGAGATGGATGGTGGCGATGGTAGCATAACAACGTGAATGTACCTAATGCCACTGAACTGTACACTTAAAACTGGTTAAAATGGTAAATTTTATGTGATGTGTATTTTGCCACAATAAAAAAAGCTTTTATAAAATTTTGGAGCAACCCACTCAATTTGATTTTACAACCCATTGGGTTGAAACCCTTAGTTAGAAAAACACTGGTCTATGTGATCGGGTTGGATGAACTCCCCAGGGAGAGAGCGGCGTGGAAAATGACAATGGATCAGGGCACAAAGGAGAGCCTTGAAGGATGTCTGCACCTAAGGGGTCGAGAGTGGGGAGTTGGCTCTGGAAACTGAGGGTGGAGAGAAGTGGAGGGGAGTTGAAGAGATGGAGGTGTGAAATGAAACCAAGGGAGAGGGGTGGGCTGTGTAGTACCCTGCAGAGGGCTCGGTTGGGGTGGGGCTGATGTGTCCACTGGGTGGCAATAGAGGCAAGGACAGTCTGGGGAGAACGGTGGGGACAGGACCCTCCTTTCAGTGGTGAAGGAGTGAGTTGAGAAAGGGAATGTGGAAACAGGGAGAACAGATCACCCTTTCTAGGTGTCTGTGCTGAAAGAAGAAAGAGTTAAAGGAAGGATTTTCTAGAATGAGGGGCATGGAAATTATTCCCTCTTCCTTTAGGTCCCCTACTATCCCAAATCTCCTTTGTTAGTGCTAAAATCTATAATTTTAGGGTTAAACACTGCTTATTCATGGTGTATTATTTGTTTTATATGATGTGAGATTTTGTCGACTGTATTTTTTTTAGGATGCTGTGTTTCCTGTTTTTGAATAATATCGGCATATGATTTTTTTATCATACTTGTTTCATTTTCTATTTTTTAAATTCTCTATGTTATATGACCAGATTTTGGGTTTGTTGTTTTTCTCTTAGATGTTTGTTTTCTATTTCATTAATTTTTATGCTTTTGTGTAATTCTGTCATTTTTCTAATTTCCTAAGTTGGATGCTTATCTCTTTAATTTTCAGTCTATCTTATTTTCTAATGTAACCTTTTAAGGTTACAAAATTTTCTGCAAATATTTCTTTAATTATATCCTTTCAGTTTGGAGAAGGATAATAATGATGACAACTTAGAATTGTATTGTACTTACTGTGTGCCAGATATTAGTCCAAGTGCTTTATATATTAATATACTGAATTCTTAAACAACGGTAATAGATACTATTACGATGCTCATTTTACTGAGGCACAGTGAGGTTAAGTAATTTGTTCAGGGTCATACAGCTAGTAAATACCAAAGATATTTTCATTAGCTTTAATTCCAAGTATTTTCTAATTTCTATCATAGTTTACTTTTTTACTCACAAATTTAGAAATATTTTATGGGCCCAGCATGTTCTCGCTGCACCACTCTGCTTGTAAATTTAGAAATATTTTAAATTTTCCATATATCTTCTTTTTTTACTTAACTTTTAGATTTTTTAACTCAAAGGTATTGTGGTGAGAGAACATGATATTTATGATGTTGGTTCCTTTTTTTTCAACATTTTCATGTCTTTCACTCTATGTCTATTATACAGAATGTATAATTGTTACAGTTTTTATATCTAGTCTGACAATCTCTGTCTTTTACCTAGAAAGTTTAGTATATTTATATTTATTGTCATTACTGATGCCTAAGGATTTTTTTCTACCACCATACTTTGTGTCCTTTATGCATCTTGCCTTTTCTGCTTTCTTGCCTTTTGGATTATTTGTGTTTCCCTGGCTTTAGTAGGAGATTTCTAGCATGATCTTCTACCCTGGGTGAGCCCTGTGGCTATTATAGGCAAAACATGAATCACCGGGATTGGCTGATGTGCCTAGAGCAGCTTCTGACTTTAGAACTCATCTGCTGCTTCTTTTCTTGCCAGATTATTCATCCATTTAAGAAGGCATTTTAAAGATGTTTTAATTGTTATTTTAGTGCTTTGTAGTGGGAGGATGTTGCGGATTGGGTTCCTTGGAAAGGAGACTCTGAGCCAGACACTAGAGTGCAGGATGTTTATTAAGAAGTACTCTTGGGATCAATACTCAAGAGAGGAAGAAGGAGGAAATATGACTGGGCAGAGGGAGAAACTGGGCTGCAACACAGTCCCAGGGAAAGCCTCAGCCGACCCCATAGGCAGCTCTGGAGCAAGGATGGCCCTTCACACTTGCCCAGAGTTGGGGTGAGGGGCCCAGACCTTCATACCTCATTGTTGATCAGTCATTGGGTGAGGCCTATCTCTGGAGGTGGGCATAACCTCGAGCAAGGTGGCTCTGCTCACCTGACGCAATGCCCAGAGAGGGCTGCGAGCTGAGGGCTGTCAGTTTGTGGCGCCCCCACCAGGTGGGGAAGAAGTCCTTCATTCCTGAAAGGGAATCTAGGGGGCACATCACAGCGCCTGCCCAGAGGGTTTCTCAGTCTGCCATTCTGCCAGAAATGGGGGTCTTCGAATGTCTCTGGTCTCCTCCCTCTCCCCAGACACAAATCTTACCCCCAGTGGTCAACCTGTGCCTGAAGCCCACTCTGAAAGTCAAGCATCTCTCCCTCCAGCCAAGGGTCTTTGATGCACATCACGTCTTTCCTAACTCTGGGCCTTTACCCACGCCATGTCCCCACCTGCTTTCCCTTCCTGGCTGTCTTTCAGGCCAAATCCTTCCTCTCTTTCTGTTTTCGGCCCACAGTGTTCTTTCTCGTCTCTGAATCCATAGCACTCGTACTGTCTGTACTTAGCACATCCTGCCCAGCGCCACCCTGTTGCTGTCTGTGTGATGCCCAGCAGACAGGAGCTGAGGCTGGGCCTGTTTTGTCCTGCCTCAGGTATAGAGGATTTTCCTGTATACTCTGTCTTCCCTCCAGCCTTCCTCCTGCACCTCGAGGACACAGCTGGGCTGCCTGCACGTGGCTGGTGCAGGCCTGAGACTTGAGGACACAAAACTGGGTCGAGGAAAAGCGCAGCCAGACTTTGTGCTGCCTACACGTGTGCACTCCAAGATCCTCATCGTGGAGCCACTCTCCCTCCACCCAGGGGACAGGCCCAGCCCCAGGAGGCTGGGACTTGGGGATGGGAGGATCTACAGAGCGTGGTTCTTGAGGGGAGGGTGCGAGGATGCCCTCGAAAGGAGAAGGGATGCTGCTCTGACTGCAGCCTTGGTGCGTGCTATGCCAACAGAACAACTTTGTAATTGTTCAACTTGCAACAGAGCACGTTTTTGTTGAATACCTGCTGCAGGGCTGGGAGGGGGGCGAGGCCAGTGAGGAACAGCATTTAAGGAGGCCCCCCTTTCAGGTATCAACCCTACACCTTCCCAGCCTCTCTGTAGTCCTATTCTAGGCAATGGATGTTAGTTTCCTGTCCATTCCCCAAATGTCCCTCGGGGACACAGTGATGCTCTCTCACTCTGGGTCCCATCATTTCTTCCTTGCCTATCTCCCTCTCTAGTCCTTTTCTTTTTGACATTTGTATTTCCCAAGGAAATTTTACCTCTTGGAGGGTTTAGCTTCTTCTCTTTGATTTATCCAGGTCTATTCGCCTCTTATCTAGTAATTCTCTAAACCTTACCTGTTATCCTAGGGACACCCTCCCCCAACACACACACACAGGTGAAGGACCCATCAGGTAATAATATTAATTGTTAACATCCGCTAAGGGTTCATGAGCTAGGCTCTAATCTAAGCAGCTAATCCTAAATGAGGATTATTTCATTTAATTCTCACTATAGTCCTGTTAAATGGATACAGTCTTCCTCATTTAATACTCATGCAGAGAGGGGTAAGTAACATGTATAAGGTCACACAGCTTGCAAGACCCTTGTAAGAGATATAAGAGATGTTTTATTCATCCCTGAATTCTCAGGACCTGGAACAGTCCCTGACATCAATTGTCGAATGAATGAGTACATACAAAAGGAATCCCAAAACTTTTTCCTAATAATCAAGAAACATTCATTAAAGGCCACTCAGCTTTGTGCTAGAGGAGAAGGGATGTTCCTAAAGAATTATTAGGTATGATATACGTCCTTAAGGAACTTACAGAACACTTAAAGAGACAAACGTGAAAAAATATATAAGACGGTGTCAAAATAAACTCATAATTTTGTGGCATAGGCTGTAATTCTTGTAGGTTTCAGAGGAGATAGCAACTGGGGTGGTGAGAGTAGCCAGGTGGGACCTGGTAGAGGCTTCAAAGCACAGGTAGGTTTCAGAGACTGGATTTGGGAGGATTCTGGGGGGCAGGCAGAGGTGTTGAGGTGGGAGGAGCAAATGATGGAAGCTTTTGAAGGGTTGTAGATTCCTTTTTATACCCCAGAGGTCGATGATTGCCTTTCTGCCCTCAGTTTGGCCTCATGCTGTGTGGGCTGGGGGCAGAGTGGCTGTTCTGTCATCCAGCTCGGAGATGTGGGTGACAAAGGAGACCTTCAGGAGAAGGGCTCCTTCTGGGAGGGGCCCGGAGGTCCTGCAGAGCCCCTGCACCGTCGGGGGAGGGAGGAGATGTGTGTGGGTGCCACGCTTGGAGGGGGCCGGGGGTTACTGGTAGAACATAAGGCATCCACTCCCACTCCAGCCTGAGATCACATCTGATTTGTGCTGCTTTGCGTTGAGTCCCTAGGCAAAGGAAGCCCAAGCCTCCCTCCCTTCCAGCATCCCAGCTCCCACTCTTCCCTAGCAGATCAAGGGACCAATGCCTCCTGGGGCCACCATTGCCATTTCCTGGCAATAAACCACAAACCCCCAAAAGAAGGCTTAAAGGAGGCAGCAGTCCCCAAGGGCTTTCTTCCATGGGTTACTGTCCTCCTCCTAATCTGCGTTCATCCCTTTCCACCACTGGTGCCTGCAGAGCCGACATCCCCACACCTATGGCCCTTTACCCACTGCCCCCTGGCTGTGGGTGGCACCGTTCTGCAGATCCAATCTCAGGCCCTCTGGGTTCAGGTTAACTGGTTCATTCATTCATTCATTCATTCTGGCAGCGAGCATACATTGAGCGCCTTTTATGTACGAGCCTCACTGCGCTGATGGATATGACAGCCACTAGCCCCATGTGGCTACTGAGCGCTGAAGATGCGGCTAGTCTGTAAGTGTAACATACACACTGGATTTGAAGGACACGAAACAAAAAAAAGGATGTGACATATCTCAAGAATGTTTTATATTGTTTATGTGTTGAAATTGTAATATTTTGGATATATTAGTTTCAGTAAAGTATATTATTAAAATTAATTTTACCTATTTTTTAAAAAATCTTTTTGAGACATGTTAGATTTCCGTACAGCTGTAAGAAATAACACGGAGAGAACCTGCACACACTTCCCCAGTTTCCCCCAAAGGTTCCATCTTTGAAAACAACGTAGTACAATGTCACAACCAGGAAATTAATGTTGATACAAGGTTTTACATGCACTCATTTGTATGTCTATGTGTATTTAGTTCTAAGCATTTTATTACATGTGTTTTTACTTTTTTATAATGTGGCTACCAGAAAATTTTCAATTATGTATGTGGCCCCTGAAATGTTTCTCCTGGACAGTGCCACTGTGGGCATCGGTTACCAAGGAGGATGAATCAGGTTGCTCTCAAGGAATTCTTGCAGGGAGGCAGGGCTCAAACACACATGCAGAGTTTACAGACTGTGTTGGATGCCAAGTGCCAAGTGGATGATGTCAACTCTTGTTCAATGCTGCTGGAGTTGGGGAACCGAGAGATCCCCTGGCCTAGAGCTGTGTAGGAGCCTGTGCCTTCTTCACCTTGAAAGGGCTGCTGCTCTGCCTGAAACAGGGTGGGGGCTCCAGTCCTGCCCCCCTTAACCCCACCCTCCACCATTCTGGCTCCTTCCTCTGCAGAGGCTCAAAGGGTGCCCCAGTTGCTCCACAGAGTCAAGTTTGGGAACCACTGGACAAAGTTTAGGATTTGAGTGGAGCCTGGAAGGAACAGTAAGATTGTCCTAGAGGCTTAGAGAGGCAACCCCAGGCGTATTAGTTTGCTAGGACTGCTGTAACAAGCACCACAGACTGGGAGCCTTAAGCAACAGAAAGTTATCATCTCACAGTTCCGGAGGCTGGAAGTCCAAGATCCGCAGGGTTGGTTCTTCTCAGGACTTTGAGACTCTGTTCCATGCTTCTCCACTTGCACCTGGTGGTTTGCTGATGATTTTTTTTTTTTTTTTTTTTTTTTGAGACAGAGTCTTACTCTCTTGCCCAGGGCGAGTGCCGTGGCGTCAGCCCAGCTCACAGCAACCTCAAACTCCTGGGCTCGAGCAATCCCACTGCCTCAGCCTCCCGAGTAGCTGGGACCACAGGCATGTGCCACCATGCCCGGCTGATTTTTTCTATATATATATATTTAGCTGTCCAATTAATTTTCTTTCTATTTTGGTAGAGATGGGGTCTCGCTCTTGCTCAGGCTGGTCTCGAACTCCTGAGCTCAGAATGATCTGCCCACCTCGGCCTCCCAGAGTGCTAGGATTACAGGCGTGAGCCACCGCGCCCGGCCCTGCTGATGATCTTTTGTGTTCCTTGGCTTGTGGATCTCTGCCCTCATCTTCACATGGTCTTCTCCTTTGTGTGTGTCTCTGTGTCCAAATTTCCCCTTTTTATAGAAACACTAGTCATATTGGATTACGGGCCCACCCTACTCCAATATGACCTTATCTTACTTAACTACATCTGCAAGGACTCTATTTCCAACTAAGGTCAAATTTCACAGGTGCTGGGGAGTAGGACCTCAACATATGTGTTCTGGGGGGACACAGTTCAACCTATGACAGAGGAACCAGCAGGAGCAAAGGGCCTGGGGCAGGAATGAAATGGTTGGAGAAGTTTGGCTGGACTGAGTCCCACAGGCTTGGGGGAGAGTGTGGGTGCTAGCCTGGGAGGTGTGCATGCGCGCACGCGCGCACACACACACACACACACAACATGCACACACATGCACAGAATACAGGGCATGTGGTAAGGTGGAGAAACAGTACCTGTGCGAGTTCTTGACAGAGAGAGTGGTTATGATGAATGCTTGGGAGAGTGTTTGAGGGACTCCCCCCATGTCCCCATCAGTCCACGGCCCTCCAAGGAGGAGGGAGGGGTCTGCACTGTGCTTGCTGCCTGAATGCAGCGCACAGCTGGAAGGCTGGTGCATGCCACCCCCTTTCTTCCTGTAGGAGCCCCTCCCTGAAATGAACGTTGATGAAACATCTAACAAGGAGCAATCGGAAGAGGGGCGGGGATGTTGGATGGCCCTGGGTGCCCACTTGTGTGGGTCTGGCCCTGAGGCGAGTTGTGATGAGCAGGGAGGGGGTGGGCAGGCAGCGGAGGTCTGGGACACCAGGCCGGGGACAGGAACATGTTGAGTGAGGCTGGCCTTGGGGGCCCAGCTCTGCCATTGCAACAGCAAGGCTGGAGGTGGTCCCAGAGCTCTGCCTGGAGCTTGTTCTGCTTCTCTCTGGACCCCTCCGTGGCTGGGTGGCCCCCAGTGGGCACCCCGCCCCTCCCCCTGCCTTGGCACCATAAGGACTTGCACTCCCCCTGGGACCTGTAAGAACCAGGATGGCTTCAGAATCCAGAATGCCCACCTGCTCACCAAGCACCGGGGCCCAGCGCCATCCTGCTAGAGGCCCCATCAGCTTCTGTGCCTGTCCTAGCTCCTCCAGTTCCCTCCTTTCCCTTCCAGGGGGCGGATGGTGTCGGGGGGCCCGGCCTGGGGATTGCCAAGGCGGGGGTCGTTCCTCTCCTCCGTCAAGATGCTCCCACCCTGCAGCATCTTTTCTTTTGCCCCAAATGAAAGGCTCCCCCAGGTGAACCCTGGGGAATGAAACCGCTTCCCGTTCCCCTGAGGTTCTTCTAGGGGGGAGTGTTGCCGCCTGGAGCTTCACAGGAAGATAACGTGAGTCACTAGTGAGTCAGGAGCGAGCACAGGCAAGGGAGAGAGGAACCTGGCGATTATGCCCATTAATCCTCCTGAATACCTTGACGCTGGCAGCACCTCCGCTTTCATCTGAGTGGGAAGGTCCCGGGCGCCTTCTCCGAGAGGCCCAGCTCCTCGCCTGGACCGGGATCCTCACCTGGACCTGCGGAGGGCGGAGGGCTGCAGGGGTGGGGGCAGGGCAATCTGAGCACCCCGGGAGGGAGAGAGGCCCACTTCCAGGCTCAGCCCTCCGTCTCCTGGGTGGCCCAGCTGAGTTCTTTGCTCCCCAGAAGATGAAATTGGGCCCATCTGCCTCCTAGATGGCTTTGAGGACCACGGCTTTGCTTCTGTAAACCGACGCCATGTCACCTGCCTCCCTGGCCCTGGCTCATGTGGCCCCTTGGTCTTCGCAGGTGCTGACGCATTCCTGCGGCACCAGCCCCACTCCCCATTAACCACCCGGCCCTTCGCCACCCACTTCCTGTCCTGCCTCCGACCACTCTGTGCGGAAGAGCATCCCTCGCCCACCCTGAACGCCTTACGCCGCTTTCCTCCCTTTGTTTTCCCGCAGCGCCTGTCGCCCTCTGGCATAGTACATGATTTGTGGCCTATTAGTTTATTGTCATCGTATCTCTCTCCCTCTAATAGAAATTAAGTGTCACTGGGGCAGGGCCTGTGGCGGTTTGTTCAGTGCTGAACCTCAGCACCCAGCCTGGTGTGCCTGTTCGACAAATGTAGAATCATGTAATAAAATAAATATGATGTATGTATAACAAGATAAAAATGGAGCGAATGGGTAAAAGAAAGGTGCTCTCCATCAGCTGTGAGGTACGCTGCCAGCGATTTGCTGATTAATAATAGAAGAGCGCTTATGCATTTTATTTCACAGGCTTGGCTTGGTGTGAAAGAAATGCCTCACTTTTTACCTTTCTTTTAATTAAAAAAAATATGACTAAACCTTATTCACCAGCTGATGGGAAATTTAATCTACCATTGCTGAGGCGCCTTCCCTCCACCCCCCCGCAGGAGTGTGTGAAGACCCTAGAGGTCTTGTGTGGAACAAAACAGTCAGGGGACTCCGTGGGCCACACCGGCCTCCGCTGATCCACCCACTGCTTTCTGGAGGCATCTAGAGCCTTAGATGCAGCCTCCTGAGCTGCCCCAAGCGGCTGTCTTTCTGAGGCCCTGCTCTCCCTTCTGAGGTGTGCTTGGAGACAGGGACCCCAAACCACTCTCGTGGGCTTCCCGGTCTTGAGGAATCTTCTCCTGGGCTGTGGGGGTCTCACACCTCCACTGCAGCCCTCCCCAGACCCAAAGGCGCTGGCCTCCCTCCTCCCTGCAGGACCATGGTCTAGCACAATTGCTTCCGTGAGCTTTGAAGCCGTTCAGTCCCCACAACCCAGATGGCCCTAAAGTGAGAAGACAAAAAGCCAAGCTACCTTTCTGGAATGGGGAGGGAAAATACAAATGAGTAATTCAATAGATTATCCTCCCACAAAAGTAGCAACCTTTGTGAGTGATTTTCTTCTCTTATTATTTTTTTCAAATAGAGCCTACTCAAGGTTAGCCTTGTAACAACAGTGAGCCCAGGCATTTGCATTCCTGTTCTATGCCCTGGCAAGTGGGAGGGAAAGGGGTGGTGACAGGCGTGGACACCTGTTGCAGTGGCGAGCAGGTCTGTCGTGCATGAGGCCAGAAGGCTGAGGTCGCTGACCCAGTGCTCCAAGGTGGGCAGACCCCAAGGTGCGCTGTGTGTAGCTGACTCCTGGGACAGGATCCAGAACTTGGGTGTTGAGAGGCCTGAACTCTCAACTGGGAGTCAGGACTCCTGGGTGCCAGGTCTATCTTTGCCACCAGCTGACCGGGAGCTAACTTCACCTTCTATGCCTCGGTTTCCTCAGCTGTGATGGCTGACATACACAGGACAGGGGCCAGGATTCAGCAAGATGTTAAGTCAGGGGCTGCCATCAGGTGGTCCCCAGCCTACAGCATGCCATGTTAGGTCTGCACAATGTTTCCAGTTTGAATTGACAGCACTTAAGAATTAGGAGATTAAAAATAAAATTCTGGAATTCCAGCATCTCTTGGAAAAATGATCTGAGTGGTAACAGGAAGCCTATCTTCCCACATGTTGAGCAGAGCGTGCGCTCCTCAGTTCTTTTTTATTTTTTATTTTTTGTTGTTTTGGTAGAGACTGGGTCTCACTATGCTGCCCAAGCTGGTCTTGAATTCCTGGATTCAGGTGACCCTCCCCCCTCAGCCTCCCAAAGTGCTGGGATTACAGGCTTGAGCCACCACACCTGGCCACTCCCCAGTTCTTGTTTACTTCACTTCACTCAGTCCCTGTCCCACCTCCTCATCACCAGGCTTGAATTTGCTCCCTCGTGGAGCAGAAGCCCTTTGTGGAAACATGAAGCATGAATGCACGGTTGCACTTCTATTGGATGTTCTAGCCAGAGTGTGTTACACTCTGCAAGTTCCAAGGGGAGCATAGATGAGCTTCTCAAAGGAGAGCTTTTCAGAGAAAGCAAGGGCCTTGTGGGACTGTCCCTACCTTTTGAGATGACTGTCACCGGATGAGAGTGGCCCTATCGTGGACAAGATGGGATCTACCAGGAAGATAAAGGCACCTGTTGTTGGGTGGCCCACTGGTCGAGACTGAGTTGACTCAAGGAAAAGACGTGGATTTGGCTTTGTTCTTGGTCAAGACTTGGTTCAGGAAGGGCTTTTGGGTCAGCTGCTCCAGCCACTCTGACTGCTGGCCTCTGGGGTCCCCGCCCTCCACACCTGGGCTGTCCTGGTGGGGTGATGGGGAGGCAAAGGGGCTGTGGGCTGGGCACAAAGATCTCGATGTGAAACAACTGCCCCTGATTTTTCATTTTTGCATTAATACCAGCCATCGTCATCATTGTCATCCCTCCCGTTAGTGCAGCTCCAAAAGAGTAACCAAAAGGCTTTTTTTTTTTTGTTAGAGAAATAAAATATTTTTGTTATGGAATAAGCATTAAATCAGAATGTGATGCACATCACAGGCAATCTGCTAAGAGAATGCAAAAACAGAACGAGATCCAACCCACTACCTACATCCTCTCAAGATAAACAACTAGTCCTCAAGTGGTTGATGGCATCATTTGTCATACGTAGTTCATGCTCACTTTACCTGGTAATGGGGTGACCATCCACGTTAGCAAATGGCCTTTATCCAGAGGAGAAACACACCTCTCCAATCTTTATGACAGGAGGTAGTTTTGCAGCTTGGAACAAGGTGCCCACTGAAGTTAGGCACCTACCCTCCCCTGGAAACTAGGTGCTAAGTGCAATGTATTCATTGACTTTTTCACATTTCAAAGAGATGGCTCCTTGGTCTTTGAGAAAGAGGTCCCTGGGTTTTAAGCTGACAAAAGGCCTATGTAGTTTTGAAAAGGATTTATACACATTTTGAAGAGATGAGAAAGTACTTACAGGTTTCCTAAAGTGATGCTTCCAGAAAAAGGAGGGGAGTAGAAAGCTTTTGCACTGATTAGTCAGTCTCTTATTTGAGAAACTTCAAGAATAACTTATTGAGGACCTTCTCTGTGCCTCCAAACAATCTATAAAGTTGTCTAGGATTATAATTTCAATATTATTGCTATTATTGTATTATTTTGAGTTTACACTGTTCCTACTTTTTTACGTAGTTATAAAAATAATACATGTTCCTTGTAAAGCTTTTAGAACAGAAAAGTGTAAAGAAGCAGGAAAAAAATCCTACATAATCCCACTGCTTGGAGACGTAGGAAGTTTTTGGCATGTCTTTCTATGTGTGATGTTTTGGTGGCTATATGGCCACCCTTCATTTTGAAGCACTAGCCTTTCCCCAACGCGTTTCCTCATTCATAACAGACTTCTGACAACAGTCCATCTGGTTCAAACCTTTGTGATTTTGATAATTTCCTGAGGATAAAAATTCTGGAAGGGGTGTCATTGGGATCAAAGACAGAAGCATTCTTCAGCCTCTTGATACATATTTCCAAATTGTCTTCCATAAAGTTGGTACCAATGACTAGCCCTGAGTATTAACATTATGTATATTTTGTCAATTTGACAGGTTAAAAATAAGATTGTATTATTTTCAGTTTCATGTCTTTGGTTAGTAGTGAGACTAAACCCACACCAAAATTTACTTTGGTTTATTTTTTGAAAAGGTAATGTGTGCATGTATGAGATTCAAAAGGTACAAAAGGGTGTGCACATGGAAAGTAAGACTTCTTCTCACCCTGTTATCTTTTCTGAAAGCAAACATTGGGTTCAATGCATTTAAATTGTATATTATTAGACATAACCCTCTATATGCTTGTTAGCATCTATATACCTGCTTCTGTGGACTGTTTCTATCCTTAGGTCAAGGGTTATTCCTCCACTTGGTTGAGAAAGCCAAGGCTTCAAGAGGTTCAGTGCCTGGAGTCATGTTGCTAATGGGTGGTGGAATGTGGGCTTTGGGGGAGCCAGAATTTCTGGAATCCAGGAATCTCTGGAGGCAAGCATTGCCTGGGGATGAAGCACCTCCTCCAATGGTTATCAAAGCACTGAAGAAAGTGGCCACCTATGAGGTGGGTATTAAAAGAACATGGCAGCTGCAGGTGTGTGAGTGACTGAGAGGCACTGGGAATGCCTTCTTATCCAGAAATCCAGAAATTTCTTCATCGTTAAACCGGTGCTGCTGCCTGAAATCCCACTAAAGGCTGTTCAACAATTGGGGCCATTCACTCCTCAGTGAGAACTAGCAGTTTCTGGGGTGAGCACTGCAATTCCTAGCAGAGCCCTGGACTGGCCTCCTCCAGCTCTCTGCTTTTCCTGTCCCATCACCCTTCACCCCTAGATTCCGCCTGGGACCTTACCTGTACACAGGTGGTCGTTTCCAATTAACAGTACAACCAGACTGTTAGTTCTTGAGAGCAGCAGCAGTGTCTGCTATCACCAAAGAAGCCCATGTGTAATTGTTGGTGGAAAGACAGCCATTCTCTTTTGGGTCTGAATGACTGGTCAAGGGGTAAGACACTTCAGGGGCAGGGGACGATCTCTGCGGCATTGCTGGACTATCCATTGTAAGCTTTGTCTCTTGGGGTGGGGGCTTGCCTGGGAGCACCTCTGTGGCCACAGCCCCTTCACCCACCCTGGAGGGCTGGACTCAACAGTCTGGCGTGTGTGCCCGGCTGGCCTCCCCTCCCTATTTCTTCTGTTCAAATTTTCTTCAAGGCAGCTTCTGGAGAGGGTGGAATTCAGGATCCTGGAGTTCCAGAACGTTGAGGTACCCTCACCGGCCCCTTTTTCCTGCTTGGCTTGCTTAAGGGACCTTGACAAAGACAATTTGGGGCTCAGGTTTAGGCATAAGACCTAGTTTCTGCCCTGGGAAGGACTATAATCATGGAGGGGTGACAGAACTCAGAGATGGGCAGAAGTGACCGCCGAGTCAGGCAGGCTGGGAGGCTCCAAGGGGGTTTGGGAGTAAGTGCTGAGTTGGTTCCGAGGCAGCGTGGCCCAGCAGGCTGGGCCAGGGTGGGCAGAGAGGGCCTCAGGGAAGGGGTGGTGCTTGGCTGGACCTTGAAGGTGGAGGAGGTTTAGGTAGGAGGGGTAGAGGTGAGGGCAGGAACACGGCAGCAGCTCAGGAAGCTGAGGTTCGCATAGGGGCTCCACTGCAGGGTGCTGAGCTGAGAGCCTGGGATCTCATACTTTTGGCTGTGGGGATTCTCAGAAGGTTCTAGAGTAGAGGAGGGGTGCTATTGGCATGCTCCTTAGGAAGCACACTCTGATGGCAGTGTGCAGGCCACTGGGCAGGGAAGGCATGAAGGCCAGGAGACCAGCTAGGAAGCAGCTGCCTTCCTGTCCTCTACTGACCTGAAAAATGTCATGCCGACAGTGGCTTCAGTCTCGCCCTCCAAAGCCTGTGGGGGGCTGAAGCAGGAGCCCTCGGAGGTGGTTTCCCAGGATGGGTTCGGTTGCATTTTGTCTTGAGGCCCCCGGCCAGCCTTTTGGTGACCCAGGCTGTATGCTGTGCTCTGCTGGGCTGAGCACCCAGCACACCGGGTCCTGGGCTCCCGCATCAGGGGTGGGGAACCCAGCTGTCCACAGTGCCCAGTGCCCTGGGCCTCACAGGTTCAGCCCTTTTTGAGTGGCCACTGAGTGGATCTCTGAGTGGCCATTCACGGATGCTTGGCCCCAGGCCCACCATATGTGCCCACCATATGTACAGGCAGATTGTGCAGGTGCCCACACGCCGTGAGCAGAGCTCTACGGACACGCCGTTTCCTTCTCTCATCATGTGCCCCATAAAATTGCCTCCCCTGGCTTCCAGTGCCAGAATTTCCATGTTAGAAATCTTGGGACTTTGGGTCTTCAGTCAAAATGGGAGAGGATCTCAGGGATGATTTAGTTCAGCCTCTCCACTTTACAATACATGCTCTATGGTTTGTTTCATATAAAGACCTCTTTGTCTTTATATGAAACAATATAGCTGTTTCATATAAAGGCAGCAGCAGCTGTAATAATATTAAAATATTGGATAATGGAAGTCTTCCTCCCCCCCCACAAAGAGCACGGAGAACATGGGGTTAAAACAGAAAAGGAGGAAACACAGTCCCTGGAGTAGGACTCTGGCTTGAATACTTTCTCTGCTCTGCGTCATATCCGGGCAGATTGTAAATCTAATCTCCTTGGACTTCAGTGTCCTCAGCTGTGAAATGGGAGTAGTAATACCAACCTCCAAGCTTTTGGGAAGATTTGAAATAACATATAAACCTATCATGGTGCTTGGAACATATGCTTTGTAATCCTCTGGCATAAATTTTAGTAAGATAATGCCTCACAATTTTTGGAGTGTATTATTAATGAAGGTAATTCCATTCTAATGGACAACTCCACCTGTTTTTAAATTGCTTCTCTTGATATGTGATTTTGCCTTTTGCCCTGAAATTCCCGTGCTTGTTGACTCTGAGAAGCCCAGACAGCTTTTACCACCCTCGGATGGCTGTGGGGTTCACTGTCCTGCGAGCAGGGGTGAAATTACACGGCTGTGGATTACACAACAGGGGACCTGGCCGAGCCAGGTTGTCGGCAATAACCGCAACAACAGAGAAAAGCTGGGCCCCCATGAACGTGTCCCAAGTTCATAGTCAGAAAATCCAGCCAGAGCTATTTAAGTCTGAACAGGCACATGGCTTTTGAGGAAGTGTGGGGGTGAGGCGGCACCCTACACTTTTCAGGGCTTGGGGCCTCTGCACATCCGAATCCAGTCTTGAATAAATCAGTTTATATAAAATCTTTATATGTTAGGGTTGCTTAGGTTCAAGACAGTGTTCTATGTTAGCTTAACCTGCAAGGATGACCGAGTCCAGGAAGCTGTGCTTGGCTACTCCAACGCCTTGTTAGTGATTACAGGTTTAACACAGTTAAGCACTCAATTTTTAAAAATTATTTTAACATGCACTTTTACTATGAAAAGATGGAATACAAAAGAAGATGGAGAACAATATAACAGACATACATGTAGTCATGACTGAGAATTAACAGTATTAATAAATGTTAGCATTCTGCCATATTTATTTCAAATCTTTTTCTTCTTTTAAAATAAAATAGAGGCCGAGGCAGGAGGATCGCTTGAGGTCAGAAATTTGAGACCAGCCTGAATAAGAGCGAGACCCCCTTCTCTAATAAAAAGAGAAGAAAAAAAAAATTAGCCGGGCATGGTAGAGGCGCCTGTATTCCCGGCTACTCGGGAGGCTGAGGCAGGAGGATCGCTTGAGCCCAGGAGTTTGAGGCTGCGGTGAACTATGATGACGCCACTGCACTCCATCCTGGGCAACAGAGTGAGGCCCTGTGTCTGAAATAAATAAATAAATAACTACTAAATTAGAACAGAAGTGGAGTGCTGCTGTTTTCTGAAGGGACTAAGAACTACACAGGCCTTTTGCTTTGGCTTCAGGCTCTGCCCTGCGAGCTGTTCCTGTTCCTCCCCTAGGCCAAGTTCCCCTGTGCCGTGGAGACTGGAGAGTGTGAGGAGGGAATCAGCCGTCACCCAGCAAAGCCTCCATTGAGCACCTCATGTGTGCAGCTCTCTGCAGGCAGGGCCTTAAGGGGCCTCCTCAGCCCAGAGCCTGGCTGCATGAAGCTAACTTGCACGCAGGAGGCGAGCTGGACTTGTGAGGAGGGAGTCGGGGGCATTGGAGGAGGTGGCTCAGCTTGGTGATACTTTCTGTCAAGGACTTTGGAGACATCTGAGACGGTTCTCCTCACTTGAAGGCTGGGAGCAGAGGCCCGGGGAGGTGCAGAGAGCCAGGCTCTGGCCTCATCAGTGGGGATGCGGGTGGATCAGCTCCCAGCTCGGGCAGCCCTCTGCTAGCCCATCCCCTGTGCCTGGGGGCTCTCTATTATTGAGGGTTTTATTAAATTGGTTCCCCACTTGTTTCTTTTCCCTTGAGTTGCTTTTTATTATTTGTTTGTTTTGTTCTCCGACTTTCAAGTTAAAGTTTTCTTCGCATGTCAGTGGTCTCCAATAGCCCTTTCATATTTAAGGGCCAGCTAGTCACTAGAAGGTTCCTGGGAAGCTCTGTGCATTGTTATAGGCAGTAGTTCTCGACCAGGCTGTTTGGCCCCCAGGGGACATTTGGCAATGTCTGGGGACATTTTTGATCAGTACGACAGGAGAGTCGGGGGTGAGGTGCTGCTGGCATTTTGTGGTAGAAACCAAGGACGTTGCTCAACATCCTACAGGGGACAGGACTGTCCCACAGCAAAGAACTATCCAGCACCAGAGGCCCAGAGTGCCACATTGAGAAAGCCTGTCCCGGGGTGAGCAGGTGGGCACCAGCCCTTTCCTCCATATCTGTTTCTGTTGAGCCGGGATCAGTTTCCCTCCTGAAAAACCCGTCCCTGTTCACCCCTGTAGGGCAGGGCGGGTGGCCCCTGCATCTGCGGCCAGGTGCAGTCAGTAAGCAGACTTCATGCTCACCTAGCTGCTTTCAGTTTAGAGTTTCCATACACGAGGAAGACAGTGCAGGTCTTCTCCGGCTCGGCTTCCCCAGAGAGCAAACCTCCTGCCACGGGTGGGGCGGGCAGGCAGCGTGACCAGACCATTTGGGCTCAGGTAGGGGATCTGGCGTGAGAGGGCGTAGGAGGTGGGGAGGAGCTGTCTGACTGCTCCTCGTGTAGACTTAGAAAACTCCTGCTGCTCTCGGCTCCGTTTGAACTCCCACCTTTGGTGCCCTGGGAACCTTCTATTCTGGGCCTTCCTGAGTTGTCCGCGGCGAGTAGGTCAGGTTCTTGTGGGTGGTCAGGCTGCCACATGTGCTGGCCTCCGCCCGTCGCGCCTTTGCTTTTCTGTGTCCAGCATGGTGTTGCTATGGCCTCCACATGCCATGTCTGTGTGTATTCCTTTGCTGTCATTTTAGTGAGCTTTGGGGAGGGAGCGGAGACAGACGTGTTGGGTGCATCGTCTCAGGCCAGGAGTGGTATCCTTACACACTGGAAAACTGTAGATTTCATTGAAAGCTCTGAAGTGTGTCTGGCTTTCGAGGAGGACAAAGCGCTGGTGAGCTGGGGTTCTTCTGGCTTAAGTCTCCAGGGACAGGAATTGGGGGGTGGCGCCATATAGGAGCTAGAAGAGCTCTGTGACCTTAATCTCACTAAGCCTCAGTTTCCCCATGTGTGAAATGTCTCAGCCCTGCTGGTGGAGGTGAAGTGGGGGGACGGATGTGGGGGAGCAGACGGCGCGGGAAAGGGCTGTGGTTCATTACGTCGTCCTCACGGTTGGAGTCGTTACCAGCATCTCCATTACGTGCATGGTCAAGGTGTTGGGTCACTTGGGCACAATGACAGGGTGTGGCTCTCTGGTAGACAGGCTTAACCCAACAAATGAGCTTGAGTACCGACTGCCTCGTTTTCTTGCCAGAGGCCTCCAGTTTGGTTGGCAGAGCGGTGACCAGCTGGCCAATTGGACGGGGCTCTTTAATGTCACAGACGACCCAGCAGTGCAGAGCGGCAGTGACTCCAGCTCCAGGTACAGCACCCGGTGAATGGTCAGGGAGGGGGGGGAAGCTGGCCCTGTAGTGACCCTGCAGCCCCTGCCCCTCCAGGGTGGACAGTGTGTCCTCAGGGAAGAAGCAGGTTCGTTCCAGTGGCTCAAAGCTCGATTCATTTTGGTATGTCAGCCTGTCTCCTTTAACCTGAGGGGTGAATGGATTCAAAAGATGAGGGGTAGGACCCAACCACAGCAAAGTAGCAACTCGCTGCCCCTTCTAGTGGTGATGGGGGGAGTCTTGGTCTCAAGCCTCCGTTTGAGGGTGGGGGCCAAAGCTCTGTACCCGCTGCAGGGATTTCAGATATCAGCCGGCAAGAGTGTGTAGGTGTGTGTGTAGGGTGGGTGGCAGCAGGGAGTGGGTGTCAGGCAGGGGTCCCTGCTCCTCTGGAGTCCACCGCCCAGGCAGTCCGTGCTCTGCCCACAGGCGAGGCTGCCCTTGGCTGGGGCAGAACCGCTTCCATCGAGGTGGCCCCGATACTTGACATTCACAGCGTCACGTGGTTATTTCCTCTTGACCTGTGTGGTGTTTGGAGCTAAAATCAGTACCTAAGGGCACTGTGTATATTCAGTAATATTTGGTGAATGGATAAAAATGGGATATTCTCAGGCGGGGCACACTCGTTGCAGGGGGGCATTGTGGGGAATTTTTGCAGACAAGGCAGGATGCTCCATCTGCTGGGAGCCGGGTGTGGCTGGAACCTGCCAGCTAAGGGTTCCCAAGGGCTGATTAAGCTGTTTGGCTCCTTAATTTTTGTTTTTCTAAGTAGGGACTAACTCTTAGATCCATTTCCCTGGAAGAGAGGCGTTTTCATTGCTGGTTATTTTGACACCCAAACATTACACTGACCCTGCAGAGAAGTAAGGTGTTTTTTAGGGATCTCTAATATGTGGTTTTGTTCAATACTTTGAGAAATTAAAGATGTGGCTCTTATGTCAGAAACCAGTTGGGCGAATGTCCACAGACAGGCCTGAGGTGTGGGGATGGCCACACACCATGACCTGGCTTGAGGGTCTTACGCTGGCCTTTGGGACCGTAGTTCTTTCCGTGCAAGTGTAGGGGGACCCGTGGCCAGCTGCCGGGCCCTGGGACGTCACAGGGAGGGGGGTTGTGTGAGTGGTCCACGGTTGCCCTTCAAAGGTTGAGCCTCCAGAGATGATGGCCTGTCTGCTCTGTGGCCCTCCCACCAGGTGGGGGGTGGTCTAGGTAAGTCAGCAAGTGTCTGCCCCCCTGCTAAGGACTCCTGGAAGAGTTCATTGAGAAGTTTTGGCTGGAAAATGCTAGTCAAGTGAGCAGGGCAGACAGGCCCCTGGGAAGCTGTTTGTGGGCAGACGTCCCCGGCAGTGGCCGAAATCATCACGTGGGCTCCATCCCTGACTTCCCTGGCTGCCAGCATCTTCTGTCTTCCCTTCCTCTTTCCATAGTCTTATCTCTCGCTTCTCTTCCCCTCTCAGTCTCCCTGCGTTCTTCTCTCCCTTTCTTCCTGCCGCCCTTTCTGGGTCACCTTCCTTTCTCCTTCCCCATTTCCTTCCTCTCTCCTCCGCGTCCCTCTCTTCTGCTTCCTTTCTCCTCTCCCTTACCCGGGATTTTCTCTTCCTCTCTCCTGCCAGTGGTCCGGGCCAGCCTCCCCTTTCCTGCCAGCTGGGACCCCTCAGGGTCCGATGCTCCGCTGGCCTCTGCCAATTCGACTTTGGAATCAGGTGCCCTGCATGCAGCCTCGTCGCCTGCTGAGCCGATTTCCTTGCGGGGAGTGGACCCAGAATTCCCTTAGTCACAGAATACATGGCATGACCACACATCCCTAGTATTTCTGGAACAATTCCAATTTCAAATCTCAATTTCTAGTTGACCCCCGAAGTACCCACCTCTGGGAAAGACTGTGATGTATATAGTTCCCACACGTGAGAAAGAACGGTTAATGTAAGTAGAACTGAACTGGATGTTGGAGATTTTTTTACCTTGGTATAATAAAAGTGAGCAGCTTCTGCCGTCTTCCAAATGCAGATTTGCAGGACTTGGGGGAGGACCTAACAAGGACGCCGTGTGCATCGTCCCAATTAACGACTCGCCAAGTCTGGAATATGGGATGAGCTCCGTGGTCTTGTTCAGCTAGTGAATAATTCAGTGCATGCCATATTTTGCTATCTATAGTTGTGTGGTGTGTTGAAGTGTTGGGCAACCTGGTATCATTTATTATTCACGGCGTTGGAAGGGAAGTCAGGAAGTACCAAATATAACCAGGGGACAGAGAGGGGCTACAAAGCAAATGACTCAGATGTTGTATACTCAAGCAGCAGCCACAGGGAGAAGGAGCCAGTCCAAATATTACTCTGGAAAACTCCAAACAAGACCACAAAGAAAATCCAGGCCAGATAGTGCTCATGAAGGCTGTGGTCAGACCTCATTGCACACAGGCTGGGGGAAGTCCAGGCTGCAGTGGAAAGGTGTGAGCTATAAAATATACATTGACATGTAGCTTTAATTTCAAGTCTAGGCCTACAAAGCGTTGTCCAGTAAGCACCCTTAGGGGAACTGCTTTCATTAGAGGACAGGGAATAATTTTTAATCAGCAAATGTTTCCACTTAAGTGGGTGCTCTGAACAAGTAGGATGGTCTCTGAGGACATTTCTCATGATATTGTTCAAATTATGTGTTTCCACTTCTATCTCTCCAGCGAGGCAGTGGTGTGCTTCTTCATTTCTGAATACCCAGCACCCAGGAGGGCACCTGCCATGTAGTAGGTGCTCAGTAAATGTGAATTAGATAAAAGAATGAATGAAGCAGGGAAACAGTAAAGGCTATTGGTACAGAAAGCAAACTTTAATTTCAGTGTTCCTGAATCTTCCCTTAGAGATTTATTCCTTTGGATTCAACCTTGTCTCTTGGCACTGTCTTTGAAAAGTTATCTCCAGGAGGGGGAAACACTTTATAATCATAAACTCTTTCACAGGTTGGAATGACCAGAGAATTTTCCCTTGAGAAGAGCAGATCATGGGGCAGCCGGAGAGTTCTGGGCCCCTGGGTGGGAAAAGGAAGACAGAGTCTTGGTGGGTGAGATGGGGTGGGAGGGATGTAGAAACAGCAGGGGGGGGCAATGGAGGCAGGTTACACATTTCCCCCAAAGCTGACTAGAGAGTCCCCCGAACACACCCGACACCGAGCATGGCCCTTCTGGGCGGGGGAGAGCGAGGTGGGGGGCAGAGTACTTGTCCTCCCTGGCCAGCTCAGGACCTCGACCCCTCTGGCCAGGCCCAGCTGCCAGGGCGAGCTCTGAGGGCAGGGAGGCAGGAGTCCCCCGGGCACAGTCCCAGCAGCCAGAGCTGGCGCTCAGCCTGGCCTGCAGCCACAGCACAAAGGGCTTCACTCAGCCTCTGCCAGCTGGGCCCTGCTCCACATCCAAGTCCTTGTCCTCCTGTCAGTATCCACCTCCTCCTTGAAGCCTTCCTGGATAGCCTCAGCCCATCTGACTCCCCTTTAACTCCATCTTCTGTAAAATATGTCACCCTCAGGGCAATTTCTGCCATTACACACTCAGACAACTCTCTGGCAATGCACGCAAGCCCCTCCGTGTTTGCTCAGGCATTCCCCACATCCCTAGGAGCCTCTCGCCTTTGAGAACTGGGCTGGACCCCTTGTGTGTGCACCTCCTGAGCCCTCTGGACCCTCCAGCTCCAGGCAGAGCCCGCAGGCCCCTTGACTGGCGGCCTCATTGGCCCCTTCTTCCAGACTCTGCGCCCTCCTTGGCCCCCAGTCTTACTTCCCACTGGGATGGGCTGGCAAGAGGAGGCGTGGAAAGGCAACCTGAGGAACACCTCTCTGAGGTCCAGGGCAGGGCTGGCCCAGGCTGCCTGTGGCTGGGGCAGTGTTCTCCCTGTGCCACTGGGCTTCCGGGTTGGAGCGCAGAAGATTTCCCAAGCGCAGGGTGTAGCGCCAGCTACAGGAGAAAAGAGAAAGCCCTAAAGCAACGACACAAGAGAACCCCCTCTGCAGAAGAACCAGCCGAGTGAGTGTGGAGGGCCTGGCCCGCGCCCTGCTCCTGGGTGAGAGCTGTGTGTGTCTGGCCTGTATCGTGTCGCACTGGGCTTGGAATTGTCATATTTTAGAGCTGGGGAGAACTTGTCTGAATTCAGCGTAGCACTTTATCATGCTGTAGTGAATTGTTCCCTCATTGTTTCAAGACAGTGTACGATGAGGTAATAAATCGTGAGGTGTAGATGGCGAATGCTCCAAGAGCTTAGTGTAGAAGTCAGAGGCACTTCCAGGAAGGGGAGACTCAGCTTGGATGTCAATGGCGATGCTCCTCACTGGGCGTCATGGGGGCCAGCTGTGTACCAGGCGCTGTGCTGGGCACCTTACCTGTGCTATCCCATATAACCCTCCACCTCAAACCTTTGAGGTGACTGCTGTCTTCACGCCCATTTTACAGATGAGGAAACTGAGGCCCCGAAAGGCTAGGTCACTTCTAGGTGGTGGGTGGTGGAGTTGGAGCACCCCATCTAGTGTGACTCTGGGGTCCTGGCACTCATGGTGGGGTTAGAGTGATTCTTCCTTCAGGCAGCTCATCCAAGGTGGGGGAAGGTCTCCTTGCTTTTCCTCTCCAAGTCCTGTCAACCTTCCATTCCCGCCTCTGCTCCCGGTGTTAGACTGTGATAAAAAGGCCCTGTGGATTTAAGTAGATTTCTTCTGTGCGTATTGTTGTCAGAGCTGCATGGTTGGTCTCACACAGGACGATCTTTAGGGTCTCTCATCTCCTGCTGTCCTCTTTCCCACTTTTTATCCTCTGTGGCCTCCTCCTTCCCCCTGCCCCCTCCTGCACTGTGCTTAGGGCTTTCCTGGTTGTTATGCCCGGAAAAAGCTTCCCTTCACCTGCTCCCGGAGGAGCCCTTAGGGGCACTGCTACCCAGGCAATCCCAAATTCCAAGCAAGCCTTTCTGGTCAATTTTCACTTCTGCAGAAAAGGGACAAAAGGCTGGAGCTCCTGGGCTTTATCCTTCTGGGAAGAATTTGGAGAGGCGGGTTTGGCTGGGCGTACTGGGCTGGGTGCTGGAAAAACAAATGCTGAGCAAACCTGGTGGCTTCCCCTGTGGTCCATGCACCCGATGTGCACGCTCAGGGCCTGGCAGAAGTTGGGCTGTGGCACATGAGCCTCTGCCACATTGGCAGCTGCTATCCTCCAAGCGTTTGTATTTACTTACAGTTTCCTCTCCAGAAAGTTCTTCCTGCACAACTGCATAAGGCTCTGTACCACAATTCTTGTCCCCTGTCCAGAGTGGCCTTCCTTGACCCCCCACTCCTCTTCCAGGAACCCTCCAATCCCCTGGCCTGTTTTCTTTTCTTCTCTTTTCTTTTCCTTTCGTCGCGCTCATGGCTACCTGGCACCGTGTTGAATGAATATTTTCCTGCCTCCCCTCGTGCAGGCTCCACGAGGGTGGGGGTTTGTCTGGCTTGTCCGTCACTGTATTCTGACTTAAAACAGTGCTTGGCACACAGCAGAGGATCAGCAAGTCTCCGATGAGTGAAAGAGAAGAAAAGCCCTCCGCGCTTGCCGCGGGCACAGACAGGCTGTGGAGCGGCTGTGATGGGGCTGGGCTGGAGGGGTGCCCGGGGTCTGCGGGCACAGGGGAGGGAGGGCGGGGAGGGCAGCCAAGGAAGCTGACCCTGGGATGACTCTGACGGATGAAGAGGTGGGAACGAGGGAGATACGGCTAAGGAGTGTGTCCGGACAGAGTCACCGATCCGGGTGGGAGAAGAAGGCGCGGTCGTGTCCCTGGCACTGGGGTGGAGAGGACTGCTTGGGAAGTAGAAGGCGGGACAGTTGGTCCAAGAAGGAGAAAGAGGCAACTAGGAGGCAGTGCTTGGCTTGGGCGCCCGGGGGGATGGTGGTCGAGGCCCCCCAGGAGAAGTAGGGACCTGACCGGTGCTAGTGTCGACAGTCTGAGCTGTTGAGCCAAACTTTACAAAAGGGAGCTGTTCAGGGCCCCCTGGTCTGGCTGGAAAATAAGGTCACCACAGACACGCTCTCGTAGGGAGTGTGCAGGACACTCATCCGCAGAACTGCTGGGTGGGGAAGGAGGAGTGAATCTAGGCTTCAGGCTTTGCCTCGGATCCCCGTGTCCCCACCCATGCCAGGAATGACCCTCAGGTTTGGTGGGAGGTGCACACCTGGAGCACACTAACCACAGGATTGTCTAGGGTGGCCCTGAGGACATCAGGCTCTTTAGCTTTCAGTTCTGGTAGCTCAAAACAGCTCCGGTGATTCCTGGAGACAGATGAGGGAACTGTGGCCCAGAGAAGGCAGGTGAAGTCCAAGGCTGCCGAGCGGCTGTGGTCCAGCCAGGGCTCGGAGCCAGGGCTCTCCACTGCCCTGGCAGTGTCTCCTGGCAGCTGTGACCTGCAGTTGTGAACAGCGGAGCCCTTCTCGCCTGTCTCCTGTCTATTTGGGAAGACGCTGCCGTCCTTTGAATTGTCAGGCTGCAATTTTCAGACTCTGATTTCTGTGCGTTCGCTCTGATGGGTAGTGTGCTATCTATCTCGAGACAGCAGCTGTTCTGGCTCTAGAAATAGCACTGAGCTCACTGAAGGGCTGTCGCCCTTGGGAGGGGGAGGGGCCGCTTACTGAGAAAACCCCCAGGGAACCGTGGCTGTCAGAGTCAGGGCAAGGGAGTGCACTGAAGTGATTAAGAGCATGGGTTCCAGGCTCCAGGCTCTCACAAACCTGAGGTCTCTTTTCCAGTGCCACCATTTATTAGCCGGATGACCCTGGGCAAGTTGTTATACTTTATCTTTTGTAGTTCAAGTCTTAGGTATAAAATGGGGAAATAACGCCTGCCTCATAAAGCTGTTGGATTAAACCAAAGTTAAAGAGTCTGGTATCAGGCTGCCACATACGGTTACGCAGGGTGGGCACTGCACGAAGATACTCAGCCAAGGAGTCAGGTGGGGCTGAAATCCAGCTTGTTCTCCCTTAGCTAGCCATGTGCCTGGCATGCGGCTTGATTTATCTGGGGAAAAGGTTGCTTCTTCCTAAATTGCACAAAGGTGCCATATGGGCTACTGTTGTTCCTACCCAGTGTGAAATAAATAAACCCCTCTGTGCTTCTCCAAGATTCTGAACCAGGCTTGACAGGGGCCCGGGGGCTTAAATTGCTGAGCTGGGGCAGCTTCCCTGCTCCTCCGAGGTTGGTGGAGGCCTAACAGGTGTGCTCTTGCATGACACAGAGACCCTCCTGGGCTCCTAGTCTCTGGAACATCGTCAGCGTCTGAGAGTTGGGGAGAGGGGTTAGATAGAAAGCAGCTTGCATGGGCCTCATCTTGTACCAGCCACTCAGGACCCAGAGTATTGTGGCCCCCAAGGCAGGCACAATGGCCCTGGAGAAGCTCTAGAGAGGGGACCTGGCTGACAGGGTAGCCTCTGAGGGACAGGCTCGTGGGGAAAGGCCGGTAGATCCGGACTCTCTGTGGGCCAGACCCTGAGCATGCTGAGACAAGACCTTCTCAGCCTGCAAGGCTGGAGCCCAAGACTAGGGAGAGAAGAGGGGACTCATGTCCGGAACCCCCATGGTCACCTTTTTTAGGCCTTCTGCATTTGTTTTCTCCCTTATGGAGGCTGTCACTGCTGACCCCACAGCCCTGAGCACACAGCAATGGGGCAGGATGGACGCAGCCTGGTGCCAGCCTCGGCAGCCACACAGCACCTGAGAGGGGCTGAGCTCTTGATATGACCGGTCGGGGCTATGTATATGTGCAAGACGCTCCAGCGTGATGCCAGGGTCCCCTCCCCTTTGACATGGGGAGAGATTGTCTTTCCAGAGCTGAAAGAAGAGACAGTGATGAACTCACCTTGAGAGGCTAATGGAGTTTAAGAAGGTTGGAGAAGATGCTTCTCTCCGTCTTCTAGCAGGGTAAGGAGAAGCTCGAGATGATTGGAAAGAGGTCCATGACTTAAAACGAAAAGGGTATTTATTAGTCATTCCCAATAACAAAAGAATCGTAACCCATTACAGAAAACTTATAAAAATACAGAAAATTATTTTAAAAAGCACTCATAATCCCACTACTCTGAGACACCCCTATTAATATTTTGTTACAATCGTCCTTTTCCCACACATTCACACATGCACATATAATTCTTGTTGGAAACCACAGTTTTGTAACTTGCATTTTTCATTCCACATTAGCATGTGAGCATCCTCCTATGTCATTAGATAAAAAAAAATTAGATAAAAAATATTTTTAAAATTGCATCACATTTGATGTCTGCATTCAGACCAAACAGGGATTTCCACGGCTTCCTCCAGAATGCAGTCCCTGCGCATCCTGTCAGAAGTGGAATGTAGGGTGACCCAGTGTGGCTGTGCTTCTCAAAGTCTTCCTTCCTGTCTTTTTCTGTTTGGGCTGCTATAACAAAGTACCTTAGACTGGGTAATTTGCAAACAATAGAAAGTTATTGCTCACAGTTCTGAAGTCTGAGAAGTCTTAAGTTCAAGGCACCAGCAGATTTGGTGTCTGATGTGGGGACCTGTTCCTCTTAGATGGTACCTTCTTGCTGTGTCCTCACATCGTGGAAGGATGAAAGACTCTTGCAAGCTTCTTTTATGAGGGTCTAGCTCCATTCTTTTTTTGAGACAGGGTCTGGCTCTGTCGCCCAGGCTGGAGTGCAGTGGCCTCATCATAGCTCACTGTAACCTAAAACTCCTGGGCTCAAGTGATCCTGCTGCCTCAAGCCTTCCAAGTAGCTGGAACTACAGGCATATGCCACCATGTCCGGCTCATTTTTCTATGTTTTGTAGAGACGGGATCTTGTTCTTGCTCAGGCTGGTCTCAAACTCCTGGCCTCAAGCAATCCTCCCACCTTGGCCTCCCAGAGTGCTAGGATTACAGACATGAGCCACTGTGCCCAGCTTCTATCTATCTCCATTCTTAAGGGCAGATTTCTCAGGATTTAATCACTCTCCAAAGGCCCCACCTCTTCATGTCATCACATTAGGGATTCAGTTTCAATATATGAATTTTGGGGGGACATAAACATTCAGATCATGGCTCCTTAAGTCAATCATCTTTACAGACCGAGCTAGAGCGATGCAGCCCCCGACGCAAAGCCCAGGTAGGATGGAGAAGGAAGCAGGGCTATTAGCCGCATTTTCCAGATGAGAACACAAGCTTTAGAAATAGGCACGGGGCGGTTTTGGTGAGTTGGCTGAGGTACCACATGGAGTGTTTTCAGGGTACCTGGGATTTGTTTTGATTGGTTATGGGAAGACATGCAGATACAGAAGTGACCATCCCAAAGGAAGAGGTTTCTATACTCATAGATCCCTGGGAGCAGCAGGCAGGGTGCACCGTGCGGGGCCACGTGGGAAAGCCCCAGGGTCAGGCAGAGGGAGCTGGGGAGAACGTGTGCAAGAGCTTTAATAGGGTTTCCATGGGGAGGAGCCAGTGAGGCAGGGTTTGCAGCTTGGGATAGGCTAGTTTGAATAATTTCAGTGGGCTCTGGTGAGTAGGGGCTGTCCCCAGTTGCCTAGGACCTGGCCCTGGGGTGGTTAGGGCAGGGGCTCTTCCAGTGGCCCAGAGTGTGGCAGCCTGATATAGCAGGGGGTTTGGGGCATGGCCCTGGATCAGTTTGCATCCGAAAATTGCACTCACAGCCTAGTCCTTGGCTATCTCCAGGAACCGGCCATCCCCGGGAGGGGCAGTACCTCCAGGGTCAGAAAGGGCCCAAGGGTCAAAGCCTCAGAAACACATGGTTAATACATACAGTCTGCAGCAGAGATGGGGCGATTAAGGACATGCCCACGTCCAAGCAGAACTCAATGTGGGCTTTATCCGCAGAGTGGCAGGGGAGAGGTTTACTAGTCACAGCAGAAGGAGGATGTCACCAGTGCAGATGGTGGAGACACTTCCTGAGTTGTTCATCCCTGACTCAGCCCTTCCGTCAACCAGCTGAGGGGCGGTAAGCAAGTCTCTGCCTCCCCGTGGCATCCGCTGGCAGCTTGTGTCTTTTAGTGCCAGGAGAAAGGGGACAGAAGGGAATGAGCATTTCTTGGGCACTTCCTATGTGCCAGCGCTTTCCCTGAAATGCTCATCGATGTCTTTTATCAACCCTGTCCCACGCATTGCATCTTTTTTGCTGATTTTACAGACAAGGAGACTAAGGCGCAGAGAGGTGACAGGGCTAAAGTGGCTGTCCTAGTCTGCTTGGGCTGCTGTAACAGAATACCACAGACCAGGTGGCTTTTAAACAGAAATTTATTTCTCACAGTTCTGGAGGCTGAGAAGTCCAAGATCAAGGCAGTTTAAGTTTCAGGTGAGGACCTGCTTCCTGGTTCATAGACATCACCTTGTTGCTGTGTCTTTACATAGTGTAGGTGGCAAGGGGTCTCCCTCGGGCCTTTTATAAGGGCACTGATCCCATTCATGAGGGCTCTGTCCTCGTCACCTCCCAAAGGCCCCACTTGCCATACCATCACCTTGGGGGTTAGGATTTCAACATATGAATTTTAGGGGCACACAAACATTCATACCGTAGCAATGGCTAGTGAGGGGCGGAGGGATGTGAACCCACTTCTGAAAGCCTCTCTATCCAAAAGCCACTGCATGCACAGCACAAGACCATTGGAATTATTACACTGCCTAGCTCAGTAGATGAGTGGTGTTGGGGCCTCGGGAGAAGGGGGACCAAGGAGGAGGCGAGGCAAGGCAGAGGCGGCTTTGTGGAGGGAATGGAAGGGTTGGCTGATCAAAGGGAAGATGCTGCCCTAGTTCAAATGGCTTCTTTTAAGGAGGAGAAAAATGAGACCCAGAGAGGAGAAGTGATTTACCCAAGGTCACACAGCTGGTTTAGAGCCATATCTGAGAAGTGTCTGCAAGTCTCCACCTCCCTGGGGACTCTAGGATAAGTCTCTTCTAATGATCATCTGTCTCACTTGAATCCGGAGTTTTTCTTAGCAGCAGCCTGGGGTCATGGCTTCACCTGAGCCAGTGGATTGCAAAGGGCTTGGTGACACCGTCTCTGATTGCAAACGATGATCTTTATGATAAGACACTGGACCTCACTTACGGCTGTGCGATTGGAAAACTAGAGTTAGAGCCAAGGTCATGGACTTACCTTGTGGCCCTAGGCTGACCCCTTGCTTGTAGTGGGAGATAACAGAATCCGTGTTAGCTAGTTACAGCAGAAAGGGATTTACGAAGGGCACGGCTAGCTGCTTTGGGAAAGCTGAAGCAATGGCTGGGCTTCCAAGAGTGCCTCCCCAAACTGCAGTGAAATGGTGCCACCGTGAAAGCTGCTGCCTCTGATACAATCAGGAAGGTGCTGCCACTCCTGCAGTTTCCGAGAGCCATGCCCCCTCTGCCACATTCTGCACTGGCAAACTGTGCCTTGAGCCTTGCCATTCTTCTCCTGTAACAGCTCTGACAGTCTCGTGCAAATGCTTTCGACTGACTGAACTGAACTGTTCTAACTTAGTTAGAATCCTAGCTGCAAAGGAGTCTGGAAATGTCATTTTTAGCCTTCCTGACTCTGTAGTGTGGAAGATACAAGGATAATAAAGACATAGTCCCTGTGTTTGAGATGCTTGCAGTTTGGAAGGGGACACAGATAATATAATAATCTGTTATTATAATACAATTATAATACTATTATAATACAATGTCATTGACTCTAATTAAGACGCAGTGTGCAGAGGGTGCCCTGGGTAGGGGTCAGAGAAGGCTTCCCGGAAGCGTGGGCTCTTGAGCTGGATGGAAAGATCAATTTGATTAGCCAGGTGAGAAAGACAGAGAAAAGAATCCCCAAACACAAGAGGAACAGAGAGAGAAAGGTGACTTTGATATTTTGGGAATATTCCACACCTCGTTCTTATTAACCCTGCTTAAATTCTTTCATGACATGAGAACAGGAACCAATTTATTTTGTAAATAGGGGCCAATTTGTTGTGTAAGATGTTTTAATATTTTAAAATTATTTAAATATGCAATTATACTACTTAAAAATTAAGTATTGAATTACACTGAAATTATTAAGGACAAATATAAATATAATTTAAAAAGTATTAAATATGAAATTATATTTTAAAATACATTATTTTTAATGATAAAGCGATGCTAATGAAAATACAATAATAATAGCAATAATAAAATTACAAATATTTTAAAAAGAAGCCAATAGATTGGGTAAAATGTTTCAGGATTTCTAAAGTGGTATGTACATAAGTTTGCACACATGATTTTGGTGTGTACGGGTGCATGTGAAATGCCTGCTGCCTGGTGTTGGGAGGGGTTCTGGGAATGACTCGAGGGATGCCTGAGCCTGGCTCGCGGAGCCCAGCAGCAGCCCCGGGGTACCCTCGCTTCTGATTCTCACAGGCTGCCTGTTGCGAGGCCACTGTCCCCACATTTACAGGGTTCTGGCCCTGCAAGCTCCTCGATTCGTGATGTCGGGGCTGTCCTGGGATCCAACCCTCCCAGCTCCATCCCGCCCAGCCTCTGGCCACCAGGAGGAGAGAGGCCATGAGGAGAGGGCTCACCTGGCCTCTGCCCCGGGAGGCCAGAGGGCCCTTTTCAGGGAACCTTGGCTGTCCTCAGAGCCAAGTGGCAGCAGGAGCAGCCTTCAGTCAGCCTGTCCCGACTCTGCCACCTTCCAGCTGTGGGGCTCTGGGCAAGTTAGTTAACTCCCAGAGCCTGTTCAGGATGCCTGTGATGGTCACTTTCCTCATAGGCTAGTTAGAAAGATTAAAAGCAGATGCATCCATCCACGTCAAATGCCTGACCTGGCACTTGGTCCGTGGCAAGGGCTCAGTAAGTATTGGCTGAAATTGGTGTTGATGTTCTGCATGAAGCTGGCAGAGGGCCCCTGAGGTGGCTGTGGCATACCTGGAGCCAGCTGGTGCTGGAGAGGGCTCGGGCTCTTCCGCAGTTGGGCCTAGACCAAGCCCCCATCCTGCTCTGCACTGACACTGTGGCTTGGAGCCCTGTCTGGGCAGCCTCAGTTTTCTCAGCTATCAAATGGGGAGAAAGAAAGGTCAGTCGCAGTGTGAGCACTAGGATCAAGTGAACCAACAGAAATGGAAATGCTTTGTAAAGTAGAAAAAACAGCAGAAATCTCAGGATGTTTTCCCAAGAGACGGAGAAAGCAGGAAAGGGCAGGCCTGGCTGGGGGCCTGAAGGCTCACTGCTGGACTGCCAGTGCTGGCACCTGAACAACTCAGGTCTCTCACTTTCTCTGATCACAGAGCGCAGAGCATCCTTTCTCCTCCTCCCTTCTCCTTTGCAGCACTTGAAACCAAACCTGCTTCTGAATCTCTGTTTGCTGAGATGGGTTCATGCTCCCACACACGCTGCATTGTTCATGGCCCCCATCCCGAGCAGTGGTCTCTGCACCCTCTCTAGAGAGGAGCGCTCCCAGAGCTGGGGTGCTGAGAGTAACTGACCACCCAGCCATCAAACCAGAGGGCCCCGTGGTCTGCCTGGAGCCCCCACTGGTCATCTGTTGGGGTGGGGCTGGTTTGCATTATTTATTTGATGGGAACAGACGCCCACCCCCAAATAAGAGCCTCTGCAGGCCTCCAGACCTGGCCTGCTTGTCTGTATAACCTCTGTCCCTGTTGGTTCCCAGGTACTTTGACTTTTACGAGGGGCCTTTTGAATACAACTCCACAAGATGCCTGGAGCTGAGGCACGAAATCCTGGAAGTGAAGGTGCTGTCCATGTGAGTGTGGCGGGCTGGGGGGTGGGCGCATGGTGCACATAGGGGTGGGGTGGCGGTGGGCAGGGCGGGAGGAAACAGGAAACACGCAGTAGATCCCCACAGAGCAGAAAGTAGGTCTCCTTCCCCGGGCCACTGGCATTTGGAAAGCTCTGGAGGCCTGGAGCACAGTGATGACTGTGGCTGTTTTATGACAAAAGGCCAAGTTTGCAAGGTCACCGCCGACGACTTGGTTGTTCAAGTCAGTCCCCGGCTCAATTACCGGTCTTTGTGATCATCACCACCGGGCTCCTCTTGTGTAGCAATTGAAGCGCGCGCAGGAATGTCTTACCTGAAATTCAGTACTTTGCACCGTAGGCTTAAAGTACTCAGCACACAGGGAGATTCAGAAGCAGGTTTGGTTTCAAACGCTGCAGAGGAGAGGGGAGGAGGAGGAGGGATGCTTTGTGCTCCGTGATGAGAGAAAGTGAGAGTACTTGCTATCGCCTTTTAAAATTTTAATTTCATTAAAAATTTGATTTTTTTTTGATTATTTAAACGATGCAAAATTCAAGTGGTCCAGATGGTTATTTGGTGAAGAGTCCCCTGGCACAGTTCTGCTCCCCAGAGGCAGCAGTGCTCTGCGCCTCCTTCCAGAGAGTCTGTGCAAGAATAAGCATCTGCGTATGGAGCTTCTTTAATTTTTTTTTTTTTTTTTTTTTGCACAAATGGTAAAAGAGCTCCCCCTCCCCACTCAGCAATATGTCACCGTGGCTCTGTTACAACCTGCGGGAGGAAAAGCACATTAGATGCCGAGCGTTTTAGTGGGCATGTGCCGACCCAGGTTTTCTGTCCCTCATAGAACTGCCATGAATTCAGCAAACCCATTTAGAGGAATTTATACTGTGTTAGTCATGACAGGATCTGTATTTATTTGGAAACAGTTATATCTGGATGTGGAAAAGATATAGCGTTCAGAGGCAGGCAATGTCGGCTGCTTATATGGACTCACAGGCCCATGACATAACCCCGGGGACCTTGGCCCCTGCTCCTTTGGCCTGATGACATGATTCTAGCCCTGGGAAGGGCGTGGGCCTTGGGGTGGGCAGACCTGAGATCCAAACCTGCCTCGGCCTTGCCAGCGCTGAATCTTTACGTAAATTACTGAACCTCGCCGAGCCTTTCTTTACCTATAAAAATGGGGACACTATTACCTACCTTTTAAGAGTTGTTCTAGACGATCTGAAATAACACATGTGAGAGTGGATGGCCCAGCAGTCTGCATGTGTAGTAGCGCACGTAATAGGTGCTCAGTAAATGTCAGGGCCTGTCTCTCCCTTTCCTTCCCTCCACTTCCTTTCCTTTTTGGAACTGGCAGTGGCTTTTCTGGGCTGTCATGCACAGACTCCATAGCTTAGCAGCTCCTGGAAAGCTCCAAGGATAAGACCGATGTGCTGCTGGGATTAGGTATGTAGTTTACGACCCCTGCACCGAGCAATGGTCTCTGCACCCTCCCCAGAGAGGAACACGTGAGGCAGCTCACCTCCCGTCGGCTCCTCCCAGCCCTGGTTGAGCACAGGCCACCGTGTGCCTGCCCTCATGGAGCTCCCCTGGAGCTCACAGCCTGTGGGAGGGGAACAGACATTAATAACCACTTACCCCGAGGAGCCGAGGCAGTGTCAGGCAGCTGGACTCAGGCTGGGGTGGGTAGGGGGTGGGCGGGCAAGGCTTCCCCGAGGAAGGGACGCTGGAGCTCCAGTCTGAAGGGTGGCAGGAGTTAACTAGGCCAGGAGGACTCCAGGTGGAGGGAACAGTGTGTACCGAGGCCCTGTGCCAGGAGGGAGCCCGCTGCGTCCCAGGCTCTGCAGGGTCACCGGCTTGCGTGCCTGCGTGAGAGGGAGAGGCGGAAGCTGCAAGCTGTGTTGCCAGAGGGTCAGGCAGGGCCAGACGGTGCGGGGCCTCATGGCACAAACCCAAGCTTGGATTTCTCTTTATCCCAGGGGCAATGGGAGCGGTTTTAAGTAGGGTCTGGGGCGCATGAGCCGATTGGTATTTTGAAACACTCCACTGAGGAGTTGTGGTTTAGTGGCCAGGATGGTGGTCAGGAGCCGAATTCACAAGCTTGTAGCAGAGATCCTGGACCTTTTCTCTGAATCCAGAGATTTCAGGCCCTTACATGTTTGACTGTGCAAATCCAGAGCTCTCTGGTTGCAGTGAAGCGATTCTCCTGCCTCAGTCTCCCGAAGTGCTGGGATTATAGGTGTGAACCACCACATCTGGCCAGTTTTTAAAAATTATAAAATATACACAGTCTCTTTGTGGTTATTTCAAGGTCTGGACAAGAAGATCTAAGAAACCCCATGAATGGGTCCTCCTTCTGTGTCACCTCCCGTCCCTCCGCCCATATATTTTCTATATGTTGGTGTTAGTCTGCGTATCAGTTTGCTAGGGCGGCCGTAACAAGGTGCCACAGACTGGGAGGATTAAACAACAGAACTTCATTTTTCCACAGTTCTGAAGGCTACAGGTCCGAGATCAAGACGTGGGCAGGGCTAGCTTCCTTTGAGTTCTCTGTCCTTGGCTTCCACATGGTCGCTTTCTTGCTGTGTCCTCATGGGGTTGCCCGTCATTCTGTGTCTGGTCTGTGTCCTCATAAGGAAATCAGTCAGACTGGATTAGGGCCCACCCTAATGACCTCATTGTAACGCTATCTCCAGATAGACACATTCTGCAGTGCTGGCGGTTAGGCCCTCAACATGTGAATACTGGGGGGACACAATCCAGCCCATGACAGTCCCTATCACAGCTTCCTCTTAGGGCCAGATTAGACATTCCCTGGGCTTGTTGCAGCGAGCTCTGACGGGTAGCCTCCTATTTCCCCATGCCCTGTGCCCACCCCTTGTCCCTTGTCATGGGCTGCTGCTGGGGGTGTTGGGCCTCTCCGTGTTTGGATTTAGTTCTCATCTCTGCTGTGGGCACCTGCTCTGTGCCTGAGGGCTGGGCTCCTGGGCTGAGCAGCCACCCTGCAGGGCCTTGCATCCCTGTCTCTTCCAGTTGTCCTGTTGTCCACACTGTGGTCCCCAAGCACTGGGGACCCAAGGGGAGAGGAGAAGCTGGGCCGCTCATCGGGCATGAGCCTATGAGCCTGGCAACATCTGGGGACAGCAAGCTCTGCACTCCTTTCCTGAGGACACACTGAGGGTCATCGTGTCCTCCAGGACTGAAATCAGAGAGCTCCAGAGGCTGGCTCTGATTTGAGTGGTTCTGACACCATCTGGGGACCTGCGGGGCTTCACTGTGCTCCAGCCCAGCGTCGTGAGCAAGACTCATAGCGGGTGCAACCCAGAGTTCTCAGGAAAAGGTTAAACCCCCATCTATGAATGGGGGGCTGGACGAACAAACCTCTGTCCCTTCAGGCACACAGATGTCAGCTGGTGTTCTGTCTGAGCAGACGGGGAGGTGTGTGATTCATCTGGGAACGACTGTGACCCAAAACTGCTGAAATCAATGGTAAAAATCAGTCAGCCGGAAAATTCCCACATGGAAAATGCCTCGCTCCCTGACAATGTCAGATACGCGAGGAATTACTCCGTGATGGTTTGCCATGAAAACGCATTGGCACTAATTCTTGTTGAAAGTATTGACACTTGCTTTTAGTCATTCCCGAGCCTCTTTATTTTTAAATCGGAAGCTTCGGTTTCTGCCTGTGCTCACACCCACTTGGGGGTCGGGCCTGAGAACCCCCCAGCAGCCTCTCCCACCACCCCTTCCCCATCTTTCTGGGTCTGGGGCTCTGTGCTGAGCCTGGTACTGAGGCCCGAGGCTGGGGGGTGGGAGCTGGGGCCAGCCGGGCAGACGCCGCTGCCCGGGTTGGGAGGCCCCTTGTGCCACTGCGGTGTTCATAATCCTGTGTCCTTGGCCAGTCAGGGGCTCCTTAAGGGCCGGGCCCAGGGCTCAAGTGTCTCTGAGCCTGACCCTGTGCGGGCTCAGGACACACTTGGTAAATGAATGAGTGGATGCAGAGAGTGGGTGAGACCCGGGTGCAAACAGGAGGCCGTGGAGGAAATGTTGGAAAAAGAAGGGTAATGAGATGATTGCTGCTCTCATCTCATTGTGATCACCATCTCTTGCACAAGAAAAATCAAGCAGATCACAAAAGCTTGTGCTAATAAAAAGCCACAGTCCCCACCCCACACCTCCCCCCAGCCCAACTCCTGTCCATTTTCTGCTGCTCCTTCTGGTAATTACGTCCACGATGCGTGCCTGCTGCTGGTTCCTGACTTACACTTTTCCCCAGGTTTACCACGTCCTGCCTGGGTGGGTGAGGACTCCCTCCCTTGCACTGTGCCCAGCCCCCTCCCCACGTTTCCCCAGTTGAGGGATATTGCTGTTTTTAGTTCTCCTATCTGCAGATGACCTGAGTAATCTATTTCTTGTTCTACCAAATATAGACAGTATCTCTCGACCCCACACCATGTAAGACGAGGCTGTTAAAATTACGCCCTCCAGCCTGTGGCTTCGGTCATCCATGAGTTTACTTTTAAAATGTCAAGGCTGATAGCATTTACATTCTATCTGTAACCATGGCAAACCTGTCTTGGGGCTTTCTCTAGAGATTGACTCTAAAATTTGAAGATCAGCAAATAGTGTTTTCCATTCCTGGGATAATGTGGACATTGGTCGCTGAAAGCCAGGGAGGCACCAGGGCCCCCGCTCCTTTCTTGTGCCTTTTCTTCCCTTTTTTCTGGAGCTTCTAGCCGTCTTTGTCCCTTTGTACTTTTCCTCTCTCTCCTGCCCCATTTCTTTCTGCCTCTCGGTCAATCATGCGTTCCCTTTAGGGCTTCCCTTCGTGCTCTCGCTGCAGCTCGGCAGATCTCTTGGTGGGTCACGTGGCGGTTGTCCCGGCCGTCCCTTCTCTGCCTTCTTAGACTGAATTCACCTTTGCTTACATCCCATAGCTTCTTTCTTAGGATCTTTCTTACACCTTCTTTTCATGTCCACTCATGCTCAAGGAAATTCCCACGAAGTGGTGGCTGAGAGGTAAGGTTCTGGGTCCTGTGTCTCCGTGACTGGATTCTTTCCTGTAACTTGATTATCGGTCTGGGGGGTTGTCGGGTTGTTGGCTTGACGGGTTGGTATTTTAGGTGGAAACCATTTCCCTTAGATGTGTGAGACCTTCTCCACCACTTTCTAGCGTCCAGGACTACACAAAAAGTAGGAGAATGGTTGTTCCTTTGGAGGTATCTGTTTTTCTTTTCCTCTGGAATCTTGAGATTGGGACAGTTCCGAGATGTCTCAGTGGTGAGCCTCGGGACAGACTCATCCAGTGGAGCCTCTTCACCTGGGCCTGTCCAGACTCTCGGACTTTCTCTTGGATCTCTTTACATTTCCTCCTTTCCATTTTTCTCTTCTTCCTCTTTCTAGTACATCTAAGAGTCATATACTGGATCTCCCAGACTATACCTCTAGTGCTCATGTTTTTAAATCTTATCTTTTCTCTCTCTTTGCTCTTCGACTCTACATTCTAGCAAAATCCCTTGACTTCATCTTCTAGCTCTTCTGATGAAACCCGTCCCTGCCAAGAGCTCTTTCTTTGTCCTCAGAGAAGTCTATTCTTTTTAAGGATGTGATGTCTTCTTGAATATTTCTGGGGACACTAAGTAGGATATTTTTAAGTTCTATTTTGTTCTTCCAATAGTTTTTTTTTTTTTCGTGATCGCTCTGTCTGATGGTTTATCTCAGTGTGTCACCTTCAGGTTGACCAGGAGATCCTCAGTTATCTATCCACATTTAAACTTTAAACAGTCAAAAACCGGTAAGAGTTCTGTGTCTGAAGTTTTTCAAAATGCTGCTGGCCTTTTTGCTGCTAGATTGGCCAGATCTTTTAACTGGGAATGACATATTTTTCAGAGAGGAACTGACAGTCTGATTCTGTCCTCCTCCTTCTCTGCTGGACACGCGATGTTTGGCTGCCACAGGGGTGGGCGCAGTGTGGGCTCGATGGTTCTGCCTACGGACTGACGACCGGCTCTCACTCTCGGGGCTGCTCCCCCCTCCTCCACCCACCTCTTAGAATTTTCCACCCAGATCGGCTCTAGGTCCTCTGGACTGTGCCATCCTGTCCTTGTGTCACTCCTTCCTCCTTCCATACACTCGTTGACATCTCTCCTCCACGGAGGCGCCCTCCCGTCCCTGTCCTTCTGTTTATCTGGTAGGATTATACCTTTTTTATTCCTCTTCTGGAATGTAATGTGTGCCTGGGGAGAGAAGCACCTGGGGTCAACCCTTCATCTGCAAGGGTTCTCTGCATTTGTAAAGCAATTTTTAGAATATTTTTGCACACATTATTCCATTTGATTTCTCTGACAACCTCTGAGGTCAGCGCGGCAGCCGCTGCTGTATCCATCTTACAGATAAAGCAGCTGAGTCTCGGAGAGATTGGATGACTTGCCCGAGGTCACATTGCAAGTTGCAGATGGAGCCAGGAGTCCAGGCTGGGTGTCCAGGCCCCGACTTTGGTCCAGGATTTGACGAGGGCACTGAAGGCACAGAGAATAGGGCCCTGACACTGGTAGCAGTCAAGCTTGGGACCCTTCCTGGAGTGTTGCCAGGGCAGTGTTTCCAGGAGGCGTTTGAGGCAGTGACCAAATAGGGAGCTCCTTCAGGGGCCAGTGGCTTGCAGGGAGTGGGCAGGGGGCTGGGGAGCAGAGGGTGAGCCAGGATGATGCTGTGTGACGGCACCTCTCCCCAGTACCTGCGAGCTCCTGAGAGGGGAGGTTCGGGACAGTTGAAAGGAGATCTTGCTCTTCAGGTCTTTAAAGCTGCCAAGCAGGTTCCTGTCCCAGGGCCTTTGCACTCTCTCTGCTTGGAATATGCTTTCCCCAGATATTTGCGCGGCTCACTCCTGTGTCATTTCAGGTCTCTGTGCAAGGTTCTCCTCCTCAGGAAGGCCTTCCCTGATCACGCTTCCCCGGTCACTCCCCCACCCCTTTACCTTCATTGTCCTTCATAGCACTTACCACTTCCTGGCAAGGTGTTACATGTTTGTTTCCCATTTGTCTCCCCCACTGGTATGTCAGCTCCATGCAAGCAGGAGGTCGTTTTGTTCACTACTATTAGTATATTTCCAGTTCCTGCCATATGGAGGCATTCATAAATAGAGATTTGATTTGAACTCGGATATATCGATTCATTCATTAATTTATTGGTATACTCAACAGATATTTACCATGCATCTGCTGTGTGCTGAGCCCTGGACTTACCGTGGTGAGCTCAGGCATGATCCCCTGCCCCATGTGTGTACTGCCTAGGGGAAAAGATGAGGAGTGACAACTGGTTATGGGTGTTACAAAAGTAGAAAGCACAGAGGGCTACGCATGTTTAACAATACTAAAAACTTACACCTATTGGACACTTTCTGTGTGTCTAGTCTTTTATTGCCTCATCTTATTTAATAATTTTAGCAAGTCTGGGCGGGCAAGAGACTATTATTATGCCTATTTTATAGATGAGAAAACTGAGGCTCAGAGAGGTTAAATAACCTGCCTGAGGTCCCAAAGTTAGGAGGTGTCTGAACTGAGTCTTAGACCCAAGTCTCCCTGGTTCCAAAGTCCATGTACTTACTATCCCATATAGCATTTCCTGCAATCACCCCTCCCCCACCAGCTGTGTATTCTTTCTGTAAGCGAGGCCTGCTCTGTTTGGGGACAACTGTTACTACCTCCAATCAAACACAGGGGCACACCTCTGCAGAATGAACCTGTTTTTTGTTTTGTTTTGTTTTTTGTTTTTAACCACAGTTAAGTGGGTTAAATGCCTTTTTTGCAATCATGGACCCCGTTGGGAAGCTTCAGATTCTCCCCAAGATATGCACATTGGGTTTTGGCCTATAACTCAGTGGGTTTATGGGCTCCCGTAAGCCCCTCAGTGGACCCTAGGGTAAGAGCCACTGGGATAGTAGTTTCCTGGTAGCACTCAGCTCCTGGGGGCTGCTTACTTCCCGGTTCATGATCACACCAGAACAGCATCTTTTCAGGGGCTCCTCTCTGCACCAGTGCTCAAGACCAGCCAGCTTCTTAGTGGTCCACAGCCAGGTGACCCTGAGCAGCTACAGAATGCCTGGCCCTGGCTTGGGGACTGTGCATGATCAAGAGAGGGAAGTCATAGTCTTGCATTTAAGGAACATAGGGTCTGTCTGCATTTCTTGGTTTTTCTGTGGAATTCCAGTCTTATGAACTACTCAGTGGAAAAAGGATCCCATGGTCCAATACCTCTAGGAAATGATTTAGATGATCCCTCTTTCTTGGAAATTTACAGTATACGGGAACACAGTAAAGGATCTGAGAAGTCTTACAATAAAGAAAAGCATTTAAATTTATTTAACTCAGCTTTCCTCAAATATATATGACCATAGGTCCCCCCTTTTCAAACAATAGGTTCAACCATATGCAAGTGCCGTTTTGTAGCAGTTTTATGTGGCTCATATTGTATCGAGTCAGAGTTCCATGGAACACACTTTGGGAAACACAGATAAAGTCATACAGATTTTTCTCTTTATCATTTGCTGCTCCCTGCACCCCCCAAAGGGCTACCCACAAGGGGACATGTAGAAAAGTGCCAACTGAGTGATAATAGTAAAAATTGAAGCTCCACCTTACAGATAAGGAGACTAAGGCTCAGAAATGACTTGTCCGTGGTGACACAGGCTGGAAGTAACAGAGCCAGGCCTCAGGTGCTTAGCTACCTGTGTTTCCCATGCTCTTTAAAAAAGCGGTCCATGGGGATATAGGGCATTCCGATGGCCCAGGATCTGAGTTTTCCTTGTCATTTAGGCTGTCCTTGGAGCCTTGGGTCCAAGGACTTTGGGTCCCGGGACCTTGGCAGGACGTAGTATTTCTAATAGCTCATGATGTGAGCAGCTACTGGCTCATTGCTGGTCCCAGGTTGCTGGTCCGATGGAGCCTGCTGGTCTCCTTGAGGTGGTTTGACCACAATGAAAGGGTGTGTGTCTGAGAGCCCAGGGGAGCAGAGCTCAGGGGCTGCATGCACCCAGCCCAGCCCTAATGGAAAGCCACCTCCTTCTGCGACTGCTCAGAAGTGCACAGATTCTTTGCAGAAGATCTAGTGCTCACCAGGAGGGGCTAGATTGCGTGGTATGTCTTGTGATCCTTCCCCTAAGGAGCAGGGAGTGCTGGCCTTTCTTGGGGAGCCCCCTGGATCTTTCTAGATTCACAGCTCCCACCAGCCCAGGGCCTCACAGGGACCCCCAGAGGCTGAGGTCCTAGAGAATTCTGGGCATTTCTGCACAACAGGAGAATCACCCTCAAAACCAAGCGTAAGTGAAGGCAGGAAGGAATTGGGTAAGACCCAAGGAAAAATCTCTTGACTAAAATTGGGAAGAAGTGACCAAGGATGCTTTAAGGGGAGGGGTAGCATTGACACTGAAGCGGGTCTGTAGCAGAGAGCCTTGGGACTGTGGGTGTGGCCATGGGGTCAGGCACTGCTGAAAAAGAGGAGAGAAACCGATGAGGAGGGAGAGGAGTGACTACTCGGGGTTAAGGTGTATAAGGATCTCATATCGGGAGAGACACAGACACGCAGGAAGAATGCCCCGTGATGACAGAGGAGGCAGAGAGGAGAGTGATGAGGCTTACCTGGGACACCAGAAGCCAAAAAAAAAAAAAAAAAAAAAGGATCTCATATCAGTCAGTTAGTGTTCATGGGAATTTGTATCTTTGGTTTGGTTCATGCATTCTGTAAATATTTATCAAGTATCTTTATTTGCTAGGCAGTGTTCTAGAAGCTGGGGATACAGCATCGAGACAATTACAATTGTGTTTCATTATAAATATGTCAATGTAAATTTGGAAAGTGAAAACTAATTCTTTTTGCGGGTGTCCATCCGAGGGAGAGCCCTACGTGAGTTGGACGTCCCCTTTTCCGACGGCGCTCTAGAGCATCACGATGCAGAGATGTCTAGAAGCCGACTGGCGTAAAGCCTGGCAGAGGGTCGCTCAGGGAAAAGGGGCACGTCTCAGGTTGCTCATCTCTTCCTGTCTGTCATTTGGAAATTGGAATCTGCCCTGGAGAAGGGAGAGAGAGAAGGGCGTGGTGCGGTCATGAGCCCTGTTGTGTGTCGAGCACAGTGCGGGTGTGCGACACTCGGCTTGGGAAGGTGTCTTACTCCCCTTATGGACAGATGTGCCCGAGAGAACCGTGCAGGCCTTTGGGGGTGGGCACGTGAGGAAGAATGATCCAAAATGTTCCCGGGATTTGTTTTCATCAGGTGTGGTAAGACAGGCAGGGGTGGAAACGACCGCATGAGACAGGAGGCATGCCGTGCGGGGCGGCGCGGGGTTGGCCAGGAGGCAGAAATGAGGGGTGGCATGGGCAAGAGCCTCCATGAGGCTTGCTTGGGAAGGATGGACGAGGCAGGGTAAGCGGGGTAGACAGGTTTCGGGTTGTCTGGTTTGAATAATTTCAGCAGGGTCTGAAGCACAGGGACTGGTGTCCTGCCGACAAAGGAGGTGGCTGAGGGTGTGGGCTCCGGGCGGGTTGGTTTGTGCATGAAAGGCACGCTTGCAGGACAGGCGTTTGTGTCTCCAGGAATTAGCAAGGCTCCCGGTGCAGAGCATCAAGAATACAGAAAATATGAAAATACAGTTAACGCCCAGGGCCAGCTCAGGACTTGGCCACGGGAGAGCAGGAAGGGAGCGTTTCTGGGAGTGATCACGCTTTGTCCCGCCTGGCCCCCTGACGTACTCTTCTGTCCCCCCGACCAAGGGTGAAGCAGTCGGAGCTGTTCGACAGGTGGAAGAGCCTCCAGATGTGCAAATGGGCGATGAACATCTCCGAGGCCAACCAGTTCAAGTATACATGATTCGTCTTCCTCCCTTCTCCCCGTGTGGCTCTCCTCACGGCCACCCGCTCTGGTCTCCGTCATCCTGCAAGGCCCAGCTCTCGGCAGGCATATTCCCCAGAGCGGGCCTGGATTGGGCTCAGGAATCTGGGTGGTCGGGAGGGTCTGGCTCAGCGCACAGGCTGAGCGGGCACCTTGCCAGGTGCTGTCCTCCACGTTCTCTCACTCAGTGCTTGTGGTAGCCCTGCGAGGCCGGTGGTGTCATCTCCAGGACACAGCTGAGGTTAACTGTGGCTGATGGCAGGGCGGACCTGTGCGAAGGCATAGGACACGTCCTCTGTGGCCTCATCGTCCTCACCCCCCCTGGGTGAGAGCAGCCGCTCTCACCCAGCACTCGGGTTCTGCCATCTGACACCAGATGTGTGAGCCCTGCTATAGATTATTTTATAACTGTTCTATAACTAACCAAAATTAACAGATTTTAAATTCCCAGAGAGGCTAGAGCTCTATCTTAAAGTTCTCCCATGGGAGCTAACAAAACAGGTAGCAGGTGTCCAAAAATTCTTTTTTTTTTTTTTCAGACAGAGTCTTACTCTGTCATCCTGGGTAGAGTGCAGTGGCATCATTGTAGCTCACTGCGGCCTCAAACTCCTAGGCTCAAGCGATCCTCCTGCCTCAGCCTCCCAAGTAGCTGGGACTATAGGTATGTGCTGTGACACCCAGCTAATTTTTTTCTACTTTTAGTAGAGATGGGGTCTCGCTCTTGCTCAGGCTGATCTTGAACTCCTGAGCTCAAGCGATCCTCCTGCCTTGGACTCCCAGTGTGCTAGGATTACAGGTGTGAGCCACCACCACACCCAGCCCAAAATTTGCATTACATGGGAGGTTGTGAAAAGCAAATTTACTGAGCATTTTGTACTTCCTTTATAAATCATTTGTTCCAGTTTGCTTCAGTTCTAGGCCAAGTCTAGAGGTAGAATAATAGTTTTAAGAGGCACAGTTTTAGAAATGTGAAGTCCCTGCAAGAGATAAAATCATAAAAAAGAATTCATGTAGTTTTCCTGGTGTTGACAAGCTGGAGTCACAGAGTTACAGGGGGTAAGAGGTGGAAGAGCCAGCCCTGCATTTTACATATAAGGAAACTGAGGCTGAGATGGAGAGACCTTCCGGAGCCCCGTAGCTGGTGGGGGCAGAGAAGAAACTAGAATCCAGGCCTCTTGACTGCAGGTTGGCGACCCAAGTTTCCATCCCAGACCTTGGTGGGAGCTTTTCAGAAAGTTCCTCCTCATCGTCTGTTAGTGGTCACTGCGTGGGCTCCAAGGAGAAGGAGTTCCCTTCCTCTTAGGGCTGGCCGGACGCTGGAGGTGACAGTGCCTGGAGCCCGTGTCGAGGGAAGGTGACCAGTGTGTGCTCAGGCCACTGCTGCTAAATTTGTAGGAAGTGGATCCTTGTGGGCTTAAAGCCCCTGCCATGAAGGGGCGGTGACCTGCGCCCTTTGTTGGGTCCCGAATCCTCTGTGGCCGGGGCAGAGGGCTATGGGTTGCCAGGGCAGCGGGAGCAAGGTGTGCCCAGGATCTGACTCTATCATGGAGGCTTGCAGGCCCTCCTCGGAGAGCTCACTGCCGAGGTGGAATGCCAGCTGCAGGGAAGAGAAGAAACCAGCCACATTCTCCCTTGGAGGTTGTTTTTGTTTTAAAGCCTGCTTCTGAGGTTTAACACTCATGTTTGAATATTTTTGTGTTAAAACCCAGAGGGATTTATTTTAAATAATGAACTCCGGAAAACTTCTTTTGGAAATCAGGTTCTGCTTTCTATAGGAAACAAGCCAGTATCAACCTACTGTCCCGATTTTCGACCCTCCCCATTCCTAAATCAGTTTCTAAATGACTGAAATTACCCATTTCTGTTGACCATATGTGTCTTGGCTTTGCGACCCCACCAGACAAGGTAAGCACCTTGTCTAGAGTCTGACGCGGGGCCAAGAGCCAAAGGCAGAGCTCTGCCCCCACCGCCCGCCCCAGGTGTTCATTTGGGGCTGGATAAATGAAGCAGAAACAGCGCGTTTCCAGGAAGTAGTAGAATGCTTGCGTATCTTGGTGAAAGCTTGAATGCGGAATGGCAAGTCCTACAATTGGCTGCGACCTAGCTGCCAGACACTCGTGTCACTAACATTGCGCGGGCTTTTCCGCAAGGCAGGGTCCCTGCCATCCAGGGCTGTCATTCACACGTGAGAGGGAGTCCTGGCCTTCAGAGGCGAGTGTGGTCGGTGGGGATGGGGGCAGCTGGGGGGTTCGTGGGCCCCAAGGGGCAGCGTCAGGAGAGGCAGAAAGGGCTGGGCCTGGGGAGGGGAGGGGAAGGGGGAGGGGACAGTGGAACACGGGTACAGGGGGAGGGATGAGCTTGGGGATGGGCGGGCGAGGCCGCAGCTCCTCGGCCCCTCTGTTCTTCGTGAGGCCTGGCTCTGCCCTGCGTCACGGTCTCTCCATTTGTCTCCCTGCCCGGCAGGTCCACTCTGTCCAGGTGCTGCAACGCCCCTGCCTTTCTCTTCACCACCCAGAAGAACACTCCCCTGGGGACAAAGCTCAAGTACGAGGTGGACACGAGCGGCATCTACCACATCAACCAGGAGATCTTCCGCATGTTTCCCAAGGTGCCGCTTGGGGCAGGGGTGGTCTGGGTGCACGACCCTTGTTCTGCCCCTGCACCCCGTTGTCTTTGTCCTGGTTGGCCCAGTAGACCACCCTGTAGATGTCCTTGGGGGTTCTGTCTGGGCCCGATGAATGCCAACTGGCTATTATTTGAGTGACTTTTGGCAAGAAAATGGTTATAAAATTCTGGGTACTTGCACTGCTTGCAGAGGACAACCCGCAGGTACCTGGGAGAATGATGAGCATTCGTCCCCCACCTGCGGTAGGCACGAGAGCGCAAACATGCACGCAAAAGTTGTGTGCACAACAAAGCACACCTGATACAAATCAAGGCGCTCAAAGATTTAGATCATATGGATGACCTTGGGTGGTTATTTTGTCTTTCAAAGCCTCAGTTTCCTTGTCTGTAACACTGGGGTTTGGACGAGGAATAGGTTTGGCTGCTTCTAACAGAATATCTAAAATATCAGAGACTTAAACAAGGTGGGCATTTATTTTTTCCTTTCACATTAAAGAATTCTGGGGGTAGGATGTTCAGGGCTAGCATGGGGGCTCCCTGGTCATGGGGGACCACAGAATGAATGATCCACAGATTTAAACTGTTCGGATCACTGAAGCTTGGTGCCTGCGCTCACCTGGGCAGACCATTCTCAGAGAAGGGGACCTAGACCCTGCATTTACAGGTGATTCCGACAGGAGGCAGATTGCATGATGCACATTCTTAACCACGGCCTGGAGAACTCCGGGCCCAGGGCAGCACTTAGTGGGTCCAATTTATAGAGATGCTGAGTGGGGGTATGTGCAGGTTTTTCTGGAAGAAATCTGAGGGCCTGGGCTGCCCTGCTTCTTGGGGAGAGTGCTAAGGAAACACAGCCCAGAGTTTCCCTGCATTCTGTCCTGGTCCCAGAGTATACTGGTAAGACTCGGGCATTCTGGGGGCAGGGTACAGAGCTGGGGGTGAGAGGTGTCAGACGTGTTCGCCTCCCTCACAGTGCTAGAGGAGGGTGGCATTGAGCCACCTTTACAAACTGGGTCTCACAAGACCTGGGACATGAGGCTGGTGACAGCAGGTAAACTTGCATCTCACGCAGAGCCTAGCTGACATATAGGAGAACCAGGGGTATAGACCACCGAGGCGCAGGGACATAGAGCAGAGGTCGCCAAACATTCTCTGGAAAGGGCCAGGTTGTGACTGAGGCTTTGCAGGCCAGATTGTCTCTGTCACTACTACTCACCTCTGTCTTTCCAGCACAAAAGCAGCCACAGGCTGACACGAGTAAACAGACGAGAGTGGCTGTGTTCCAGTAACACTTCAGGTGTTATCAGACACTGAAATCGGAATTTTATATAATTTTTGCACGTCACCAAATATTCTTCTTTGGGTTGTTTCCAATCATTTAAAAATATAAAATCCATTCTTAGCTTGCAGGCCATGCAAAAACAGGTGGTCAGCCAGATGTGACCCATCAGCTGTAGTTTGCTGGTTCCTGAATGAGGGCACGTGACACAGAATAGCATTTCTCAAACTTCCTCGAAATAAGTATTTCGTTGGGTTTATAAAAAATTCAGCTTTTCAGTCTCTGATCCCCACCGTGGAGATTCTGATGTCGTGATGCAAAGATGGAGGCCAGAGTTTATATTTTCAGCAAGTAGCCCAGGTAGTTTTTGATTTACAAAAGTTTGGGAAACACCCGTATAGAACATAATAAGCCTTTGGTGATTTTTCCAAAGATAACTTTATTTTCCTTTCTCTGGTAACAGTCAAACAGTGCAGTTTCTCCCACTGGCTGGGAGACACCCTTGTTTTCCCTGTCCCAGGCCTGTCCCTCCAGGGAAAGTGGGCCATGAATAGCACAGTTCCTTTAGCTTTAGCCTAATTCCTGATGACTCCAGTGCAACATGTGGTTCTCCAGGAGACCCCGCCTGGAGCAGGCCCCTCTCACGCAGGGCTGGCCAGTGGTGTGTGCTAGAAGGAAAGCTGCCCAGCAGGCCCCTGGGTGCCAAAGATGGGAGGGACCTTTGGGGCCTTCTAATAGTAACAAGTCTCTTGACCGCTCTTCTCCTCTCTAAAGTGGAAAACCACTTTCCTTCCACGTTCCCATGAGGCTGTGTCATGCATGGGTCCTTGAGCTGGTAGCCATAGATGTGGCTGCAGAGCGCCAGCTGACAGTAGGGGGTGGCCTTGGCCCTGACCGCTGTGCCTGTGCCTCCCCCAGGACATGCCCTACTACCGGTCACAGTTTAAGAAGTGTGCGGTGGTGGGCAACGGAGGCATCCTGAAGAACAGCCGCTGCGGCGGGGAGATCAACAGCGCCGACTTTGTCTTCCGGTAAAGAGTCGCCCTCGGTCTGCACCCCCCGCGTGAACCCCCCGGCCCTCCTGCTCTGTGCTCCTCCCCCGTGTGTGGCCCCACCCACCAGTGCCCTAATGCTGCCCTTCAAGCGATTAACCGCTGCTCCCCTCCCCTGCAGACCCTCACGCCCTGGGGTATCCCTTCCTCTCTCCAGCCCCAACCCTTTGGGGAAGTCGTTGAACTCTCAGGTCCTCGGTTTCCACATCTGCACAATGGGAAGTGTGTAAAGAGCAAAGGGCATAACCAGTGCGAAGTTGCTGAGGACTCAGGGGGTGCAGATGTGTCAGTGAGGTCCTCTGCGCAGCCGTCCCCGGGGTGGGTGCTACCCTTCCAGAAGCGGTTTGGAACCAAGGCAGTCTTGCTGTGGACACCACTATTGGCTTCAGCTTGGCTTTAACTAAGCCAGAGACTGGTCCTTGTATTTCTTCTTCCTTATGTGGAACTCCCACCCCTTATCTCTCTGGGGATCCTCACTTACATCTTTAGCCTGGGTAAAGGGGACATGTGGAAAATAAGTGCTTAAAGTAGAGAAACTCAGGTTGAGTTTGCGGGAGTGTCTCATGGGCCAGGGATCCACAATCACTGGGCCACTCAGAGTTGGTGGCAGGGAGGGTAGAGTAGGTTCAAGGGTGACTGGAAGTCCTGAAATAAAGGCAGCTCCTGCGTATTTTGGGTTCCTGGCTACGCAACCAGCCTTTTGTCTCTAGGAGAAGGGATTCCCCTAAACACCCTGCTCTAGGCTTGGAAGTAGTGTCACCTGCTGTCAGGGGTCACCTCCCTCTGCTGCCCAGAGTCAGCCTGCAGGGTCCCTGTGGGCAGCCAGTTGAGTCCAGGATCAGGGGTTAAGATTCCTCCCACGCTACAGCCACTGGCCCTCGCTGAGCCACGTTCCTGCCACAGGAGGCAGAGAAAACCTCCTCTTTAAAGATGGTCTTGCGGGGAGAAGCCTAGGTCTCTGGGGTATCCTTGAACTTCAGTGCAGACTCCACCATTGCTAGACCTTGAGCAGTCCAGGGGCTACTCAAGCTCGTAACTGCGTATGTTGGCTGTGGTTTTCCTGTCCCCTATAACCAGAACTTCAGCAAGACCAGGGCTGGACCTGTTTGCTGTCCCCGTGCCTGACATAGAGCAGAAGGACCACTATCTTATTACCCAGCCACAGAGAACCCTGCCCGCGTGATTGCCGTCTCATCCTTCCCCCTCCCCCTCCCCAGCGCCGACCTGTCCAATGACTGGCCATCTGCAGTGTGGCTGCCTTGTCTCTTCTCCAGGTGCAACCTGCCCCCCATCTCAGAGAAGTACACTGTGGATGTGGGGGTGAAGACGGATGTGGTCACCGTGAACCCCAGCATCATCACTGAGAGGTCAGTGGCCCTCTTTCTAGAACTGTGCTGTCCAACACGCAGCTGCTGGGCACGGATGTGTGGCTAGTCCAGACTGAGATGTGCCAGCTGTACGTGTAAAACACACAGCAGGTTTCAAAGACTCAATACAAAGAAACGATGTAACATATCTCACTAATTTTTATATTAATTATATGTTGAAATGACAGTATGTTCAATATAGTAGATTAAATAAAATATAAAAATTAACTTCTCTTATTTCTTTCTACTTTTTAAAATGGGCTTACTAGAACATTTAACGTTACATACGTGGCCTGCATTATTCTCTTGCACAGCACTGGTCTAGACCACCTTCACCTGGAGCTGGGTCGGAGAGCTTCCCAGCATGTGATGGTGCAGGCAGCTCCCTCCCTGGCTGTGTGGCTCTGGGGAGAAGCTCAGGCAAAGATCACAATGCCCCACCTGGCTCCCCTCCTGGGGTCTGTCTGGGAGGTTTCAGGGGAGGTGCTGAGACCCCAATGCTGGGCATAGTCACACTATCCAGGTCACAGGAAGGGTGAGAGGAGGGGACGGTGGGAGGTGAGGGGGTGTTAAATTGGATCGGATGCTCAGGGAACACCTCTTTAAGGTGCTCCCTGAGCAAAGGCAGCAGGGTTAGCAGAGTGACCATGTAAAGGAATGCTCAGAGCGGCGAGAGAGTGCCCAAGAGGGAAGGTGGCTTCACGTGGAGAAACTGCAGGAGATAAGCCACCGCTACAAAGCAGGAAGGGGCTGAGCCAGATGAGGCAGCGGCCTGTGGGGGCCAGCCCTGGGATCTTGGGGAAGACAGTACAGGTGACTGATGTGAGGCCTCTAGGTCAAGCCTCCACTCCCCAGCTAGCCCAGCCTGGGCCACCCTCATCCTTTTGGGTTCAGCATTGCCTTCATTCCTGCAGCCACACGCTCGATATTTGTCCCTTTGGGTCCCAATTGCCCGCTCTTGCACCCACCAATAAAAACACAACTGTCCCTGAGAAAGATGATACCTTTATCTGCTCAACTGTGTGAGCTGCAAGTAGGCAGGGTGGCCTCAGGAGTCCCCCTCCGCCCTTTGCAACGCCCCAGGGCGCAGGGGTGGGAAGCGAGGGGCGTGGGAGCACGGAGGGGTGGGTGCTGACCCTGCCGCTCTGGCCCCCGTGCAGGTTCCACAAGCTGGAGAAGTGGCGGCGGCCCTTCTACCGCGTGCTGCAGGTGTACGAGAACGCGTCCGTGCTGCTGCCGGCCTTCTACAACACGCGCAACACCGACGTGTCCATCCGCGTCAAGTACGTGCTGGACGACTTCGAGTCGCCGCAGGCCGTCTACTACTTCCACCCGCAGTACCTGGTCAACGTGTCACGCTACTGGCTCAGCCTGGGGGTGCGCGCCAAGCGCATCAGCACCGGCCTCATCCTGGCCACGGCGGCGCTCGAGCTCTGCGAGGAGGTGCACCTGTTCGGCTTCTGGGCCTTCCCCATGAACCCCTCGGGCCTCTACATCACCCACCACTACTACGACAACGTCAAGCCACGCCCCGGCTTCCACGCCATGCCCTCCGAGATCTTCACCTTTCTGCACCTGCACAGCCGCGGCATCCTCCGGGTGCACACGGGCACCTGCAGCTGCTGCTGACACCCGCCAGGCTGCTGGGCAAACTGGGTGCCCTGAGCTGGGCAGTGTGGGGCCCTGCCATTAGGGCTGTCACCCCTCAGTAGTTCAGCTTTATGCTTGGTTCCTGGGGTGGGGAGGCAGGGACAGGGGCCCGGGCACAGGCAGCTCTGTGCTCAGCCTCCCAGACCTGGCCTCTGCGCTGTGCCTCCACCTGCCCAGAGCTAGCATGCTGCGGGGCCACACCCCAAGATCGGGGCCCTGGGGATTGCAAGTGAATAAAGCACATTTCCACCCAATTTTGTCATTGGAGAGAGCACAAACTGTAGGCCCTGGTTGCAGCTAAAGGAAGCCCTCCCGAGAATGGAACAGAGGGAGGACACAGGACATGCGACAGGACACTTGAGCACAATCAAGATTTCATTCAGACTTTTGGGATCCTGATTTTATATAAAAGACTTAGCTATGAATTGCTATCTAGAATCTCAGAGCTTAGAGGCCGACCCCTCAGCCAGAACTTCCAGTGAAGAAGGAAGGTCTCAGAGGTCCAGGAATTTAACAGACAAGCCACACCACCCGATGCGTTTATCAAGTGACACTGAGAGATCCAACGCAAGGCTTGTGTTAGGATCTCTTCCGAGGACTCCCACAACCTTTCAAACACATCCTTGGACACTCACACACAGTCTTGGTGCCTCCAGGTTCAATCCTGCGTTTGATCTTTCGATGAGAAGGAAATAAGCTAGACCAGCCATTTGCACTACGGTTTCCAAGCCAGTGTTATCGACTTGATAAGTGCTTAGCAATTTGCTTCCTCTTCTGTCTATTTTCAGCACCATTTAAACCAGGAGTTATTTATAAAGATCTGTTCCTCTTATGTCCCTGAATACTGCACAATCCTGCTGTACCATGTTCCTCAGCTGGAACCGTGAGGCTCTGGGCTGGAAAGTGCTGCATGTCACGCGGTGAGCTTAGTGAATGGAAGTGAGTCGTGACCTTCGACACCAGCATCACTGAGGTTTCTGCTGGGAAGGCAGGATTTCCCACGGTGCACGCCCCGGGGCCTTCACACACAAGGACTCCCAGGGCCTGAGCTTGGGGGAGTCAGCTGGCCCCAGGCTGAGAGGGGTTCACAAGTCATTTCACATCTGAAATTCGTTCCCTTTGCTTCCCCCTAAGGCGATTCCGCCATTACTGCGACTGTCGGAGAGACACCGTTGGTGAATTGCCGTAGGGCTTAGCTTCGTAGAATCATAAATGTTAGCGCTGGGAGGACTTCAGCCCATCTGCCTGGCCTCTTCTCTCCTTCCTTCCCTCCCTCCCTTTTTACTGCTCTTCCTTCTTCCCTCCCTCCCTTAAACATTTCTGGAAAGCCTCTTCTTCTTTGGTCTGTGGTTGGGCTTGGGAAGATACAATGACAAAGAAAGTCATTACCTCTGTTTTTTGGGGTGGAGGGCAGACCCAGTCCCATGCGCTGGGTGCTCTGAGGATTAGGAGTGGGGAGAACACAGCAGGGGGCCGAACCTTCCATCGGATCGCCTCAGTTTACAGGCAAAGCCACGGGCGCAGCCGGAGAGGGGCAGAGGAGAGCGCAGGCTATGTCCCAGGCCTCCAGACTCCTGGTCCAGGGCTTCTTTCTTGGCCAGACCTCTTTGTCTTACTTGTGTTTCCCGTTGGTGGGTTGGTGTAGAGGGCATGCACCCTGCACAGCATGTTCTAGATGCTGACTTTCACCCGCACTCTGAGCTCTTGTCCTGACTGGGAAAACCTCAGACTGCTCTGAGCCTCAGTCTGCTGGTCTGTAAAGTAGGAGAGTCGCCACGAAGGCAAAGTGGGCCCAAACACGTGGTCAACCGGGAAAGATGACACCAAGACAGTGAGTGGTTGTTGCTTTCTTGAGCTCTGCCTGTTTCTCCCAAGGAAGGAACTTCTGGGAAAGATTCCAGTTCTCTGAGATTTCCAGCCACTGTTCGTGGTTAATTGCACCCAGTTCTTGAAACCATGGAATGTCAAAACTGAGAGGCTCTTAAAGACCATTGTGTCCCACTTAAGGAAACAGGCCCAGAACAGGGACGTGACCTGGGTCGAGTCATGCCTGGAGCTCTTCTGTTCTCTGGACAGAACTCTCTACTGGAAGTGCTCTGGGTAATATTTATGTTCCATATGGGGCAGGAGGCTTGGTGAGTCAGACAGAAGGGTTCCCACAGCCAAGGGGGGTTGAGTGGAATTGGCTCCGGCTGGGGCCCTCACAGGAGCTGGGCATGGAGCATCGGGATCCGTCCCATGTAGGGGCTGGGACACCTGGCTTGTGGCAGTATTTCTGCCTGTGGGTCTTAGGGCAATTCCCTCCTCTCCCTCAGGGTGTCAGTGGTCTCACGTCTACAACTAGAAGCTTAGTAAAGACTCTAGGGTCTCTGCAACCTCCATTTGTTTTCGGAGACATTCATGATGTATGGATCTAAGCCATAAGTAACATTTATTGTTATAATAACTAGGATTTACCATGCTCTAGTTCTGTGCCAGGCCCTGCTTTATCTCCTGTAACCTTCGTGAGACCCCCTAAGTAAGGAGGCTCCCGTTGTACAGGGAGGAGGTAGTAGGAGGAGGCTCAGAGCAAATCAGGGACTTGCCCATGCTCGGGCACCCAGTGGAGGGAGCTGCACCCAGGTCTGTAGAGCCCCAAAGCCTGTGCTCCACACCTGTCTTAGCTTCCCAGCCAGTGTCACCAGGGCTGGAGCAACAGGGATCCTGACCACGATGCCATCGCAGGGTCGTGCTGGGCCCTGCTCTAGCGACGAATGCTCTGGAGGCTGTCGTGGGTCCGGGAGGCAGTCTCTGCTTGCAGGTGCCTCCCCTGAGCCCTGTCCCTGCAGCAGTGCCGACTTACCCACGGTGACACTGGAGGGGAACTGGGGGCCATTTCCACGGTTTTCAGGAGAAGAGAGATGCCTAGAGAGGGTACATGTTAAGTGACAACATGAGTGACTTACCCAGTGCCGCGTGGCCAGCTAGTGGCTCAGCTGGGACTCACCCAGTCTCCTGGCTTTTGGACTATGGTCTTTCTCCTGTAGCCAGTGTTCGTAGGAAAACATTTCTTCAAAGGCCCAGAGAGACCTGGCATTGATGCTGGAAGCCCTCTGCCAGGTTCCCCCTCAGCCCTGCCACCACCCCGCCGGGCAATGCAGACGACCTGTTAAATTATTTTCTAAGGGAAGTCAATTCCCCACAAACAAAACAACCATCATGTCTTTGTTTGTACTAAGCCCACTGCTCCAGGCTTGAACAGCAGCAGGAACAAGCGAATGACTCGGTGCTTAGCCAAGCAAAAAAAAAAAAAAAAAAAATGTGGCTCAAGGTCAGATGCAGCCTCCGAGACCATTTCACAATGCCGGGTGGCAGCTCTGCCCACTAATCACCTGGTGCCAGAGACAGCCCAGCGCTCACCGCCCTTGACTGCTAGCGTGGGGAGGACGCAGAGCGGCTTCCAACACTGAGGGGGAGCAGAGTGCTGGCCTCAGCCCGTCACTCCCAATTTATGGAGTGAATTGGTGAATATATTTATATTTATATTTATATTTATATTTATATTTATATTTATATTTACTGAGTGCTCATTTGGTGCCAGGCCCTGTGCTAGGTTCCAGGGAACTATGATGAACAAAATGTAGTCCCTGCCCTCCTGGAGCTTACGGTGTGGTGTGTGGACAGGTGTAAAGGGAAGAATCCCACAACACACACAGGAGCTGGCGGTGCCGAGTGCTGCGGAGTCCGGGCTCAGGGACAGGTATGGCGGGGGCAGGGGATGGCCGAAGTCAATTCTGAATTCTGAAGGTTGGCAGCATAAAGAGCGTAACCGACAAAGCCGTGGAAACTTCTCAGGTCTCATCCTTGACATCGGTGTGACATTTGCCGGGATTGGCCTCTGGTCTTTTTGGAGGCCTCACCTCCTTTGTTTCCTATCAAGCCGTCTCCCCTCCGTTTCCTCCTGTCTCTCCGAATGCTCCTTCTCAGGCTCCTTTGTTGATTCACGTTCCACGAAGCTTCCTCAGGGTTCTCTTCTCTCACTAGGAGCGTTCCTGCAGAAATCTCATCTGTTCACAGCCTTAGGTATCTCCCGTCCTGTCACCTAAACCCCTTACCTGCAAGCCAATTCTTCCTAGGGGCATCAGAAGCGTGGACACCTGTGTCTGCATGGCATCTCAAACCTCAATGTGTCCTCAACTGGTCTAGTTTAAAGAACGATCTGGGCTCAGAGTCTCCTCCCACTACTCAGTAGCTCTGTGACCTTGGGCGAGCTCCCAAAGCCCCTGGAGGCTCTGATTCATCATCTGAAATGAGGACAGGACACCAACCTCACCAGCTGTTGCAAGGGCTAAATGAAATAGTGTTGCTAGACACTCAGTGCAGGGGGCCTCTGCCCAAAACTTGGGTCACCCTTGCCTCTTCCTTTTCCTTCACTCTTTATGCCTGTTTGTTCACCAAATCTTGCCAATTCCAACTCATAAACATCCCTTGATTCATTCCCTTCCTGCGTCCCTTCTGCCACTGCCCTAACCCAGGCCCTTCTGACTGCTCTGTCTGCGTTCAGAGAATTACCTACTGAAAACACCTTTCTGGGACCCAGGGCCTGCCTGTACTATGAAGTTCAGATTCTTTACCAAGTCATGCAGGGCACGTCCCAGGCTGGCTCACTTACCTTCCCAGAGACCCTCCTGCCACCTCCCTGTGCCTCCATACTATTCCAGGCACTGTGCCTTTGCACAAGCGGTTTGACACGGCTGGAATGGCCCCACACTCCTCCTTCCCTCCCTCCTGCCTCTTATCTGGCCACTTTTTGCAGATAATGTCAGGTTATGGCCTCTGCATCCTCCCCTCTGGGAACCTGGGCTGGGCATTCTTTCCTCTGTGCTTCTGCTGTGACCTTCGTTGACTTCCGTTAGGACATCCTCACAGCACACGGCATCAGTGCCCCCTGTGTCCTTGGTGGAGGGCCTATCTTTTGCCCCAGGGAAGGAAGACACAGTATCCAGACCATCTTTGTGCACCCAGCACTGACATAGAACTGCAAGGTGGTGGCCACTCAACACACGTTTGCTACAGTAACAAGGCCTCTGGCTGTTCAGAAGACCATGTTAATAAACTGAGTAACACCCGTGGGGAAATTGTCAACCCAGGAGAATCCTTTATTGATTATTTTTTTGCCTAACAGTACATTCTAGGCTAGCATAGACTCCCCCTGCCTTCCCTGGGGAGCTTGTCTGCGTCGTGGTGCCATGTTGGTTCCGTCACCCAGTCTCTGCTATCCTCTTTTTGTTTTTCCTCATGGAAATCTTCTTGCCCATCTGCTTTTTGCTGCCTAACCTAGTTTAAACAAAATAAGGGAGAGATTTTCTGTTTGTCTTATTTTCCCCTTCCTCTCTTCCTCAAAACCATTCCGACATGTCGGGATCTTGTATTGCTGTCACTGCGGTGCAGGCTGGGTAGCAAGATACAAGGGATTTATCAACAGTGTCTCAAAAACTACAGGAAAATAAATGCTTTACTTTTTGACTGAGAAACAGATGAACTGAGCTTTGCAGAATGTCTGCTCTAGGTGCCCAGTGGAAGGCAGGAGCTTGGGGTTGTTTCCTCCTGGGGAGGCGACGGTGCTGTTTTGAGTTCAACACCCACCCTGGCCTGGGCTCCCTGCAGCAGGGGCACCCCTCTGGGAGGAGGCCAGTCTGTGGAGAGGCTGATTACATCCTGCAAGGCATCCTAATTAAGCAGTGTGTTCTTCAAAGGGCAGCCTGTAGATCACATGCATCAGAGTCACCTGGGTATGGCCTCAGAACCTGGGGGAGGGGTCGTGGTGCCTGGAAATCAGCATGTGTGAGGTCCTCTGCTGGTCCCTGAGTGTACAGCTGCTTGTGCTTCAGCCTTTGCCGCCAGTTGAGTGGCAATGTCTGGCTTGAGATTCAGACTGGAGTCTTGAGTGGGAAAAGAATGGAAACAGGAATTTGGCATACAACCCAACTTCTGTGCTGTCTATAAATATAAATATAAAATAGAACCCCCTATTAAACCGGCAACAAGAATCAAATGCTCAGGAATCCGTAACAAAATCTGTTTTGCTCCAGCACTCACAAAGATTTCTCTCTTTTATTTTTAATTATGGTAAATTATATATAACATAAAATTCACCATCTTAACCACTTTTAAGTGTACAGTTCAGAAGGGTTAAATCCTTCATATTAATACTGTTGTGCATCCAGTCTCTGGAACTATTTTCATCTTGCAAAACAAAAACTTTAAACCCATTGAATGACAAGTTCTTGTTTCTCCCTTCCCCAGCCTCTGGCAACCACCATTCTGCTTTCTGTCTCTAGGTCCCTTGTATAAGTGGAATCATACAATATTTGTCTTTTTGTGGCTGGCTTATTTCATGTAGCGTAATACACCACTCAGGTACAAGCTGCTTTCAAATGACATTCACAGTGTTCAGCATCCCTATAGCAGAATTCTGATTTTCATTTTTGCCTTGAGCAGTCGTTCAGGGCCCTCAGTGTGTCCTTGACTTCTGGAGATCTTGGCTCTTTGGCAAGGGTGAGTGCAGACCTGGTCTTGCTTTGCCAGCTGGGCTTAGCTGTCCTTGTTAGCCACGTCCTTGAGAGACAGTGGCCTTGCCAATCCTTTATAAGTCTTTAGATATTTTCCCTTGCACAGTCTCTTCTGTGAAACGTTTATTTTTCATTTCAAAGAAAAAAAATATACATTACCATGACTTAGCTCTTGGCCACAAAAGCCAGAAATCAGTGACTCTCTCTTTAGTTGGGAGATGGTTCCCTTCGCAACAAAATCTCTCATTTCCTTCAACTAAATGATCTGCTCAGCTTTGGGGTAAAAGTTTTATTTCTTCTAGAATTGTGGTTCTCAACCCTGCGTGTACATTAGCATCACCTGGAGGTCTTTGTAAAATAAACCCAAGCAAGGTCCCCATCTTCCCAGAAAATAGGCTTCAGCTGGCCTTGGCATAGGGCCCAGTGTCCTTATTTTAAACGGTCATCTTAAGTGGTTCTGTCACACCATAGCTGGGAGCCATCACCCTGAGGCAGACAGTCTGTGCCTTGGCTGCACAAGGGAGTCATACTCATGGGACCCCCACCCCTAGTCATTATGTCAGCTGGTCTGAGATGGGACTGGGTTATCAGGTTTTTCAAACTCTCCAGCTGTTTCTAATATGCAGCCGAGGTTGAGATGTACCATCCTAGATCTTCAGCTCTCAAATTTGAGCCTGCGTCAGGATCACTTGGAGAGCTCCTTGGTTATGGCCCCTACCCCAGGGTTTCTGATTTGGTAAGGGCTAGGGCAGAGCCTCTTTTAACAAGTTCCCACGTGCTGCTGCTGCTGGTCCAGGGTCTGCGCTTTGAGGATCACTGCTCTAGAAGGCCCTTTAACTAGACCTGCCCGCTACATTCTTCTTCCTGATTAGGGGTGGGTGGATCCCTCCCTCCTCCAATCTGCTTCAGGCCTGAGACTTCTTAAAGGTACCAGCTTTTCTTTTTCTGAATGTTTTAAACATTTAAATAAGCATCATGAAATAGTTTTGAAGCAAAGTCATGTAGATTTCTTCTCCCAGGGTTAGGAGGCTCAGAATATGCCTGAATTATTAATTTAAGAATTAAGAATTTATCTGTGCCTAAGACTAGGATGCATTTTGTGATCTGAGCTAAGGGGTTGGTATCTCTGGAGTTTGGGACCAGCCTGTGCCAGGGGAGTGTCACTTTGTGACTGGTGATGGGGTAGGATCTGAGTGCCACACCCACACCCTCTAGCACAGGAAGGACCTACCCGGCCCACCTGGGTGAAAGCCTGGCCTTTTGACACAGGTGCAGCGCTCTGCCCACCCACCACACCTGTGCACACGACACACAGAAGGTGGCATTGAGGAAACATGCCTCAGCAACAGGGGCTGCCGTGACCCCAAGGGCTAGGGTTCACGCCCACTTCATCACGCTCTTCCTTTTCTGCTGTCCTTGGGAAAAGGCTTGAGTTGAATCCAGCTGGTTAGTACCTGGTGTCTGCCTCAATCTCTTCTCCCTCCCCCAAGAGACTCCCAGCAGTGAGGTCCCTAGCGAGAACCTCAACCCCATGGCAGCTCAAAATTCCACATTCAGCCATAAAGTTGACAAGAACCCTTGAAGATCTTGAAGACTTATTAAAGGAGCAAATGCTTATGATTTTATTGAATCAAGGTGAAAATACACCTCACTTCCCAGGACTGAACCCCACAAGTTCACGTGGCCCCCAGGTAGCTGAGGACTCAGGTGAAGGAAAATTAATTACTTTCGAGCCCCCGAAGTAGATGCTATGAAGCTGTGTATGAAAGGCCAAACACTTCACTAACGGCAAATACCTCGTGGCATTCACTTTCATTTTAAATTCAGTTCTAGTGAACTTGACTTTGGTTTTTAATAATAAAGCAAAACAAGAGTCTGATAACAGGTGCTAGATAGAACAAAAGTGGCAGCTAATAGCCTAATCATGCTGGTATTAAGAAGATCAAAACTATAATATATATCTCAGAAAACTTCAAGAGGCCTGAGGTCATTTGGTCTGGGTGGCTGGGGGGGCAAATATGTCATAATAACCCCGAGGGCAACAAGGCCTTTTAGCTCAGATCACCCTGCGACATCCACAGAGTGCAGGAGTACGGGAATGTTCAAACGACCTTTGATGGACGATCTTTAAGAAGGCGGGGAAGCATCTTATCCACTTTAGAATTATTTCCATCCCTAGACACTTACAACCCATTTGCAAAAGACGTGTTGCTTAGGAGATAAGCCCTCAGTTATGTTGACATTTGTGCAAGTGAAGTAGTTCATTATCTGATAATGCAGGGTGGACGAGATGGGTAAACTCAGTCTTTTGGACTTAACATTTTCCCTCTGACGTTGGCAACACTCTCGTGCTGCCTCTCTCCTAAGAAAAAAGGACAGTGTGTGAGGGGGGGTGACAAATCCCTTCCCCCTTCCCACCTCAAAGGGGCCTCACAGCGTGGCCGATGGTCAGGCCACCCTCCTTCTCACCCCGATTCTGTCCTTCTTGTGCACGGGAGGAGGTGTCCGGACCTTGGCTGGGCCTGGGCTGCCTCTGCAGGGACTCAGGCCTGAATTTATTTGTGATTTAAGAATATGACCTTTCCCCCACCCCTACAGGTGAATGTGTCTACTTTCTAAACACTCTCACCGTCCATTTCCTTGCAGGACTTTGCTGTGTCCCTGCGAGGAGGACAGGGCAGATAGCAGCCACCCTCCTTGACTGAGGCCTAGAAAGATGGCAGTAATGTGCCCCAGGTCCCCAGCGAAGGATGGGTGGTGGAGGGCCCATGTTGGGTGCCCAAACTTCCCCCAGGCAGAGGGGCTAGAGGGTGGGACAGTGGCCAGTGTCCCTCTCTTGCCACCCAAGGTATTTTCTTCTCCCCTCTGAGGTTGCCAGGCTGGTGTGGAGTCTGCCGCAGGCCTGGGCTTAACCCTGGCCTCATGCCCTGCCCAATGTCTGTGTGGAGGGGCCTGGCTGGTTTTCATTTTTCTTTGGGGGCCAAACTCAGGGCACCCAGAGCAGCAGCCTTGGGCAGGAGGCCAAGTGGGGCAGGAGGGGAGGCCGTGGTACTTGGCAGGGTCACCCAAGGCCACGGGCCTGAGCAAAGCAGGTTTTGGGGGTGGGGTTAACCCTGCTGCTGTGGCCATTTGGGAGGTGGCTGGTAGGGTCCCAGTGGCAGCCCTGCCAGTGCCCCTGGAGCCTAGTCTCCTATACTCATCCGGTGGGACACACGGCCCTCCCTGTGGCTGGCTGAGTAAGTCCCTGTGCTCCAGGTTGCTCTGTGGGGCAGCTGGTCCCTGGGGGCTCCCACACATTGCACATGTGATTTAGGTGTGTGGCAGGGGCTGGGTGGCCTGCAGATTCCCTTTCTGGACTGGGCCTGCCTCCTTTCGGGGAGCCATAACCTTTCTTCAATGCTGAATTGCCTGAACTGTGAAACACATGTATTTTCTAAAGATTAACACTGTATCTCAGCAAGCATACAATGGGTTGTTCAGTAGTGCAGTTTGGAGTCAGTCCTCTGCCACCTCCCGCCCCAAATAACACCAGGACAGACACTGGGGGGTCAGCAGAGGAGCCGTGGACACCTCTTGCCCTGGAGCCAGGTGCCCACTGCCTGCTCCAGGGCGGGGCTTCAGCCCAACTATGACATCAGTTTCCCGGAGCAGAGGTCCTGCCCAGGGACTCAGATGAAGGCAGACAGAGGAGTCTGTCCCTGAGGGGTTGGTAGCACTGACTCACCTCTGGGTGGCCTCCTGCATGTGAAGACAAAGTACCATGTGGCCTCCGTCAGTTCCTCGGCCCATCCCTCCCTTGCACCCTCTGCAGGAGCTGAGGTCCGCCACAGCACGCCCCGTGGAGCCTTTCCACTGGAGGCGAAAGGGAGGCCCACGACGTCCTTTGCTGGGATCTGTCTGAAAAGGCCCTCCTTGCTCTGCTGATTAACTCCCTGCCCTGCCCTGGACAGAAAGGCTATGCCATCCTGAGAGTTCAGGGAGGTAGGGCTGCAGCCCTGGTCTTATTCTGATGCAAATTTTGTTCTGGGAGCAGTGGTTCCTACCAACTCCTGCAGCATAATTCTAGCTTGTGTGTGGCTGTCCTTGAGCAGCGATTCTGAAGTGATGACTGTGACGCTATGCCTGAAAACATAATCAGGGCACTTTGTATCTGTCATTCTGTTTGAAAGGCCCTCAATTTCTATCTAATACAGCCAGCTGAATGGTTCATCTAGCAAAGACTCTTTGGCCATGGTGTACAAGGGCACATGAGGACATGGAGAGAGGACCTGGGGCTTAGCAGAAGGCGGGAGGGTCCCTGAGGGCTGCAGCTGCCTGCAGCAGGTGGGTTTGAGATGCGCTCCTAACTGGAAACAGATCCCATGGCTGAGCAGACCTGCCTCTCTCTAAGCACAGCACCTCCGTCAAGGTCCAGAGTCACATCGCAAGCATTTGAGCACTAATTATCCTCTTACAGAAAACAAAAATAAAAACTTCTTTCAGTGCCAACCCTCTTGAGTGTATTTAAAACAGTATTATATCAAAAAAATTTTGAATGCATGTGCAAACTGCCTCCCTGGGGTCTGTCTGCCCCATGAGATGTAACCACATTGCTTGGCGTCCCCAAATCTGCATCTTGAGAAAGTCCAAAGCCTTCCCCAGGATTTCTGCAAGCTCCCAGGGGCTGGTGTCTTTGTGGATCCTTTGCCTTCAGATTCCTGCTTTGGGGCATGTTTCTGTTTTATATCTGTTGCCCGTCCAGGTATTAGATGCAGCCCTTTTGTTGATATCTGTGATCATGTAATGTGTTCCTAAATGTGTTGGGAGGGAACAGGAAAGGAATGGAAACCACTTCCAAACAAACAGCTGTAGACAGAGACAGCCCACCCACTGGCCAAGCTCTAAAGTGACACTGGCCTCACCCCACCTCCCTGACTCTTGTCTTCCACCTCTTCCCTCTTGGCTTCCCTGTTCTTGTCTCCCCGACTTCCTCTCAATGGCAAAACACACTTCTGCCATTTTCTCTTTGCAGCTTTTTGTCTTTCTCTGCACACTTGCTCTCTTGCTGAGCCTGCGTCTCAGCTCACCTTCCACCTACTACCTTCCAAAGATGTTTTCTCAAAGAAAGACCATTTCTTCTCTAAGGTGAATTTTGGTGACAGTTGTAAGATGCTTAAATGCTTCATTATATAACTGTAAAATGTCAACCACTCAAGCAAACAATGATGGCGTCAAAGGATACTATCTGAGGGTCATCCTGGGCATTGACTTCTACTATAATATATCATAGCAAGAAAAAGAGCTGTCAATCAGCGAAGTGGGACTTCAATAAATATTTTGGAATGAGTGAATGAACGGATGTATGAATGAGCTGGACAATCGCAGGTGATTGTAGTTCATTTATTTATTTAATAAATATTTATCAAATGCATGCTATTTGTTACTTCATTCATTTATTCAACACGTATTTTTTGAGTGTCTGCCTTGGGCCAGCCTACTTGAGTATTTGGGAATACAGGAGTGAGCAAATTTCCATGCAGTTGCTGCACTCGTGAAGCATAGAGTCTGGCCAGAGAAATTCAAGTAATCAAAAACAAAAAACAAAACAAAACAAAACAAAAAAACCCAAAACACTTTCACAGCTAAATGTTTAATTATAAACCTGCTAGAAAGGAACATACAAGTGCTGAACTGGGTTGAGCACCAAGGAGAGCTCCCCTGCAGAGGGAAGGTTAGCTGAGCAGAGCGTTGGGGGAGGAATTCCAGGCTGAAACCATAGGGCCAGGCCCTGTCTGGGGAGAGAGCTGGGGACCCTCACAGAAGGCCTGTGTGGCTCCTTCCTGAAACCTGGTGGGAAACAAAGCTAGAGGGCTGGACAGAGGTGGCCTGTAACCGATGTTGATTTTTTCTTCTATTTTCACATCCTTATTTATTTCAGATCCTTTTTCTTTTTTTGCTTACTTCAGATCCTTTTCTGTGTGTGTATATGTGTGCACTTACATGTACACACAAGCATGTTTTATCAAACTGAAATCACATAGTTAGTTCTTGTTCTCTAACCTACTGGTTCTCTAACCACGATCCAAGCCAGGATTATTACGTGTTATATCCTTCAAGTCTCTTTGAATGCAGCACAGCTGCCCCACCACTAACCTTTTTCTATTTTTATTTTTATGTATTTATTTATTTTATTTTTAATGATACTGCCTTGTTCGAGAAACCATGCCAATCGCTCTGCAGAACATTCACCTTTCTAGATTTGTCTGGATGTGTCCTCGCACTTTCTCCAGCTGCTCTCCCCGCTGTGAGCTGGACGGTGGTTCTAAAGGCTTGATGGATTTAGGTGAAGCCTTTTAATTTCCCTCCTAAGTGATGTGCAGAACTTCACGTTGCGTCGCACGAGCAGACTGTGATATTGTCTTACTGTAATGGCGGTCTGATCTCTTCGTTGCAAACTTCTACTGCAACTAGAAAGTAGTCTGTGAAAGCATGGGCTTTTGAAAACAAAATAAATATCATAATTTCATAATCTAGTTCAGTGTTTAAGAACAATGCCATGGTATGGAAAGTCCCCTGTGTTTCAATAGACTTTATACTTCCCCTCTGAAACCCCAACATCTCTCTCTAGTTCATGCTCGTGATTGAAAACAAATGCCCCTCATCATGGAGCACTTGTTCCTGTGTTCCTGAGCATAGTTGACCAATTCTGACTTTGTATTAAATACAACAAATATTTTTCCTGGATCTGTAGATACTCCTTTCGATAGTTGTAGTGGTTTGTCCCTTTGTGTAGCATTTGAAAGTTCAGAAGTTTCCTGGTAGAATCAGGAGGTAATCAGGAAACAAACAAAACACAAATTAGAACCTACGGGTATATATAGTCAAGCTTTTAAGTGAATATTAGATGCAGGGACTTTAAAATAGAACTATAATAAAAACATTTGAAAAAAGAGATATGTCCTTTTAAACTGTTTTTGAGATGAAAAACTTAATGCAAAATTTGGGTATCATTACAGAAATTGAAATGAGCTCATGCGAATTAATCTCCATTGCACCCGTCAAAAGGAAATTAAAAGCACTAATGTTGCATGTAGTGTATACACAGGAACATCTTCTAAATATCTTCTGGGTCTAAAACTGGAAATGATATTCAATGCTTCCCTTTCCTCAGGCTACAGTCTCCTAGGATTCAATTTTGAGTCTGATAATGGAGGCATTTTTGGGGCACAGTGGCCCACTGAGGAAGTGAAGGAAGAAGAAAACAGCTAGATTATTGAAACAGGCAAGTGAGACACCCAGATTAGGTGTTCACTTGTGGGCATCCTTTTTTGTAGACAGAAATTAATTCAGCATGTAATTGTGTCCATTTCAGGGGCACTCCATCTTTTAACGTATAAATTGAGAATTATATCTCAATAAAGCTGTTTTAAAATGCAAAAGGGGCCAGGCGAGGTGGCTCACGCATGTAATCCTAGCATTTTGAGAGGCTGAAGCAGAAGGATTGCTTAAGGTCAGGAGTTTGAGACCAGCCTGAACAAGAGTGAGACCCCATCCTATGAAAAATAGAAAAACAGTCCAAATGTAGTGGTGCATGCCTGTAGTCCCTGCTACTCGGGAGGATGAGGCTGGAGGATCCCTTGAGCCCAGGAGTATGAGGTTGCAGTGAGCTACGATGACCCCACTGAACTCTAGCCAGCGCAACAAAGCGAGACCCTATCTCAAAACAAACAAACAAAAAAAACCAAATATTATCAGTCTTTTTAACTAATGGCTGAGTTCATGTTCAAGAAGACTGGATCTACTTCAAGATTTAAAAAAACAAACAAACAAACAAACCCATGTCTAGCACTTTCTTTATTAACTTAAATACAATCTATTAATAGACATAAGATTAATTAAACTACATCTTTATTTACAAAGAAATTAGTTAACAACAAAAGTGTAATTGATCCTCTGTGAGACGCAGTGAGTTCTCAGTGAGACTGAGGCTTCACATCTTCCGATTCTCAAGTGTCCTCCAAGCAGGGAGGCAGCGGCTGTGCCACGTGGGATCACAGGTGCAACCCTTGCAGGCCACAGGGGTCACAGTCCAAGGTTTTCCATAAAGCAAAAGATTCAGGTCTCCTTTGGCAGTTTCATCCTCCACCGGCATTGACCTTGTATTCCTCCCCGAAGTCCCCAAATTCCACTTCCAAGGCAAGTCCTCAGTTTATCGTCGGGAGAATCTCCGGAAATCTCGAATGCTCTTGGCCATCAGGGGGGCCATTTTCTTTGAGGCCGGTTTCCCGGTGGCCACCCCAGGCGCCAAGCGAGCCCTGGCCCTGCTACCGCCCACGCAGCCAGAGACCCGGTTCAGGTTCTCCCGGCTGGGGTGAGAGCTGCTGCTGGCGATGCCGAGGGCAGCCTGGCTGCTTCCCGTGGGCGGTGGTGCTGCCCCGGCCTTGGCATTTGCGGGGTCAGCTGTTCCTCCGGTTCCAAACTTCTCCTGGTCCCTCGAAACATCTTGACGCCGCTTGGTCACAGAGTTGAAAACGATCATCTTTGCTCGTCGGCCTGTGGACTTACTGTCCTGGGCAGATCGGAGATTCATTGTCACTTGTCGCAGCCGCTGCTCTCGGGCATCCTGAAGCCGCAGGTACAGCTCCCGCCAGGACTCTCGCTCCTCCGGCTTCTCTTCCTTAAAGTCTCGGTGACAGTGAATTTCCCATAACTCATCTGTTTCTCCGACGAGGGCGTGATTGTACCTCTCTATGCGATACAGCTGACTGGGCGTACAGACCTCCAAAACCCGCTCGAGGACAGAAAACGGGACCCCTCCCACTTCACGGATGGAATCCACGTACTTCCTAAGGACCCGGACGCACTGCTCGTGCAGAGTCACCGTCTGGGGGAGACGGGCGCTCCTGGAACCGGAATACAGCTGCGTCTTAGAATTCGCTCTGCGTCCGATAAACGCAGCTGCATCTTCCCCTGCTGAGGAGAGCGCTCCTGGCTCTGGCTGGAAGGACATCCCCTCAAGGGGCCTGAGTACACGGTAAAGGTCCTCCAGCGTGGGCAGTGGCAGCTCTGGCGACTCCGGCAACTCATCAGTGGCGGTCGCTCCCAGCACGGCTGGATCGGCTCCAGTCGCCTGCCACTTCTCAGACTGGTTTTCCGTCACCATCCGGAATTTCTGAACCGAGGCCCAGTTTTTAGTAGTGCTTCTGGAGTCCTTGTTTGCAAGTTCCTTTTCTCCAAGTGCAGCGGTTGACGATTTCACTGTCTTCTTCCTTTTCTTCGGAAGCTGGTCATAGCTGAGGCATTGTTCAAAGGACAGAGTAGGCCGCTCAAATTCATCAGCCAAGGGCAGCGAGACGGGCCCCTCCACAGAGGACATGCGAAGGAACCGCGTAGGAGGAACACAAGCGAAGTCTGGACAGCCTAGACGCAGGAAAGGAGGTGGGAGCCCCGTTGCCCCAGGTCAAGGAGAAGGTTTCTAACAACCCGCAGACTCTAGAAGGTAAACTCAAAACTCCTGCTTAGCCTAGAAAATTGGGGGGCTCCCTCCCTGAAGCTCAAGACGCAGGATGCCCGAGAGCAGCGGCTGCGACAAGTGACAATGAATCTCCGATCTGCCCAGGACAGTAAGTCCACAGGCCGACGAGCAAAGATGATCGTTTTCAACTCTGTGACCAAGCGGCGTCAAGACGTTTCGAGGGACCAGGAGAAGTTTGGAACCGGAGGAACAGCTGACCCCGCAAATGCCAAGGCCGGGGCAGCACCACCGCCCACGGGAAGCAGCCAGGCTGCCCTCGGCATCGCCAGCAGCAGCTCTCACCCCAGCCGGGAGAACCCGAACCTGGTCTCTGGCTGCGTGGGCGGTAGCAGGGCCAGGGCTCGCTTGGCGCCTGGGGTGGCCACAGGGAAACTGGCATCAAAGAAAATGGCCCCACTGATGGCCAAGAGCATTCGAGATTTCCGGAGATTCTTCCGACGATAAACTGAGGACTTGCCTTGGAAGTGGAATTTGGGGACTTCTGGGAGGAATACAAGGTCAGTGCAGGTGGAGGATGAAACTGCCAAAGGAGACCAGAGTCTTTTGCTTTATGGAGACCCTTGGACTGTGACCCCTGCGGTCTGCAAGGGTTGCACCTGTGATCCCGCGTGGCACAGCCGCTGCCTCCCTGCTTGGAGGACACTTGAGAATTCTGGAGATGTGAAGCCTCAGTCTCACTGAGAACTCACTGCGTCTCACTGAGGATCAATTACACTTTTGTTGTTAACTAATCTCTTTGTAAATAAAGACGTAGTTTAGTTAATCTTATCTCTATTAATATATTGTATTTAAGTTAATAAAGAAAGTACTGGAGATGGGTTTGTTTGTTTGTTTTTTTAAATCTTGGAGTAGATCCAGCCTTCTTGAACACCAACTCAGCCATTAGTTAAAAAGACTGATAATATTTGTTTTTTTTGTTTTGAGATAGGGTCTCGCTTTGTTGTGCTGGCTAGAGTTCAGTGGGATCATCATAGCTCACTGCAACCTAATACTCCTGGGCTCAAGGGATCCTCCAGCCTCAGCCTCCCAATTAGCTGGGACTACAGGTGTGTGCTGCCACTCCGGGCCAATTTTTTCCAATTTTTGTAGGATGGGGTCTCACTCTTTTTCAGGCTGGTCTTGAACTCTTGACCTCAAGCAATCCTCCTGCCTCAGCCTCTAAAAATGCTGGGATTACATGTGAGCACCATCTCATCCTGCACTTTTTGCATTTTAAGACAGCTTTTTTGAGCTATAATTCTCATGCTGTGCAACTCATCCATTTAAAGTGTACAATATTATGGCTTTTAGTGTATTCCCAGAGTTACGCTTCCATTGCCAGGATCAATTTTAGAACACATCCATGTGCCCTAAAAGAAACCTGTACCCTTTAACTATTATTCCCCCAATTTCGACATCCTCCCTGGTCCTCCTCTCCCCCTTTTCAAACATTTCTTGTGGAACATTTTTTTCTGAGATCTTGAGATCTCAGGCTCTACCCTCATCCTCCTCTCCTTTAGGATGTTCAAGCAAACCCTGTGCTGTGCATGCAGTACTGAGGAGCACACACAAAACACTCCCTGGGTATTTTTTCTCAGTACCGTAGTGGTAGAGAACATGTGTGTAAGTACATGTGTAGATTTGGAAGAAGCAAATTCTTCCAGAGTGAAGTAAAGAGAAATGTGGAAATACATGAACAAAGCAACTAACAGGTGTTTTGCACCCACCAATCACTGTCCCTCATATTGGCATAGCACCCCACAGTTTGCAAAGTCTTTCCAGGCTTCAGCCCATGTTTTGTACAGAACGCTGCGTTAGACCCTCTAACTATGGAGGGATATGGAAATCATTAGAAATGAGACAAGTCAGTGTCCAACGCAGTCTCTCTGATAATGTAGATAGTTTTAATGTTTCTTTAAGCTGTTCCATTCCATGTGTTCTCAAAGGCTTTTCATGGATATGGGATGATTTAGCTTTATTTAAAGCAGGCCTGTGACTTTTCAGCAATTAAAACGAATAGTCTCCTATAAGATACACTACTCCTGGTGCAGAAGGGTGACTGTCTTTTTGAGGGAGGTCTATTCATTACTGGCTTTGAAATAGCCAGCAATGTCATGGGAAATTAACTTTGAAGACCTGTGAGTGTGTGGAGTTAGCTATGCTGCCAGCAAAATTGGGTCCCTTTGGCAGGGATCATCGCAGGGATATGGAAATAATAGAAATAGAAAATAGAGAATACTGAAATAAAAGAAGACACAGAGATGAAAGTATAGTTTTAAAAGATGGAGGAGTTAGGGGGTCCTCCAGCATTCCCGTGAGCTGTGAGGCCAAAAGCGAAGTCCCGCATCAGTATTTATTGGTGCAGAAATCAGTTGCCAGTGATAACAGATTTACATAACAACAGGTAGTTCGTTTAGGTTTAAACTCTCCCCAAAAGCTTCTAGGGATCCCTTAATTTATCTACATGAGCAAATGGTTACAAAATCTTTGTAAGATAAACTTCTAAGTTGTAAGATAAAATTATCACTTCACAGAAAGGCTAAACAGAAATATAGAACGTCTATATTTCTTTATCTAGTTTTTTGTTGATTGAGACAAGTAGTCATGAGTGAAGCAGGAACTGTCTCTTAGGCCAATTGTCTCTAGCTGCAAGTGTCTGTTGGGTGGGCATTCTTTGATCAGTTCTCAACCTGTGACCATGTACTGAGCCTTGTCCTACAGAGGCATCAGGCACAAGCAGCCTTCAGGTCTGAGACAGCGTCGCCATGCAAAAGCTCCTGACCAGTGAGATGCCCTCCTGAGGCAAGGCAGCTTTTGATATGTGAACTAACACTTTCACATATTCCTTTAAGGCAAAGCCCTGCAAAACTCCTGAAATCTTTTATGTCTCTTATAGGCCAACACTGAGAAACACCATTCCTTCGTTGCTATGTCAGGTCAGCTAAGAAAGACTGGTAACCATGGTTGGCTGTCTTTGGCAAATTTGGCACACAGCTCATTTTTGGTAAATTAAGATAGTGGCTTGTCTGTGGTTTGGGGTGAATGTGGGTAGGTGGGAGTATAGAATGATGACGAGGAGTTGATGAAGGGAAAAGCATTGGCCCAGGAGCCAGGATTCTTCTCTTCACTTTTTTGCTGGCTTTTGAGCAAATTTCTTAATTCCTTTAAACCTCAGGTTCCTGCGACTCAATGATCTCCAGGTACATTTTAGACTCTTCATTTTTTTTTTTTTTTTTGAGACAGGGTTTCTGGCACCCAGGCTGGAGTGCAGTGGTGTGATCACAGCTCACTGCAGCCTTGAACTCCTGGCCTCAAGCAATCCTCCTTCCTCAGCCTCCCAAAGTGCTGGGATTACAGAGTTGAGCCACTGGGCCCAGCCCCTTTTAGATTTAAAATTCTGAAACAAAACCCCAACCATGGGTTTGAGAACTTATACATTTAGAAACATATCTCATGAATTCTATTTCTGCTTGTTTGATATGCAGTTATATTTTTATTTTGCAAAGTTGATTTGGCCTGAATTCTGTGATGATTGTCATCTTTGACAATAATCACTTTGGAAACAATTAGTTTGAACTACCTAAATTTCATGAAGTGCTTCCCATCCTAATACACTAGATGGCACTATAAGGGAGGCAAATCAAATCACAAAGAAAGAAAAAAAAAAAAACTGGGGAGGTGGGAGGGAAAAGACTTGATGGCCAATGCTAATTTGGCAGATAAGAAACGGTTCAGGCCTTGCATGGTGGGTCAGCCTGTAATCCTAGCACTCTGGGAGGCCAAGTTGGGAAGATCGTTTGAGGTGAGGAGTTCCAGACCAGCCTGAGCAAGAGCGAGACCTTGTCTTTATTAAAAATAGAAAAAAATTAGCTGGGCCTGGTGGCGCCCGCCTGTAGTCCCAGCCATTCAGTAGGCTGAGGCAGGAAGATCACTTGAGCCCAGGAATTTGAAGCCACTGTGAGGGTAGGCTGACACCAAGGCATGCCTGCCTGGGTGACAGAGAGACTCTGTCTCAAAAACAAAACAAAACAAGATCTTTAGTCTTCACCACGAGTTGTGTCAACGTCTTCAGAAAGACAGAAAGATGACAAAATAATGCCATTTTAAATAATGACTTTCAAACATTTTGGAAAACAATGACTAACTATAAAACATCTTAGCCTGTGATCCAGTAACACACACACAGACACACACACACACACACACACACACACACACACACACACACACACACAGGCACTGGCACACCAAAAGTTTCTTGAAGCCATACCGAGCCTTGCTGCCTGTTATGCATTCTGCGATAATTCTATTTCATTAAACTATGCCGCTTATAACCTTTCAAGCTGATTTCATGACCTACGGTTTGAAAATAAAAACAGTTATCTAGTGGACCTATCGAGAAATATCAGTCTTCTCACTGGAAATAAATATGTGAGTATAAATATGTACAATTTTTATTAGTTATACCTTAATAAATTTGGGGAAAATGGGGGGGAAAAAAAGAAAAAGAAACATTCTAATGGGAAAAAAATAAATGAAAAAGAAACATCGGTCTCTACTTAGCACTTGGTACCATGGCAGGTACTGTGGGCAACTTGAAGTATTTAATGATATTTCCATTTTCTGGGAAAAGAAGAGTTACTATGAGGGACATTAGAGGGCAAACCTGTAAGACACTGTGAAATTATGCCCACAGACCAGAAAACCATGGAAGCAGGTAATTTAAATGAAAATTTTATGGACTAGCTGGTATCTAAACCTTTATTTTGATATGAACTTTTATTGGGAAAATTACATGCTGTTGAACAAAAGTAGTCATGGCTGGGTGTGGTGGCTCAGACCTGTAATCCTTACACTTTGGGAGGCCCAGGTGGGAGGATCACTTGAGGCCAGGAGTTGGATGCCAGCCTGGGCAATATAGCGAGACCCTGGTTCTACAAAATAGTAAAAAAATTAGCTGGGTGGATGGTGGGTGCCTGTACTCCCAGCTACTCAGAAGGCTGAGGAAGGAGGATCACTTGAGCCCAGGAGTTTGAGGCTGCAATGGGCTATAATCATGCCACTGCACTCCAGCCTGGGCGACAGAGTGAGACCTTGTCTCAGAGAAAAAAAAAAGAAAGAAAGAAAAAAAGAAAAAGTAGTAGCCAAAATAAATGCATATTCCATTCACATAAAGTTCAAAATGAGAAAACTAAACAAATATGTTTTTAAAGGATGCATACATAGTTGTTAAACATAGTTGTTAAAACCATAAAGAAAAGGTGATAATTAGCACAAAACTCAGAATGGTCATTATCTCAGGTGGTCAGGATGGATACCATCTGAAAGGAACACCCAACAGTGCTCGTAAGATACTGAAGATGCTCTGCATCTTAATCAGGGTGGTGTTTGTTTATATTATTATTAAAAATGAGTGGATGTTGTATACGTTCTTCTGTATGAATTATGTATTTCACGATAACAAACAAAAATAGCAAACAAGATTACTGTAATTGACTTCTTGATTCTTTATCTCTTCTTGGGGGAGTGGTTGTTAACCCTCCCTGACCAAAGAGGTCTCTTCGGGGACAGAGGTAGAAATGTACCCAGTGACATTGTTTTGATAGGGACCGTTAAACACTTTTAAAGCTCTCCTTAATGTTGTCATATCTGTCCTTGAGGATGAATTTGGATTTTAGAAATAGTCAAATCTCCTAATAAAATGTGTTCCTAAGTTGGAAAAGGCAAACCTTCAAATAATAGGATTATCCTATGAGAGGATTGATTAAGTTATAGTACATCCTCTGCAGATGTTAAAAGTCAAGTTTTAGAAAAAATTTTAAGGACTTGGGAAAGTATTTACAAAATATTTTTAAGGAAAAAAATCAGGTTATCAATGCACACGAGAGTCCTACTTTGTAAGAAGACTTACAGAATGTAGCCTGGGTGGAGTGGCACAGGCCAGTAGTCCCAGCTACTCAGAAGGCTGCAGTATGCTATGCTCACGCCACTGCATTCCAGCCTGGACAATATAGTGAGACACCATCTCTAAAAAAATAAAATAAAAAATAATATGTACAAAATGTTTTCTTTTCTCTTGTGCTTTTACACATTGCCCCAGTTTTCTACAATGGCCACATATTATTTTTGTAAATGAGGACTGGGGGAAGACTGTGGTCATTAATCTATATAGAAGACAACTTTAAAATGGGAGTTTCAGAAATGTTTTGAGCAATGGAATAAGAATATGACCTGCACATCCATTTAAATACATTAGGTTTGATATGAGTGTTTAAGAATCAGTCATTTTATAAAAAATTAGACATTTTAAAAAATTAAAAAAAATATTTTTGGAGACAGGATCTTGCTCTGTTCCTGGGCTAGAGTACAGTGATGTCATTGTATCTCATAGCAACCTCAAAGTCCTGGGCACAAGCAATCCTCCTGCCTCTGCCTCCCAGGTAGCTGAGTCTACAGGCATGAGCCACCATTCCCAGCTAATTTTTTGTATTTTTTGAAGAGATGGGGTCTTGCTATGTTGCCCAGGCTGGTCTCAAACTCCTGCCCTCAAGCAATCCTCCTGCCTTGGCCTCTCAAAGTGCTAGGATTACAGGTGTGAGCCACCACACCCAGTCAGACTTTATTTATTACAGCAGTTTTAGGTTCACAGCAAAATTGAGCAGAAAATACAGGGTTCCCTTACGTACACCTTTGCCCGCTGTCAACAACTTACACACCTTCCACACCTTCTTCCCCTGCCCAAATGCACACCTTCCCCCACCATCGACATCTTGTGCTAGAGTGGTACATTTTTAAATTGACGAATCTACACTGACACGTCATTTTCACCCAAAGTCCATTTTACATTAGGGCTCACTCTTGGTGTTGTACATTCTGTGGGTTTGAACAAATGTATAAAGACAGGTATCTGTCACTATAGTATCATATGGGAAAGTTTCCCTGCCCTAAAAATTCTGTGCTCAACCTCTTCATCCCTTCCTCCCCCTTACCCCTGGCAAACATGGATCCTTTTACTGTCGTCATGCTTTTGCCTTTTCCAGAATGTCCTATCATTGGAATCATTCAGTAAGTAGCCTTTTCAGGTTGGCCTCTTTCACTTAGTAACATGCATGTCAATTTCCTTCATGCCTTTTCATGGCTTGATAGCTCATTTCTTTTGGAGATGAGTAATATTCTCTTGTCTGGATGTACCACAGTTTATGTATCCATTCACCCGCTGAGGGATATCTTGTTTGCTTCCAATTTTGACAGTTACAATAAAGCTGTTATAAACATCCCGTGCCCGATTTTGGGTGGACATAAGTTTTGAATTTATTTGGGTAAATACCAAGGAATTTGATTGTTGGGTTTTATGGTAAATGTATGTTTAGTTTTGTATGAAACGGACAAAATGTCTTCCAAAGTGATTGTACTGTTTTGTGTTCCCACCAGCAATGAGTGAGAGTTTCTGTTGCTCTATATCCTCACCAGCATTTGGTGTTTTGGATTTTCGCTCCTAATAAGTGTGTAGTGGTCTTTCATTGTTGTTTTCATTTGCCATTCTTTGATGACATATGATGCCATCTTTTCATCTGCTTATTTGCCATCTGCAGATACACAGTCTTTTGTGAGATGTCGATTCATGTGTTTTGCCTATTTTTTAATTGGGTTGTTTGCTATTTTATTGTTTAAGAGGTTTTTTGGTATTTTTTAAATAACAGCCCTTTATCAGGTATATCTTGTGGAAATATTTTCTCCCAGTCTGAGTCACTATGTTTCATGTCATCTATCTTGTAAATTTAAGGATTATAATATTCATTTAATTTCTCTTTCTTTTGGACTTCTGAGAACCTTCACTTTTATATTTTACACTAAATTCACAGCAACATTCTATCCTTTGAATGGCAGAGAGCAAAATAGACTTTGGTTGAATAAATGGTATTTACTATGCTCCCTTTGCAAGCACTTCGAAACACAGGTTGCTTTATTTGTTGTGTTTTCTAGCAAACTGAATAAGGCTCATCACCTTAAGCAACAAAACTTTCTACCTGAATCATTTGGATGGATGTCTTTATAAAATAGTTTACTGTTTTACTTGCCTACTGTAGCAAATATTGAACATAACTGAACTACTTCATTCTGACTTTAAATCATAAGAGAATAGTGCATCCATAAAACAAGAACAAGATGCTATGAAAAAGGAACAATCAGAGAATAAGAACAAGCTCTTCGAAATTAAAAATATTACTGTCTAAATAAATTCTGTAGAATGGTTCAAAAACAAGGCCAAGAAAATTGCCCAAAGATAGAAACAAAGTGACAAAGAAATGGAACATTATAGAAAAAAAATCTTAAAAGATCAATCTGATATATCTCCTATCCAGTTAATAAGTATTCTTAAAAGTAAACTAGTGAAAACATAGCAGAGTCATTTATCAAAGAAATAGTAATGGAAATTTTCCAAGAATAGAAACATGGGTATTTCCAGCTTGACAATGGCTAGCACGGTGAAGAGAAAAAGACCTGCACCAAAGAAATTGTGTAATTTCAGAACACCAAAGTTAAAAATGAGATTCTGGGCCTAGTGCAGTGGCTCATGCCTGTAATCCTAGCATTCTGGGAGGCCAAGGCAGGAGGATCGCTCAAGGTCAGGAGTTCGAGACTAGCCTGAGCAAGAGTCAGACCTCCGTGTCTACTAAAAATAGAAAAAAAAATTAGCCAGTCAACTAAAAATAGAAAAAACAAAACAAAAATTAGTTGGGTGTGGTGGCTCGTGCCTGTAGTCTCGGCTACTCAGGAGGCTGAGGCAGGAGGATCACTTGAGCCCAAGAGTTTGAGGTTGCTGTGAGCTAGGCTGACGGCACGGCACTCACTCTAGCCTGGGCAACAAAGCGAGACTTTGTCTCAAAAAAAGAAAAAAAAAAAAACGAGATCCTAAAAGTTTCCCAGGAAGAAAAATCACATTACATGCAAAGGATCAGGAATAAGAATGGTAACGTTATGCTTTTTCAAACTATCAAGCTTAAAGTAGAATAATGGCACTTTGAGGCGTGCAAATTCTCAATAACATTTATCTCCCATATATAACACCTTTGCTCAAGAGAATGTGCTTTTAACATAAGAGAGGAACCAGAAGATGGAAAGACTCGGTTTCTAGGGGATCCAGTGCAGGGAAATTTCAAAAGGAAATCCTAGAAGGAGCACCTCCAGCTGGTCTAGGAGTCCACCTTCCAGAGTGGAACGGGAGGATGGCGTCTCCAGGGGCAAAGCAATGTAAGTAATGACACATTGTCTAATGTATTGTAACGTATTTGATGGTGTGAGAAGTGATACGAGATGTGTTGGTGTTTGATAATCAGCAATAGGTGTGTTGAAAGTAACCTAATAAAAGTGAGTTGATTATTCATTCCAGGAAAAATAATGCTATGCAGAAATGGAAAAGCAACTGCAATAATTTTTGGCTCAGTAGTGAACAATATTTACATGGTCCTAATAATATGATCAACGAGCATTGACCTAACTGTAAGAGGGGTATAGGGTGAAGAGGGTGTAGGACAGCTTAACGCTCATCTGCCTTAACAGGAAGTGAATAATGCCTAACATGCATATGTCATGAAACAGCGCTATGTTATTTAGAAACGTGGAAGTAAATATCAGAAGAAACAGCTAAAATATTAATAACTGTTGACTCTAGGAAGTGAGACTGGGGGTGGGGTAGTGGAATGGGGCAGAAGAATATTGTTTTGCTTTAACATTTGATAGTATATTGTTATATATTATTATTTTCAGTCTTGGAAGGAAATCCGGACACATGCTACCACATGGATGAACCTTGAAGACATTATGCCAAGTGAAGTGAGCCTGTCACAAAAGGACAAATCCTGTATGGTTCCACTTATGGGAGGGACCTAGAATAGGCAAATTCAGAGACAGGAAGTAGAAAGGTGGCTGCCAGGGGCTAGGCAGGAAGAATTTGGATTTAGTGCCCCATTAGGGGGCAAAGTTTCAGTTGGGGAAGATGAGAGAGTTCTGGGGACAGCTGGTGGTGACGGTTGTCCTACAATGTGAATGTGCTTAATGTCACAGGAGTACACCCTGAAAAATGGTTGAAATGGTAAATTTTATGTTATCTATTATATATTTTTCCACGATAAAAAGCAACTTAAAAAGGAAAAATATACAGTTATATTTGATTTTTAAGTAAGTATATGCGTGTTTTAATTTTATTACAACATTAATTTTTAGAGAGCTCTGGATGAATGCCTCAAAAGCGTTCATATGAGTCATAGATATAAGTGTTTGTGCCTAGATTTTCGGATATCATTTGGGCCCCACAGGGGTCTTATTTGCTTTTATCCAGTTCTTACCCGTGTTCTCCTTAGATAAAGATATGTAAGTTATTTTCAAATGAGGAAAGTATTATTGACTATGAGCATTTCGTGAATACATTTCAGCAGAATTTGAGATACCAGATTCCTAAATGTAGCACATTAACGCTGTGAATAAATGTACAGATTCATCCAGCTGGAGTAAGGACCTTATTATGCAGGGATTGTCCTTTTATGGCCTCTGCTGTTCTCAGTGGCTATTCTAAATGCTCGGCTGTGCAGTCTCCCCTGAATGGTTTATGGGAACTCAGCTCTGCATTCGTGGGGACTGGGTGGGACTCTGAGTGAATTAAAGCTACAGTAGCAGGGAAGTGCCCGTGTTGTCGCAGCTGATTATCTCTTCCTAATCACTTTCCTTAACGTGGTCCAAATACTGAGAGGGTGTGTATTTGTTTCTTCATGGTAATAAGCAATAAAAGGCCAAGTGGCTTGGCAGTAACAGGTGCAACTAATAAAGTGCAATCCTAGTTCAAATCATTGTCCCTGAAGTTTACAACTGAGAAGGCAGCTTTAAGAAGAAAATAACAATGGAAAAGAACTTCATGTATCCTTAGAGGCTTGAAACTGCTTTCCAGCCTCTAAGTCATGCTGCTTGGTTTTGACAGGTTACATTTACTTTGAAGGGTTTATTGCTACAAAAGCAGTGTATTTCTCATTGTCATCCTATCTAAATTTTCCTCTTTGTTCACAGTGCGAGATGAGGATAGAAGCACGATGAAAAAAATCTTCTCATTTTGATTTTGCACTATTTAACACCGGAAGGGTACGTTACGTTACAGATATTTATGGAGATGATTCCTCTCTTTCTCTGACCTCCACTTTTCCAGATCCATACTTTTAAAAACAATTAATAGACTTAATTTTTTAGAGCAGTTCTTTTGTCTCTTGTTTTTTTTTTTATTTCAGAGTATCATGGGGGTACAAATGTTTTGGTTACATAAATTGCTTTCGTACTGTTTGAGTCAAAGTTATGAGTGTGCCCATCACCCAGATAGGGTGCACCACACCCAGCAGATGTGAATTTACCCATCTCCTCCTCCCCATCACACCTGCTTGATTTCCGATGAACGTTGCTTCCATCTGTGCACATAAGTGTGGATCAATTAGTTCCCATTTAATGGTGAGTACATGTGGTGCTTGTTTTTCCATTCTTGTGATACTTCACTTAGAAGAATGGTCTCCAGTTCCATCCAGATGAATACAAGAGGTATTAGTTTACCATTTTTTTATGGCTCTGTGGTATACATCGAGCACATTTTATTAATCCACTCATGTATTGATGGGCTCTTGGGTTGTTTCCACATCTTCGCAATTGTGAATTGTGCTGCTATGAACATTTAAGTGCAGGTGTCTTTTTACAGAACGTCTTTTTTCCCTTTGGGTAAATACTCAGTAGTGGGATTACTACTACTCAAATGATAGATCTACCTTTAGTTCTTTGAGGTATCTCCATACTACTTTCCACAGAGGTTGTACTAGTTCGTAGTCCCACCAGCGAGGTATGAGTGTTCCTATCTCTCTGCATCCATGCCAACATTTGTTGTTTTGGGACTTTTTGGTAAAAGCCATTCTCATTGGAGTTAAGTGATACCTCATTGTGGTTTTGATTTGCATTTCCCTGATGATTAGAGATGTTGAGCATTTTTTCATGTTTATTGGCCATTAGTCTATCTTCTTTTGAAAAGTTTCTGTTCATGTCTTTTGCCCACTTTTTAATGGGGTTGTTTGATTTTTTTCTTGCTGATTTGCTTGAGTTCTTCATAGATTCTAATTATCAGCCTTTTATGGGATGTATAGGATGCAAATATTTTGCCTCATTCTGTAGGCTATTTGGTATACTGATTGTGTCCTTGGCTGTGCAGAAGCTTTTTAATTTGATCAGGTCCCATTTATTTATTTTTGTTGTGGCTGTGATTGCCTTTGGGGTCTTCTTCATAAATTATTTGCCTAGGCTGATGTCTATAAGAGTTTTTCTTCTAGAAGAACATTTTCTTCTAGAATTCTTATGGTTTCATGCCTTAGGTTTAAGTCTGTTATCCACCTGAGTTGATTTTTGTGAGTGGTGAGAGGTGTGGAGCCTGTTTCAGTCTTCAACATGTGGCTATCCAATTTTCCCAGCACCATTTATTGAATAGGATTTTTTCCCCCAGTGTAGGTTTTTGTCTGCTTTGTCAAAGATCAGATGGCTATATAAGAATGGTTTTATATCTGGGCTCTCTATTCTGATCCATAGGTCCGTGTCTCTGTTTTCATGCCAGTACTTTGGTTACTATAGCCTTGTAGTCCATTACAGTGTCTGTAAAACTTTAAAATTACCTGAAAGTGACCCAAACAGTCACGGTCTGTCCAAGATTCAATCTAGCATCACGGGAAAGAATTGTCCTCACCAAGCAAAAACGAAGGTGCTTTTTATCCTCTCCATGAGTCCTGCGTTTACTGGGTATAGAAGTCATTACAAATCAATGAGCCGTGTGCAGTTACTGAGGTAAGAGCAAAGGAGAGGGGGTCTTGAGGAGTGGAGGAAGGTTTTACAGAAGTGACCAGTGACCAGATCTCGGATTGCACATTGGAACTTGCCGGTCAGAGAAGGGCGAAACCTTACAAACAGATGGATCCGAATATGCAAGTCAGCAAGGAATGAGTTTCTTGAGTGTGCTCAGACAGGGTGGGGTGGGGGCTGGGGCCAGAGACAGGGCTGGAGTCATTGATAGTGCCAGATTTTGGGGGGGCCTTGTCAATGGGGCTAAGGAATTGGCAATTCGTTTCCTGGGAGGTAGGGCAACAAGAGAATAATGTGTTCACACCAATTTTCTGGAAGGTGATGGTGGCAGGTGTGCAGTAAGGATGATACCCGAGTGAGGTGGCAGGGATTTTCTGGGCAGCCCCTGGGGGGCTGTGGTCCCAGGGAGAGAGGTGGGAGGAGGGGACTAAGGCAGTGGCACTCCATGGAGACAGGAGGGGCCTGATTCCAAAGGTGTGATCTAAGGTATTTGCCTCTGACAGTGAGGCGGCTGGGTGTGCTTTTGATGGAGACAGCGAGGCCACTGAGGAAGAGCAGTGGGGCTGGTGGGAATGGGGATTGGAGAATGGGGCAAGGAGGTGAGAGCCTGCAGGCCTTGGGCAGGGTCAGGGTTTATCCTCAGTGCATGGGAAGCCACTGGAGCACATACTCTGGAAAGTGACAGTATCTGACTTATTTTTACAAAAACTCTGCTCTGAGCCAAGCAGATTGGAGGGGGCAGAGGCGGGAGAAGGCCTGCTTTTCTCACACTCAGGTGTCTGGACCCAGGGAGGGGATTGCCCAAGGTGGCTGTGGGAACTAACATTTTGGTGGACTGGAAACCACCAGCCTTACAACGCTGCATCACTCTCCTGCTCCCAGAACAGGACATCGCTCATTTTGAGACACCAGACCAGCTGGTTACCTTGAGTGAGAAATCAGGGGCACGTGGCGCGTTGGGGGTGGGGTGGAGCTGCAGGGTGCAGCTGGAGCTTCTGAGACATGCACTCACGTTCTTTGCATTTATGTGTGCTCACTGCCGCTTGTAATTTTTTCATTCATTTACTATTTCCTGAGAGCCACATTCCTTCTCTGCTAGGCACTGGGGTTCACAGGACTTGCTCGGAAGGAACTGAAGTCTGGGGGGAAAGATAGGGAGTTGGGATAGACTGAATTATTGGTCCTAATTCCTCACCACCCCCGCCGTGCCCATATGCTTCGCCATGTCATTTTGCAGCCTCCAAAACAGAGAGCACCTCCTTGCCCCTTGCCCCTGGGCTTGGCCATGTGTGTTGGTTTGTTTGGCCAAAGAATGGTAGCAGATGTGATCAATAAAGGCTTCCCACATGCTTGCCTTGCCGGGGTTGCCTTCCATCCCCCCTTGCACTTCTACCGTGGACGTAGAAGAGCTTTCCCTGGGCGGCTGCTCCTTCAGCGTGGAATCCAGGTTGAATCCATGGAGAGCAGGGCTGCCCTGGCCAAGTTCAGCCGCTCCTAGGCGTGACGCAGAGCTGCCAGCCTAGCCCAATGTAGATGCATCAGCCCAACCGAGCTCCAGACATGTGAGAAATAATGCTTACGCCACTGAGATTTTTGTAGTTGCTTGTTACGTAGCAATAGCTGGCTGATGCAGAAATGCATGTAATAGCTCTAATGCCAGGGTGGAACTAAGGCTTGCAGAAGGAAAGCACCAGGCATGTTTAGAGAACAGGGATTTCTTCAGTTCTTCTACCTCTGGGTTTCATCAGGAGGTGGCTGGATCAGATTATCGAGGGCCTCCACTGTCAGCTCCAGGAGCTAGAATTCTATGAGTGTCATCACATTTGTCATTCTTTTGACAATCTAGCTTCTAATCTCCTAAAGTTTGAGAAGAGCACAGCTCCCAGTATAGGAGTGGGAAAGGCCAAATACATATTCACTTTCCCAGCCTCCTGTCCAGCAAGGGTGTGTGCACATGACTTAGACTCGGCCTGTCAGATGCAGGAGCCCCAGCCTGAACTGGCAGAAGGCAGAAGAGGCCATTCTGGCCAGGGCGGCCCAGCAGGGGCAGGCAGCAGTCGTGGTTCCAGCAGCAGCAGCAGCAGCAGCAGCAGCAGCAGCAGCCAGTGCTGAAGCTTGTAGTGCAAACTACATGTCCAGGCCTCGCATCGGTGGCGGCGGGCTCCTCTCTGCACCAGCAGGAGTCTGGGCATCATTTCCAGGGTACAGTCCCTAAGTGTGGTTCAAAGACCTTTGGGAAATTCTGATATCCACCCCCTCATTAACTTGAAAAATTTTTTTTTAAATTTAAAATAGCCATTGGTTTTCTATTGCTTATAATCCAGAATCCTGGCTGACAAAATCCATTGTACCGGAGTGTAGTGAAGGTTTTTGAGCTGGAAGGTGACATGACCAAAGTGACCCGCAGCAGGAGAATGTATGCAAAGGAGGAGGAGACTCGGGCAATGAGAGCATCGTGCACGCGTGTGTCAGTGTGTGTGTGTGTGCGTGCAAGTGGCCAAGGGGTTAAACAGACCTTTCCCTATCAGCGTAGGCTTGGGGTCTCAGTCGTCACCCTGTCTGACCTTTGCATTTTTATCAGCACACAAGGAACTGATGGGACTGCAAGTGTCAGCTTTATCACTTAGGACCCCTCACCACGTGGCGCAGCTCAGGGCCTCACGCAAAGCCTAGGTTGGAGAACGCGGCTGGCACGGGGGCCTCCTCCTACCTCTCCTGAGATCTAGACCCTGGCCCTGCTGGGGTGAGAGGTGGGTCTGCAAAGCGTGCCCTGAGCACCCTTTCACAGCCAGCCGCGTGCAGGACCCTCGCACCAAAGAGCTGGGGACGGGAGTTGGGTGCACGGCCAGGCCTGACCCAGCTAAGCTGTCACGTGGAGATGGACAGACAGCAGATGAGGCAGGCCACGAAGGGAGACAGGGTGGCGCCACGCCCTGCTCCTGAGGCCCAGCAATGCCTCCTAACACTGCTTCACCCGTGGTAGCCCCCGGCAACCACTGGCCTGTTTTCTCATCCTATACTTTTACCTTTTTGAGAATGTTACATAAATGTAATCATGCGGTTTGTACTTTTTCTGACTGATTTCCTTCACTTAGCATATTGCTTTTCAGATCCGTCCATGCCGTAGCGTGCATCCCCACTTCCTCTTCACTACTGAGTAATATTCCACTGTATAGCCAGACCTCATTTTGTTTGTCCACTGGCCAGTTGATGAACACCTGAGTTGTGGCCAGTTTCTGTTTATGAATGAAGCCTCTATGAATATTTACAAACAGATCTTGTGTGGACATACCTTTTCATTTCTCTTGGGTGAGTACCCAGGAGTGGAATTTCTGGGTTGTCTGGGAGCTGTTTGTTTAGCTTTATATGAAAGTGCTGCTCTTCCAAAGTGGCTGTACCCTTTTACGCTCCCACCAGCGGTATCAGAGTTCTAGTTGCTCCATGTCCCCATCAGCCCTTGGTATTGGCGATGGTTAATGTTAGGTGTCAGCTAGACTGGATTAAGGGATACCTCGCTAGCAGGTAAAGCATGATTTCTGGTGTGTGTCTGTGTGAACTGATGGGCTGAGTGGGGAAGATCTGCCTTCAAGATGAGCAGGCACCATCCAATCAGCTGGGGGCCCAGACAGAACAAAAAAGCAAAGGAAAGGTAAATTTCCCTTTCTCTCTTCCAGAGCTGTGGTACACTTTTTCTCCCGTCCTTGGACATCAGAACTCCAGGTTCTCTGGCCTTTGGATTCTGGGACTTGCACCAGCACCCTGCCCCCCAGAACCCATAGGTTCTCAAGCTTTTGGCCTCCGACTGAGAGTTACACCATTGGTCTCCCTGGTTCTCAGGCCTTCAGACTTGGGCTGAGCCGTGCTACTGGCCTCCCTGTGTCTTCAGCTTGCAGACGGCCTGTTGTGGGACTTCCCAGGTTCATAATCGCGTGAGCCAATTCCCCCAGTAAGTGCCCTCTCATGTACCTACAGATCTGTCTGTCCTATCGGTTATGTCTCTCTGGAAAACCCCAACTAATGTAAGGTTGTTTCAGACCCTGATCTCCTGGTCATTGTATTCCAGTGCCATGGGATTCTCTAAAAATATTTCGAATTCAATAAAAAAAAGTTCCAATAAACATTTTATCTTTTCTCTGAATGGTTAATAGTGCAAAATGAGCACTTTACTATTTTTTTCCCTCTGAGCAGATCCTCATGCAAAATGATTTTTCCTAGTGATTTCCTAGCAATCCTTAAGGTCCCTTCCTAGAGAATCCAAGTGTGTAATTAACAACAGAGGTCACACCACATGCTGCCAGCAGAGGGCGCGCGTCCCCCACCAGTAAACTTCACTCCTGCTCAGTCAGACCGAGCTGACTCTAGGGCATCCCTCCGCAGAACAAGGCAAGGAATGAGGGTGATCTTTTCCTGGGTGAGGATGTTTGGGGTCAGAGATGCCCCTCCAGTGGGGCATTTGGATGGCTCCAAGGAGCAGTGTAGGAACAAAGCTGCCCCAGGCTTCGGGGCTCAGATGCCCCCTCCAAACCCTTTCCTCCTGTCCACCTAAAATTCCCTCTTTGAAGGCACTCCTTTGGCTTAGAGTACAAAAGCACACGTGATGCCTCTAGCAGACTCCTGTTAGCACACCTGAGTTACCTGAGAAGGGATGCAGGGATCCTCAACATGGCTGCACAAAACTGGTGCCCAGGCTGCACCCCAGACCAAGCAAGCTTGGGATGGGACTCAGGCATCAGCATTTAAAATCTCCCCAGGTGATTCCCATTTGCATCAGGGCTATGCACCCCGGGACAGAAGCTTGCCGATGCTCGCCCACTGGTCCAGGTGAGCTGATAGAGTTAGTGAGGTCACCTGGGAGGGCACAGGCTCATACGCTTGCCGAATTTTAGCACATATAAAAATCACCTTGGGGGAGAAGGGGTTGTCGAAAATTTATATTCCTGTTTCACCATCAGAGATTTCGATCAGCGGATCTGGGGGAGGGGCCCAGAAATTGGCATTTTGATGAGTTCCTCTGGAGAGGCTAATCCTAGAATTGCACTTCAGGAAACATTGACCTAGACAGACAGCAGCCTGGAGTGGGGAGACACCAAAAACAAAGAAGAGGAGGGGGTGGTCGAGGGTCCTAGGTGCTGGGGGCTCAGGGCTCAGGGCCCAATGGGTGAGCCGAGTTCCAGGCAGAGAGATGGTAGGACTGGGGTGGGGCGTAACAGATGAGGCACTAGTGGCAAGTCTTGTTGCCACTGCAGACTGGCTCCCTCCTCCTTTCCGAATTCTGCCTCAGGCTGGAGGCCCTGGGCATGGCTGGTGAAGGTCCCTTTTGCCCTTCTCTTGGTCCCCAGCTTAGACTTCAGAGCAGGCCACCAGGGGCCCAGTGGTCTGCGAACAAAGCCCGTCTCTCTAGTCTGGGTTTTGCAGCAGAGGTTGGAATTGTCCAGCACTCTTCCCTGGCCTGTGACCCATCTTGGTGGCCACTGGCTGGGTTACCTGTCATGGCCTCTGCACAGTCTGCCTGCACCTGCCATTCAGAGTCATGGAATGTCTGACCTACTGGATGAAGGGCCGTCAGGTCCAAACTCATAAAGGCTGCTGGAAGACCCCTGCTGTAGGGTGACAAGTGATGCCACCCAGCCCTCCCCTGAATGTCGCCATGTGCGGGGAGTTAGCTATGCTCCCAGCAAAAAATCGGGTCCCTTAGGTAGGGGTCATTGCAAAGGATAAGAAAATAATAGAAAATGAAAAATAACAGAAATAAAAGAATACACAGAGACGAAGGTATAGTTTTATAGATTTATAAAGATAAAAGGCAAAGTGGGGTACTCAGGGGTCTCTACGATATCCCCGTGAATCGTAAGGCCACAAGTGAAGTTTTACATGGGTATTTATAGGTACAGAGGTCGGTTGTCAGGGGTAACAGATTTACATAATAACGGATAGTTCGTTTTAGGTTAAAAGTCTTTCAAAAGGCTTCTATAGATCCCTTAACTAACTCTGGTTACAAAATCTTTCAAGGACAAGCTTCTAAGTTCTAAGATAAAGCTCTTACTTAACAGAAGGGTTAAACAGAGATATAGTGGCTCCATATTTCTTTATCTAGTTGTTACAAATAGAGACAGGTCTTCAGAAGTCAAGCAGGAACTGTCCCTTGGGCTAATTGTTTTTAGCTGCAGGTATCTGTCTCTGGGTGGACACTCTTTGATCAGCTCTCATCCCATGATTCCATGTAGACCTTGCTTTGTCCTTCGAAACAGATGAGAACCACAGGTTGAGACCACAGCGTCACCTTGGAAAGCAGCTGCTGCTGACCTTTTGAGATACCCTCCTGAGGTGGAGCAGCTTTTGATATGCAAACTAACATGTTCACATATTCTTTCAGGGCAGAGCCCTGCAAAACTTCTAAGACCATTTCCGTGTATAACATAGTAATATTAATTTATGGAGCGACAGCCATGACACTTGCCCAGTAGCACTCAGTGTCCCAGTGGTCTCTCTGGTCTGGGATAAAATCTGCCTTTCTGCAGTTACCACCACAGTGGTAGGAGGGTCCTTCCACAGGTTAGTCTAGTGCTTGCCGTACAAGACAATCGCTCACACTTGGGAAGGGGACTCTCATAGACCTTTGAAATGTCCTCTTCTCTAGGCCAAATGTGCTCAGAATGGTATCCATTCTGGAACATTCACTTTACTAATATATCATTTAAAATGTGGTTTCTGTTCAGTCCATACTGTTTTCCTTCTGGGCTCTGGACTTTGTTTTCATGGCTGCTTTGTAGCTCTGCCTGCAATTTGTTCATGTGCGTATTCATTCATTCATTCACTGAACAAATGCTTACTGGATCCCTCTGTGTGCCAGGCTTGTTATGGGTATTGGGAACACCCCAGTGAACAGGGGACAAGATCTGGGCCCTCACAGGGCCCACAGCTGGGCCTGGCAGGGGAGAGGCTGACAAGTAAGCAGGCCCAGACAATCATCCTCCAGGAAATTGGCAGGATGCAGACGTCTCAGTCTGTGAACTGGAGGCCCTTGGGGGGCTGCCGTGGGCTGGGTCCCACAGAGGGAAGGAGAGCACAGAGTCTGGCCTTGCACATGTGACCTGAAGGAGGGCTTCTGGAGCAGTCTGAGATCATAGCAAAGCATCAAACTGCCCCATGAAGAATAAGGAAAGAGAGAGACCCTGAATAAGAACCGTCTTAGTCTGTCTGGGTGCTGTAACAGGATGCCCTAGCCTGGGTGGCTGAGAAACAACAGAAATTTATTTCTCACAGTTCTGGAGGCTGGAAGTCTGAGATCAGGGTGTCAGCAGATTTGGTGCCTGGTGAGGACGTGCTTCCCGACTCATAGACTGTCTTCTGGCTGTGTTCTCAGGTGGCAGGAAGGAGGGAGCTCTCTGGGGCCTCTTTTACAAGGGCTTTAATCCCATCCATGAGGGGTCCACCCTCATGACCTAATCACCTCCCAAACATCCTCCCTCCTAATACCACCACCTTAGGGGGGACTCCAGTATGCGAGTTTTGGTGGGGACACAAACATCCAATTTATTGCAGGAGTCATGGGCATTTATTAAGCCTCTAATGTGTTCTAGAGGCTTCTGCTTCCTGAGCACTTTCTCCAAGGGCTGAATATGCATTAGGGGGTCGTTATCCCCCTTTTATGGATGGGAAAACAGAGGCCTTATCCCAGGCCACACTGCTGGGAGGTGGTAGAGTTGGCACACTGCAAGGACAGAGGAATGAGGGTTTCAAGTGAATTGAAATTTTCTAGTATTTCAGGACTTACACGGGAATCTTACAACTCCTATTGTAAAAAATCGTAATAAAAATTAAGTGCCTTTATAAAATCTTAGTAAAATGGGCAAAGCAGAAGACTCTGGTGGACACACAGGAACTTTCCTTGCTGACTGACCCAGAAGTCCCCAAGTGGCGCTGAGGGTGGACAAGGTAAGGGCCGAGTGGCCCTTGCCATTTGCAAGCACAGAGAGCAACACGGGGAGACTGAAAATTCCTGCCAAGACAGACACTGGTGGATCTTCCGTGGCCTGCCTGGGCATTGCTGGGGGTTCCTGAGGGTCAGTGGCTTCCCCAGGTCCTGGGAAGGCCAGTAACTCAGGACTCAGTAAATGCTTTGCGGGTCATCTGAGAGCTCATGAGGGCAGCGTCTCGGAAGTGCCCAGGTCTCACCTGGCTGAGTGGACACGTCCGGAAGCCAGCAGTCTTGAGGAGATGGAAGCTGAGAGAGAGAACGAGAAGGATCCCGTAAGAACCCTGCCTGCTCCGTAAGACGAGCAGAGTTCATGAATAATGCAGAGAAACGGAGCCTCTGAGTCCTGGAGCTTGGCCCACTGGGGCCCTGGGGCGCTGTTCAGGGCGCTGGTGGGCTGTGAGGCCGGGGGATCTCCTTGGTGGGAGCCTCCACCTGTCCCTAGGGTGGCCGGCGGGGGGCCTCTCAGGTGGGCCCCTTGCCGTGAGGCCAGGTGGGAAGCGGAAGCCCAGGGCTCTGTGTCACCCGATTCTCCGTGGAGGGAGGAGAGGGGGCCGGTGGGAGGGGTGGGGAGGAAGGAGGACAGCCTGTCCTCAGTCCCCATGAATAAGAGATGAGGCCCAAGGAGAAACCCCAGGGCAGGGACAGAGCGAGAGGTGGCTGGTGCGAGGCTGGTGGGGGCAGGGGACAGGGCCGGGAAGGGCAGAGGGAGAGCACCGAGGTCCGGCTCGGGGGCCAGGGAAGAGAGGGCGGAGAAGCGCCTCGGGCACGGGGGACCGGGGAAAGGCAGGGCACACTGGCCCACCCAGACCTGAAGGACAGGAGCGCCTGCGGGTGCTGGGGCCCAGGGAACGAGGGCCTCGAGTCCCGGGAGGCTCGAGGAGGTGGGCGCAGTGAGCCCGCCGGTGCCAGGGAGGGGCAGCCGGCAAAATGATGCCTCAGAAGAAGAAGAAGCGGAAGAAGGACGTCGACTTCCTGGCCCTGTATGAGGCGGAACTGCTGAACTACGCCTCGGGGGACGACGAGGAGGAGCTGCAGCACGAGTACTACAAGGCCAAAGGTGCGCGGTCCTGCGGGCGTGGGGGCCAGAGCGATGGCAGGGAGGAAGCTGACCCTTCATCTCAGGTCCAGCGGGGCTGGAGGCTGCTGCCCGCCATGGGCGACAGAGACGGGGAGCTGGGGCTTTGCCAGGAGATGCCCGGCCCGTATGTCGAGGGCAGCTGGTGCTCCAGACCCCAGGGCCTTGTCCTTTTAGTGTCATCTTCCTCTGGGCCATGTGGAGCTGCTTCAAATTGCTCTGCCTCCTTGCCAGGTAAACCGGAGAAGTGGTGACCTGGGACCCGGGAGCCAATTTTGGCCTGCAGAGTTTCAATTTTTTTTTTTTTTTTGCCTTTCAGTGCTTTGAAACCTTTTGGTCTGTGAATGCCCAAGGGCAGTTTGTCACAGTCTCCACCGCTCCTTATCATCTCACACTAGGTCTGTTTTATTCACCGGTGCTGCCTGCCTGGTCCCTGAAGGCATGTCAGTGGCTCACTAGTCCCCGGGAGTACCATATTCATTCACTCAACAAATATTGAATGTCTGCTTTGTGCCTGCGTTGGGTTTGTTCATCCTCCCCTTCCCCCACCTCTGATCCTAGCTTTGAAAGCCCAGCTCAGGTCCCACCTCTGCCATGAAGCCCTCCTTGATTCCAGTCCACTGTGGGTTCCTTGGTTATATCCAATTCTCAATTGTCCCCTTGTTTCCTGCATGGCTGGTGTGTGGGGCTTGCAGCTGCAGCCACCCTGCACTCCCTGGCGGGGGCCTTGCTTCACTGGCCCCCATCACCCAGCCCCCTGCACAACCTGGGCTCAGAGGAGGTGGTCTCAGCTGCGGTCCCAGGAAGGCTGTGGCTCAGACGTGGTGTCCTGGGCACCACCCCTGGGGTGGGGAGGTGGAGGCTGTGGAAGAAAGAAGGGGGCCTAGGGCAACAGAGGCATGGGCCACCCTCTGCCAGCACAGGTCCCTCGAGGTCTGCCCATGTGATGAGGGGAGGGGCAGTGAGGCGTGACATGGGGCAGCGTCCCTGGCAAGTGCTCCCAGCTTCTGGGGGGGTTCTCCTCCCCTGCCCCCATGGCTGCTGGTGAGAACATTCTAGAACCTCTCACAACTGGCTGGACAAGAGCAAACAGAGGTGAGTGTCACGCTGACATTTCTAAGAGAACTGCTGACTCCCCAGTCTGATGCAGGGCACCAGCGTTAAATGTGGGTGATGCTAACGATGGTCACAGGCTGAGGTCCTGCCGTACTGTGATTGTCGCCCTCACAGTACTAGAACAGTGAGTCTCCACTCCCTAGGGTCTAGCGTTATATGGAGAATCTTGGTGAATGTGATGAGGAGGAAGAAGAGAGGAAAAACCTACATGTTCCTTGGGCCATCCTGGCTACCCTGGAGCTCCCCAACAGGCAGAGGAGGGGAGGGCACCCCCCTCAGTGCTTTGAGATCAGGCGGAGCCTGGCACCCTGGTCTGTCTCCTCACCAACACATGACAGGAAGACAGTGACTCAAACCAGAACTGAGGGTTGAAGGAGCCTCAGAGCCCATCCTGCACAGGCTGACAGCCCTGGGGGCATCTCCCCACCTGCACCCCAGACAGGAGTCATCCGGCATCTGCTGGGATACGGTTTCCCAGGGCAGCCCCTGAGGGATGTTGTCAGTGGAAATGATAGCAGTGATTTCAGTCTCAGTCCGTTTTGTGCTGCTATTAATATATAACAGAATACCAGAGACTGGGTGATTTATGAAGAAGAGAAATTTATTTCTAGTTCTAGAGGCTGAGAAGTCCAAGATCAAGGTGCCAGCATCTTGTGAGGGCCTTGTTGCTGTGTCCTCACGTGGCAGAAGGCAGAAAGTCAAGAGAGGACCCAGTCCTGCCACTGAACCCTTTGGAAGGGCACCTGATCCCATTCACAAGGGAGGAGACCTTGTGGCGTAATCACCTCTTAAAGGCCCCACCCCTTAATACTATTACATTGGCAACACCTGAATTTTAGAGGGGACACATTCGAACCATATCAACAATAATGATTGTGATGGTAACCACTTATGGAATGCGTATCTTTTCATGCAACTGCGGAAGAGTGTCTGTAAGATAAGTTCTCAGAAGTGGAAATGCCAGGCCAATGAGTATGAATGTTGAGAACGTTGTTTTATTTGATTTAATCCTTAGCACAATCCTTCAAGGAAGAATTTCTCCCTACTTCAGAGATGAGGAAATTGAAGCTTAGTAAAATATCCGGTTGAAATCACATAGCCAGTCATGGCAGAATTGAGATTCAAAGCCTGGTCAATTTAGTTCCATAGTCCATATTCATTTCATTGATTGTTTCATTCATTCATCAGGTAAGTATTTACTGAGCCCCTCCCAGCATGCCAGGCTTTGTGCTGGGGACAACACCATGTTGCCATTGACTGGTCTTTGTATTGACCTGGGGACTTTATTAGTTGAATCCTCCTCTATGGAGTCAAACAGAATTCTGTGTCTTCCACAAGCTATTAATAGTTCTTCAGCTATTCGAATTAGGTTTTTTTTTTTAATTAGAAGTTTTAAATTGAGGAATGTACCTACAGCACAAAACTCATGAAGCTACAGAGTGATGAAATTTATGTATGTACATGCTTGTGTAACCACCATTCAGATCAGAATATGGAACATTTCCAGCCCCCAGAAAGCTGCTTCACACCCCTTCCCAGAGGTAGCAACTCTCCCGATTCTGTCATCCTAGATGAGTTTTTCCTGTTCTTGAACTTTGCATAAATGGAATCATACGGTGCACACATTTTTGTGTGTCTAGCTTCTCTTTCAATATTATATCCAAGAGATTTATCCATGTTGTGACACGTTACATAGTTTGTTCCTTTTTACCGTTGAGTGCTATTGCGTTTTATACATACACACATCGCCATTTATCATAACCATTCTATTATTGATGAAATTTAGGTTATTTCTGGTTTTTCTTTCTGTTAGGAGTATAGCTGCTACAAATCTTGTTCACGTATTCTGATGGACTCATGCACTCATTTCTCTTGGGTTCATAGTTGGAAGTAGAGTTGTGGGTCACAGGGTGAGCATATGTTTACCTACCCTGCTTGGGTCACTTTGCATGCTCACCGTCATATATGAGAGTGACAATGGCTCCACATTCCTGCCAGTGCTTGGCATTGTCAGTCTTCTTAATTTTAGCCATTCTGGTGGGTATGAGGCAGGGTTTAATTTGCATTTCCCTGATGAATAAGGATGCTGAGAACTTTTCCCTGGGTATGTTGGCCATTTGGATATCCTCTTTTGTGACATGCCTGCTTAAGTCTTTGATCCATTTTTTAACTTTATTAAAGTATAATTTACTTATGATAAAAAGCATCTGTTTTAAATGTCCTATTTGATGAGTGTTACGGCTGTGTAATCACTAGCCAATATCAATAATATATAGAACATTTACATTAGCTCCCAAGAGTTCTCTGTGTCCCTTCTCAGTCAATTTCCCCTGCTCCCAACCTCAGGCAACCACTTTTCTGCTTCCTATTACAACAGATTAGATTTGTCTTTTCTAGAGTTTCATATAAATGGCATTACTAAGGATGTAGAATTTTGTGTCTGACTTTTGCTTAGCATAACGTGCTTGGAATTCCGTTTGTATTTTACATGCCAGTAGTAGTTCATTCCTTGTTACTCGCAAATAATACTCCATTATATGAATGTAATACAGCTTGTTTATCCATTCACCTATGGATGAACATCTAGGTTGTTTCCAGTGTGGGTCTGTTAGGAATAAAGCTGCTATGAACATTTGCATGCAGGTCTTTCTGTGGACATGTTTTTATTTCTCTTGGGTAAATATAATACTCAAAAGTGAAATTTCTGGGTATTATGTTAAGCATATGCTTATCTTTAAAAAAAAACAAAACCTGTTGCCCATAGAAAAAATTGTGTGGTCTCTCTTTCTTTTATTGATTTATGTGAATTTTTTGTATCTTCTGGCTATGAGTCCTTTATTGGACATACACATCCCAAATATCTTTCCCAGTCTGCGGCTTGCCACATCACTCTCTTGATGGTCTTAATTTTAATTAAGTCTAATTTATCAGGGTTTTCACGGTTAGCGTCCTCCTGAAGAAGTAGCTGTGTACCCGAGTCAACTATCGAGGTAGTCTTCTCGTCCCTCTCCTGTCCGCCTGCTCTCCTTTTCTCTAAGCCAAGCATCCCAGGCCTCTTTGTCTCCTTGCATGGGATGTGGCCTTAGGATTTCCACCAGGCTGGTCACTCTTCTGTGGACACTTGGTTTGGTAATGCCCTTGAGTATGCGTAAGGAGTGGGGGCAACACTTCAGGCCCCAGAGCTGTGCTCAGCAGGGCCAGGAGGTGGGCTCCAGGGCTCGGTTGAGGATCAGGCTCCCCTGTGGTATGGACCGTGAAGAATTAAGTCTTGGTCGTCACAAGAGACAAGGAGCTGTGCAAAGGTACTGCTTCCTTTCTCCCCGTCATGGTGCCTCGACGGGGACCTTTGTCAGAACCAAGGACCTTCATCAAAACCCAAGGTCCACTCACAGCCCAAACATTCATGTTCCTGGTACCTCGGAGGCCTGGAAGGAGCTCACGAGAATCAGGGCTTCTGGAGTATATGTGCATTGGGTGCGAGTTGGTTAAGCTAACATCCTATCTGCCAAAGGAACAGCTCTTAGTTCCCACAGCTGAAATGGGCTCTTCTGTATATACAACAATAGTTAAAATGCCAGGCCATTATTTATTGAGTCTTTTATATGCCAGAGGCTTTACATACATCGTCTCTAATCCCCAGAATGCCCTGCAAAGTAGGTATTATTGTCCAGGTATTTCAGAGAGGCGGGAACTTGTCAAAAAATTGTAACCTGCTCTAAGTGGAGGAGACGGTGGCTGTACCAGATCTCTGTAGCACGGAGGTCCAGTACTTTCCACCAGCCCATACTGGCTCCCAGGTGTGCTGTCATATGAGTAGCGTCTATAAAACACCTGCCACGATGCCTCGCACACAAAAGGTGCTCAAGTTATTAATATTCCTCAGCCCCCCATACCTTACACTGCCATTTGCCCCCAAGACAAACTCCCCCTCCGCGGAATGGGCTCTGAATTGAAATGTTTGAATAACAAATGTCTAACTTCAAAATATCTTCCTAATTAGCTGGGCCTCTTTGGGGCAGCTCAAATATACTCAGCAACTGGTTGAGGACCTGCCTGGAAAGGCTGGAATTAGGAATAATTATAGGTTTGCTTTGATAATCAAAGGTAGTCATATATGTAAAGCCCTTAGGGTAAATAGTAAGTGATCAATATTGTTCGTTACTATAATTATTAAGTATTGGTATTAATGCAGTCCCATGAAGTGGCGGACATCTGTAATATGCCCCAAATATTTCAAACACTCTCCCCACATTTTGCTGGCCCCCACGTTGTGAAATTCGTCTTCCCAGCGTGGGGTGATTTTGTTTTGCTCGGCCTCCCTGCTGCAGACATGTGCCTCAGGTTCCCCGAATCAGTTGTCGCAGTGGAAGGCTTTGACTCAGAAGTGAGCCTCATGATGAAATGGGCTGGGGGACAAGGCATTTATTTTGGAGACATGAGAAGCAGCGGGAGGGAGAGGCGATGGCTGTTTTCTGGCTGGTGGCAGCAACTTTCCCCAGGCCAGTTCCGTGCTGTGATTCTGGGAGCTGTGTGTGGAAGTGGGTCTAGGGCACATGTCTCCAGCCTTCCCAATGCTTCTGTAAGGCTTCTTCAGGGGATTCCTAATGCTTCCTGCTCGCTTAGCCAGGCTGGAGTGGGTTCCACTGTCTCTGAGAACCCAGAGCAGTCTTGCCTCGCTCCCTGGGAAGCGCACAAGGCTCTAATTATACTGATGCCCTAACAAACGAAGGTGTCTGCAGTAAACAGAACAAGCTCCAGAGGGTCAAAGAGAGTGAAATCAGTTCCCCTGCCAAAGAGAGACCCCCTGCAAAGCTCCGCATACCCATCCCCAGGGTGGTTTATCCTGAGACTGAAATGCCAGTGCCCAGGGGGTGTAGGAGGTGAGGGCTGGCCATAGCTGCATTGTGTAGAGGGTGGGAGGAAGCTGAGAGCCAGGTGCAGGCTCTGCAGAAAGCCATATCCAGGAGTCATTAGTATGCTGTGCTGGGGAGATCACAGAATGCGTGTCCAGAGGCTTTGGGCCGGGCTCTGGTGTGACCTGGGCCTGTCCCCCTGCCCTTGGACTCTTCTGCAAAATGAATGCACAGTTTAAGCGTGAGGTGTTGGTCTTGCAGCAGGATGGGTGTGGGTCTGGCCCTGGCCCAGAGGGTTGCAGAGTACAGCAGGGGTTCCCAGAGCCCTTAGTGCCTGGGCATCTCCTGAGGGGCTGGCAGGAGCTCTGGTTTCCTTAGGCCCATGTAGGATTCTGGGTTTTTTTTTTCCTGAGCCTTCAATCTGTCTTCTCCTTTCCTCCTCCAGTGTATGAGGTGGTCACAGCCACAGGGGATGTTCGCGGCGCAGGGACAGATGCCAATGTCTTCATCACGCTTTTTGGAGAGAATGGGACCTCTCCCAAGCTCCATCTCACCAGCAAGTGAGTACAAACTCAGCCTTGGTGGGGTCCTGGGCTATTAATCTGGGTTGATGCAGTTCTGGAGCCCAGGGGTGGCCTGCTTCATGGGGAGGAGGCATGTCTGACCACAGGTGTACTAGGTGGCATGGGACCTCTACCAACGACAGACCATGTGTCGGCCGGAATTTCCTGGGGATCTCCCGTCCACTTTCCTCAGTTCCTGTCTTGATTTTTGTGAACAGTGATGCCGAATTTGGATTTCAGAATTCCCAAGAATCCACATTAGCTGTCCCTTGATGTGGGAGAATAAACACTCAGGCTCATGAAACCTGGGTCTAGGTCCAGCTCTACCACTTAGTTCCGTGTCACTTTGGCCAGATCTCTTTGCATCCAAGGCCTTGGTTTCCCAAATATCACACAGGGCTGTTGGGAGAAGGAATGCCAGGAAGACCATGCATGTCAGGGATCCATGAGCTTAAAGCGCTCTGCGTTGAGGTATGACCCGGGGAGCAGCGCCAGCTAACACACACTCACCAGCCAGGGGTCACTTGTGTGTGTGCTCACGTTCACCCCTGGTATCTTCCACTTTATTATAACCTGGTAGGAGCAGGGGCTGCTGTCTCCTTTTTGATCCTCCGCCCTACCACGTACATGCACTCACAGATGGTCACACCGCAAACCTCAGAACACTTTAGCAGAACTGTAGAATTTCACAGACTTTTAGGGACCTCAGGAGTGGTCTAGATGGTTGTTTTCAATCTGTACTAGTGGAACAGAGAATTGATCAGAAGGTTCTGGGCCCATGAAAACCACTGCTCTATTCTAACCTGTTCATGCTAAACTGAGGCCTAGGGAGGAGCTTGGATCATGAAGCGTTTTGATGGTGAAGCTGGTCCCCCAAGCCCATGTTCTTGGAGTGGACATTTCTCTCAACCATGTGGCCCTGTGGCCCTGGGGTGTGTGTGGGGGACTCTCCTTAAGGCCTCCTTGGGCTCCAGGTTGTGACCTTGGGGTTTATAGCTTGGCACCTCCAGGGGAGGCAGGGGAAACTGTAGAGGGGTGGGGTCCACAGGCCAGGAGATCCCTAAGCTCCGTGCGTCTGCACACGACATGTTCACCCGGAAGCTGGGCTGTGGCATTAGTGCTGTGGTGTCGAGACAGGCGTAACGTCCTATTTTGTCCATTTTTGCAGAACAGGGTACCTGCCTCCTTGTGTCACTTACGCGCAGCGTGGCTGGCTTGTGGAAGTCTGTCCCTCCAATGACGTGGGCACGGTAAAGAGAATACATGAAACCACCATCCTCTTTGCCATGTGTCCTACCCAGAGTGCCCCGCGGTAGGGAGAAGCCGCGGACACTGGGGAGTGGCCCAGCTGGTTTCTGGAGTCCCCAGCTTGTCTTTGTTAAACAAAATGAACCATTTTTCCCTTTGTGGTGGTCCTCACTGTCTTTCCTCCTTTAATGCACCAGATTCTTTCTCCTCACCTTTTCCATCTGTCAAAACGTCCTCTCAGGGAGGCCCCCATGTCACCTTTTATACCATGTTGTGAAGGATTGCCACCGAGTCCTGGGTCCCAGGAGTTTGAGTTCCAGCTCCCGCATAGGAAAGGAAGGGCTGCGTCATGGTGAAAGGGTCCAAGGCATGGCCCTGGCAGGGCAGGAGGTCACAGGGAGGCAGCCAGCTTCTCCTGGACAGCCCCAAGGACAGGAGTCAACACCCCCATTACTCCCGGGGCTCTGCTGGTGGGCGTCTCTGCCTATGTCTGTGTCATGCCCCAGGTCAGGTGGTAAGAGCACAGGTCTGGCCAGGGTTCTAATCCGGCGGCCGGCAAGCTCTAGAGCAGAGTGAGTGGTCTCTGTGACATGGGCACAGCTTGCAGTCCCACCGTGTGCCTGGAGAGGCTGGGAAGGCCATGTGTAGGGAGATGGAGGGAGCTGGAGGGTGGGCAGAGGGAAGGTCTGGTCTGCACCACCAGCATCTATGTCAGTTCTCTGTGCCTAGTCAGAGCTCAGCGAGGGCCTGTGTTATCCATGTGGCTAGAGAGAGACTTCACAGGGAGGGACACAGTCTGGGTCTCAAGTGGTAAGAAGGATTCAGAAAGTGGGTCCTTAGACTAAGAGGAACAGCTTGCAAAAGTCTGGAGGCAGCAAGGGGCACTGCAGGCCGAGGGGGCTGGAGGAGGGCTGTGGTGGGGAGCACAGAGGAAGGTCAGGAAGGCCGGGAGGCTGGACTGGAGAGGCCATGCTGGAAAGCCGATCGGTGGAGGCTCGACTTAAATGGAGGTTGAGATCATCTGACCGCAGTGGTGAGCGGGATGAATGGGGAAGGAGAAGGCCAGAACCGGCTGCAGCAAGAACAGAGGGAAAGTCTACAAAGAGAATTGCATAGACATGGTCCTTGCCATCTAAGACCTTTCAATTCAAGATGGAAACCACGGATCTGGGAGGGGAGCATTGCTTTCTGAGGAATTCCAGGCTGCCCGTGTGACCCAGAGGCAGATGGCAGCTGAGGTCCCCGTGCTCTGTGAGATTGAGACACAGTTAGCTCAGGCCATTGGCCACCCCACCCCGTACCTGGGATCTGGCTGAGAGCACCCTCTGGTCCTGCAATCTCCTCACCCCTCACCGCTGCTCTTCTGTTCTCTCCACACAGTAACACCCACACCCAGACCCACAGCGTCAGCTGGAACTGACACACACACACTCACACACACACACACACACACACACACACACACAGACAGCATTTCCATGTGTAACAGACTTCACTGACAGCACCAGGCACGAGAAACCCTTCACACCGCAGCATGCAAACAACTCACATGGAATGTTAGAGCCTAGTCTTAAAATTCAGCCACCACCTTTCTCAGACATTCTCCCTGACACTTCTTCCACAGCTCTGGCCATGTCTCATCGTGTGGCTCCCTCCTGCTTCTCCCACATTCTTTCTCCTCTACTTCACACCTCAGTTCCTGCTCATTCTTGTGCCTTTTCTCCTGTGCCCCAGGAGTTCACCTTCCACTCCCAAATGCCTTATCAGGACTTTTTTCCAATACAAAATAATTTCTACTCCAAGAGGAATTTTGGTGCCTGATGTTAAATGCTGATTGTTTTGCCCTTGTGGTCTGGGGTCTGCATTCCTCGGTACTCATTGGACCCTCCCCAGGGCAGCAAAAAATGTGACATGTTCACTTAGATCTGCCACCAGTGAATCTCCACCCTGACCCGCATCCCAGTTAGGTGCCAAAAGCAGAGGCTCCCAGAGGAAGGTCCTGTATTCTGGGTTCCCTCGTCCCCTTCCACATTACCCAGGGCCACCTCCGATACTGGGTCACATGCTCAGAATATGGCAAAAGGATGGGATTTCATGTATCTCTGGAACATTCTTCTTCTGTTGAGAATTCACCATCTGAGAGTGTCAGAGAATGCTTGGCATTTTAGCCTGATGGCTCTGCCTGGTCGGTGGCTAAAATGCCCTGTGCAGCCTATAAAGGCTGTCCGAGTGGGGTCCCTGCACTGGTGGGGGCTGTGCACTGCCTTAGCCTTTGTTTGAGGTTTGACCAGGAGCCACGGTGAGGCCCCGGCCTCCCACAAGGAAATATGAAGACGTCTGTATTTCTAATATTTCCCATGACCAGAAACCGTCTGTCCTTTGCTATTTCCTCACTACACCCAGTTTTATGAAACCCACAGGCATCTCCATTCTCACTCACCTGGAGTGGGGATTTCGGAATCTGATCTCTGAGTGCATTGCAGTTGGGGGCTTGTTTGGGATCATCTCAGGCCCCTCTCTGAGTGTCTCTGCAGCCCTTTCTTCCTCTTCTGGCAACACGGAGGGCCTGACCTTGTCTTCCAGAAAGAGGTTGGTCCCCATCCTGCAAGCACCGGGGATTCCAGAAATACTCTGGTGTGGTCGTGAGGCAGCGTGGAGCACTCCCCCTGCCCCTCGCTCTGTGTGTCCTGGTGGATCTTTCTCCTCTGGTCTCTGCAGCTTCCATGCATTGCCCTGCCCCACGTGACCGTAAAGCACCACGGTCAATTATTTAACACCCACGCCGGAACGTATGGATCCACATTCAGCCGGCTCACGTCGGGAGGTAACCCGCGTTCTTAAAAGATGCCATCATGGGTGTAGGGCCTTTCCGAAGGTGCCAAGCTCCCCTTTACTGACTGTAGCTGTTGGAGCTTCTTTTCCAGAACTTTCTTTTTTAAAAATTTTTATTTATTTTTTATTTTATTTATTATTTCAGAATATTATGGAGGTACAAATGTTTTGGTTACACACATTGTTCTTTTCTGGAACTTTCGTTGGAGGTGCACCGGAAAGCGACTTGCTTTCTTTCCAAATCACAGGTTGTCTTTACCCTCTTTTTTTTCCTACTCACTGGTGCTGGCTGTTTCTCAAATTCCATGCACCCTCCGAAGATGGGGAGCTCAGGATTCCCCGAACCCCTTCCAGGGAATTCGCTCCAGGTGCCAGGGGCGGGGGGATTGCTGAAACATGGCATTGTGTTTTATTCATAATTACACAAACAGTACGTGTTCCTTTCCGAAAATTGGAAAACGATATAGACAAGAACAAAGAGCCAGCGCTTCATGATGGTCTCGCCACCTGGAGATGCTATTTTTGTATAAATCCTCCCACTCTTTATTGTGTTTAAATGAAGATGGTATCCTGTTTGCATTGATCGCTCTGTTTGTACATTCTGTTCTTAAACTTTTTTGTCTTTTCAGCCTATATCATAAACCTGTTTCTGTTTCATTAAATGTTCTTTTACAACAGGATTTTTAATGGCTGCGAAGTATACCATTATATAGCTTCCCAGGGTCACTGTTTCTTAGGGTGTTTATTTTATGTAGAGAGTCTTGTCTATTTATTCTAAAGATCGGTTGCCTTGTCTTCTATATTGAAACAGAAAATACTTCTTACTCCTTTTTTTGCTTCCCATTCACACAATTCTGATGTGCAGAAGCGATGTCCGCATGTTTCCAAGTTATTAACAGCTGCTGTGACTCTGAACCCAAACCCAGGGTGTGCGGGCGTGGTCCCTCGGAAGTGAAATTCCCACATCGACCAGACCCCCGTGATTGCTGGTTTGGTTTAGTTCCCTTTAAATGCTGGATCTGGTAAGTTTATTTTCCCGGGAAGGAGGATTCACTGGTACTTCATGAAGAAGACTTCTCAGTGTCCTTGTTCTTCCTGAAGAGCCAACAGACGACACTCTCCATCTTTATTACTCAATGACGGAGTCGAGACTCAGGACCTCGTGCCTGCCTCGGTCCCTCCCTTCCTCAGGCACTGCAGGAAGCACAAGACTCATCCCTTTCTTTCCAGCAAAGCCCAGCGGGTTCTGCTCTCTTTCCTCACCCTCGGCACCCAGAATCTTCCTCTGAGGCCTCTTTTCCCTGACAAACCTGCCTCCATGCACATTTTTGTCTGATGTCCTGAGCTCTGCTGTGCTTTAGGAGGGCCTGGGCACCACGTCTCATGATTCCCCATCGTAAGGAAACTTCTCCCCACTGCGGAAGGTTTGACATAGTGCATCTGTTCGCAGAATCACCTTAAAAGCCTCCAAGTTACCAAGAGAGTCTGAGCCTGTCGCCTTGGGGAGAAGGCCCTTCGCCTCCCCCTTTATTCTGAAACACACTGATGGCTGGTAAATCAGCACATGTCTTCTGTGATTTTCTCTCCCCATGGGCTGCGTGCTGGTCCTGAGAGCCCTAGTTGAGGGCACCGAGTGAGCCCTGCAGCTCTCAGGCCCAATGGGCTAAACTGGGGGAGCAGGAAGAGCTGCCAGCCGGCCTGGGCTGGAATGGCGGGGGGTGCCAGCCCCACACAGAGGATGGAGAAGATGTCGACATGAGCTTTCAGGCTTCCATTCCTGGAAGATTCTGCGGCGAGGCTGCTCCTGCCCTCCCGTTAAGCTGATTGAATTTAGGATGCTCCTGAGTCTGGACTTGCCTGGCCACCACACTGCTGCCGTCGCAGGTGTCCTTTCTCCTGCTCACACCACTTGCGGGTGCCAGATATGCACTTCCCTCACTGCCCTGCTTCCCTGGCTGCTGCTCCGGGGTTGAGTGTTCCCTCTCTTGTTGGAATGGCAGGACCATGCACTGCCACCCAAGGTCTGCACCCACTTGGGGCTGCCATTGCCACGCTTCCTGGCAAGAGCGAGGCCAGTGAGGGGGAGAGACAAGGAGGCCTGCAGGCCTGAGAGCCCCAAGTGCTTGTCACACCTTCCTTCCTCCTCCATCCTCCCAAATGAGAGCAACCAGAGCACATGGGATCGTGACTGGAAGAGCCAGGTTCTGGTCCCAGCTCTGCTACCCACTGGCAGTTCGCTCATTTGTAAAAGGAAGCTAGTATTGCCTGCTGTGCTTGCCTGAGTGACTCACTGTAAGGACCAGGTGAGAACCTGGTGTGAGAGTGACGAATCTACTATCAGTCCCTGTCCTGCTCCTCTCCAGACCTTGTCGGAAAGGAATCTAGAATGGGATCTGGTTGCTTGTAGCTCTTCCCAGGGGAGGGAAGATGGAGGAAGAAGGCAGATGCCAGCCCTTGGCTCTCCTCCCAGGCCTGTGAGCCAACTACGGGTCCACACTAACTGTGCACGTGTTCGTTGCAGGAGTGAGTCTGCCTTCGAGAAGGCCAATGTGGACGTGTTCCGGGTGAGAACCAGCAATGTGGGCCTCATCTACAAGATCAGGTGAGGGTCTGGCCTCTGGCTGGGGCTAGGGGTGGAGACAAAGGCAAGTAGGTCAGGAACTGACGTCACCATCAACACTTTCTTTCTGGGTGTTGGTTGCTCTCCAGGAACTATTCTAGGGGTTACCAAAGGCCCAAATCTTTCCCGCTAATCCTAAGTCATAAGTGCCCTAAACTTCCCCATTAGAGATTCATTTCTTTGGGTTAAAACAGTTCGAGACCATTTTTCACAAGCTTCAGAAACATGCTCTTAGAGACACTATAGCACAGTGGTTAGGGGCAGAGACCCTAAATCCAAATCATCTGGGTATAAGTGTCTGCTCTGCTGTTTACTAGTGCGGGACTTGGGATGGGTCACCTCTCCAAACCTCAGTTTCCTTCTCTGAAATGATGGTGCCTCATCTGTACTAACCCCAGGACTCAATGAGTTAGCGCTTAGAACAGTGACGGGCACCCAGCAGTCACTCAGTGAGTGGTAGAGGTTCCAGATCACGTTGCAGGATGCCTTTGGACAGACAGCACCCCTGATCTTGTATTCTCGGGGGGTTCTTGGGAATATATGAGAAGGGATAACACTACTAGCCCAGTTGCAGAGGAGGAGCCTTCAATCATCCCCCTTTCTCCCTCCTCGCCCCTGCCACCCACCTCCGTTCAAGTTCATGCCCATTTGTCGGAATGCGCATCTGTAGTCTGATGGTACCCAGACCAGGGTCAAATGCAGCTTTGGTTTAGTCCTGATTTCTTTCCCTCCCACTAGAAAATACATGAATTCTCTTTATTCAGGTAGTAAAGGGCACACCAGGGCCCTGAGCACTGGTTGTGTGGAGGGAAGGGCCCTTGCAGGGGAGGGTTGGGAAGGGGCTGTCGGTGTGTGGGGAAAGGCAACCGCTAGCTGAGGTCCTACTATGTGCTAGGCGCTATGCCAGGCAGAGGCACACATCCTTGTGGGGAAGGGCCCAGTATGTCCTGTGTGTCATCCGTCTGTTGGGCTGTGTGCTGTACTGAGCTCTGGTTGTCCTGTTAAGACCTGCAAGGTTAAAGCCTCACAGGGATGAAGTGAGGTCCAGGGGTCAAATTCTGGGGAAGAAACTAGACCTTGGAGAGGGGATGAGGGAGACTATGGGACATGGGAAAGATTTTGGGGGCCAGATTTGGAAGAGTGGATCTATGCTGCCCAGTACAGTAGCCCCCAGACACGTGTGGTTACCACACACTTGTAGTGTGGCCAGTCCAAACCAAGGTGTGCTGTATGTATAAGATACACACCAGATTTTTGAAGAGTTAGTACAAGAAAAAGAATGTAAAATAGCTTGTTAATAAGGTTTTACATAATTATATGTTGAAATGATAAGTGGAATTAAATGGAATATATTATTAAAATTACTTCCACTGGTTTCTTTGTATCTTTTTAAATATGGCTACTAGAAAAATTTTAAATTGCATCTGTGGTTTGCATGTGAGGCTCAGGCTATATCTATAGGACAAGCCTGGTCTAGGTGGCCATGAGGAGTCCTGTGAGTGGTGGGACCAAGGAGAGTGCCTGCTTGTCCTGGGGTCTGAAAGTCACGAAGAGAGGAACACATTTAACTGTCTCACAGCAGTGGGAAGGGCAATTTGAGCCCCAGGGAACAAGCCGTGTCCTGCAAGTCAGACGGTCTAGTTGGCTTCTGCTCTCTGTGTATTCCCTTGTTGTCATCTCCTCCCTTTAATAAGGTCTTAATGAGCTGTCCTTTTTGACTTTGACTCAGCTGGGCTTCGGGAAGTGGTGTGTGCGTATGTACATGCTTTTGTGTGTGTGTGTGTGTGTGTGTGTGTGTACACGCTAGGGTCACAGTGGGAAGAGGGAGCAATGCTTCCAACGGCCAGGGTAAGGCAATAGCTCTGATTAGACAGGACCTCAAAAGGGAAGATTGAGATGGTCCCCCTGCACGTCTTGGGGTCCCTAGATTTTCTATGAAGGTAGTATTTCCTTGCAGGCAGTGTAACAATGTAACATTCATTAATACCCACAAGCACTTTGCAAGGTATCCGCATTTTATAGATGAGGAAACTAAAGTTGAAGAGATAAAGTAACAACAACAACAAAATGTTGGACTTCTCTTTGGAGCAAACATCTGGGTATTTCAGTGCGGAAGGGGACGTCATTTTAGTTCTTCCAGTGATGATGTGGGTGTCGGCTTCTGCCCCAGGATTGAGCATGACAACACGGGCTTGAATGCCAGCTGGTACCTGGACCGGGTGATTGTGACCGACACGAAGCGGCCTCATCTCCGTTGCTACTTCAACTGCAACAACTGGCTGAGCAAGGTGGAAGGCGACCGCCAGTGGTGCCGTGACCTCCTGGCCAGCTTCAATGTCATGGACATGCCGAGAGGTCAGTGTCTGGGCTGGCCTGCCCACCGTCCCTCCCTGACTGGGCTCGGCTCATCCAGGCCTTAGTCTTGTTCTGGATGGTCCTACCTCCCCTCGCCACCCCTCTAGGGCCTTCTTGTTGGCTAGGGCCCAGCAGAAGTGCCATCTCTTCTCCCTTCCTTGTGGCTTTTCTATGGGCAAGACTATGTGCTCTAGGGGTTCAGGGAAGTGAGAAATACAAGTAGACCTGGAGGCACGAAAGAGGGATGGGTGGGGCCCTGAGTGAATCCTGTGTTCTCGATGATTCTTGTTGATGGGTGTCTACCAAGAGTCCCCTCTGAGATCAAGACAGCCTTCCCCATCTTCCCATCCCCTTGCCTTTCTTAAATGCCCGAAGAAGGTGAGTTACAGCCAGGGCATGGGGGTTGGGAACCAGAACTTGCAGCTTCCAGAGCTCCATCAAGCTGCCCCCTGACAATTCCTGATTTTATGAGGAGTGGAACAACTTATTTCAAGTGACATCTCTGCACAAAGGCTTTAAATTGAGTCATTTCCTTAAATTCAGTTATTTTAGTTCTCCAGGAATAATGGGAGGTAGATAGATACATCTGTCCCCCAAAATTCTGACCTCACCTCATCGCTGATCATATTTGTTTTTCCAAAATGGGTGCCATTCCATGAGGCACCAACATCCTAATGTCCTGCCCTCATAAAGTCAGGGGCCATCAGAGGTGGGAAAGGACTTTGGGGCCAGGAGAGAAGTGGCTTTCTCACAGTCTTGCAGCAGAACTACAGAACACGGCATGCTGTTGGATTCTGCATTCCAGCACTTACCCACGTGGTCTCCCTTCCACCCTCTCCAGCTGGGCAGAAATAAGCATATCCTCTGTCCCAATGGGCTTCGGCTCTCAATTTCTCTATTTCCCATTTTCTACCTACCTCCTGGCCAATCTTGACACTTGACTTGTTCCTCTGTGATCCCTATCATAATAACTTGCAACTTCACTGGTTCTTTTTCAAAACATACGTTATTGATTTTTTCCCTTATTACAAAAGCCAAATTTGATCATGGCAGAAAATTTAGAAAATAGAGATATGTTAACATAAAGAAAGAATTCCTGTAATTCCGTTACCTGAACAGACAGCACTGGTGACATTTTGGTGCATTCATTTCCTGTCTTTTCTATGCATATACGGTTTAAAAGAATAGGCTGGTACAACATCCTGTTTTACAGCATGTTTATGTCTATGCCATTAAATATTGTTCAACACCCCTACTTGTAAGGACTGTGTAATGTTCTGGAATATGGAGATACCATCATTTATTCACTGTATTGTTGAACATTTATATTGTATTTCCGTTCTAAACATTTTTTGCTATTATTAACAATACTATTATAAACAATGTACTGAAATATTTGCACAGATTTACGATTCTTTCCTTAAGACAATTCCTAAGTGAAATTTCTAAGTCAAACAGAATATACATAATTAAAGCTTTTAATGGGCATTTCCAAATTGCCCCAGAAAAGGCGTATCTGTGTTTAGTCCCAGCAGCTGTGCAAGAGTGCCCACACCCCTCACCCTGCCAACACTTGATAGTATCATTGAATTTTCCAGTTGGATAGGAAGAGGGGTTTTCAGTGTTTTCTCTGTGGTTGTTGAGGTTGAATATTTGTCATATGTTTATTGGCAGTTTGTTGGGGGGCGGGGGAGGGAGAGAGAGAGAGAGAGAGAGAGAGAGGGAGGGAGAGGGAGAGAGAAAGAATTGTCTGCCTGTGTCCTGCGCCTGACTTTTCAACTGGGGTGAATTTCATAGATCCTCCCATAGACTACAGCATCCTTAACTCTTGAGCCCATCTCTTTACGAGGATCAGTCCTAAGCAAACTGTCAAGCTTGCCACTTTTCAGCTCCTCATCTTACCTTCTGCTTTGGTCACACAGAAATCCAGGGTTCTGCTGTCAGGAGAAGAGCTTCTAAAAAGCCACCCTTGAGAAAGAATGAATGTAACTCTTGTTCTCCAACTTTCCATAGGAGTCATCAGGGCAGTGTTTTCTTGCCTTTAAAAGACAAGATACCTGCTGACCCAGTCTGAGCCAGGCTGCCTGGGCTCCCAGCTCCTTAATGTGCCAAACAGCATGAGGTTCATAGTATTTCGAGGCTGGATTCCAGAAAAAGGAATGAGAAAAGGGATCTTCAAATATTCAGATGACTGCATTGATAAACAAACAGTTAAATTTCTTGACTTTTCACCTGGAATATACCAACTCGGTATTTGGCTGCCACTGGAGGTCTTTGATGATAAAAATGAGGAAGATAATTATTTCTTCATTCATGCAGTTTGACAGGTGAAATATTTTGAAACATGGGGTGTGGGCAATAACAGAAGAAGAGAGAGGAAAAGGGAAATGGTCAGTGGATATATGCCACCTACCCTGCACCCCCAAGGGAGGGTCGACAGCTAGGGAGCCTTGGCCCCCTCGCTCCAGCCCCAAGGCCATCGCCCAGAGTTCTGGCTGATGGTCAGCTGGAATCTTCTTTCATTCTTGCTCTTCAGGGAAGGCAGGTGTTCCTAGGCTGACTGAGTGACCCTTTGACTGAAGTGATCAGTAGACAGTTGTGGGTGTGGAGGGGACTGGACCTTGATCAGGTTTCTAGGTGGTTCCTCTAAAAGTGATCTTACATATCATGCTTCAAGACACAGGCATGAGGGAGCCTGCCCTACTTGTGGGTGCAGAAGGTGACTGCCACTCTGGAGCAGAACATCACCCTGCTGCATGGCACGGTGCCTGGCGTTCACAGGAGATGATGGCTTCCTCTCTGGACTCCTCTCTAAATGCACTTTCTGGGGAAGTGCCCGACATACCCCTTACTCCTCAAGGGAATGGTCCCTTTAGGGCTGCCCTCTCCTCATGGAGCCCACTGGGTAGAAGGTAGAGATCAGGAAAAACAGAGATGGGAGGTTCCCAGGGAAGGAGGGTCACAATTTTGTGCATGGAAGATTCTAGAACCAAGTTCAACTTCTCACTTATTCTCAATTATTTGTCAAAGTCACTGCATTTGGCACCTTAAGGAAACCAGGCAGCAAGACCAAGAAAATGGCTTTGCCTTTTGGTTTTCTCTGTGTCTGATCTCCAGGCCTTGGGGATCTATTCCTGGGGCTTGAAAAGGCAGGTTTTTGCACCCCCTCAATCCTTCTGGGGGTCCCCAAACTCTAGTCACTCACATTCTACCTTCAAGTGGATATTTTGCCTGATCCAAGTACCTCTTGCATTATTAATTACTTACTGTTCTTTAACTCACTTGTCACAACCTATACTAACTTGTAAATTTATTTTAACAAGAAAGTTGATATCACTATCATAAAAAAAAACTGTTACCATTTGCTGTAAATGTCAGGTGTACACTAGTGTGTATTAAAATAAATACACAACATTAGATAATGCTTGTGTACCATGGCTAGCATCTCATGCACGACCAGTGGTGGGTACACTGCACCCTGGTAAACACTACCACACCTGATGGGAGAGGAAGAGGAAAGAGCCGGGAGGGAGGGAAGGAGGGCCGGCAATGATATGTGGATTCTTCTGTCATAAGTCCTTGCTTCTCTTCATTTTTGCAACACCTCTGGGGGTAGGGCTGGGGTGCAGAAGGGCAGGCATATATTAATTACAGAGATGAGTAAATGGTGATCTGTCCAAGGTCAGATGCCAATCACTGATGGAGCCAGGGCTAGAACTTGGGTCTGCTTATTCTTTGTTCAGTTGCTTTGTGCCTTCTTGGCATGACCAAGGGCAATTAGCCTGGCACCTAAGAGGTAGAGATGGTGACTGTGAGGGTCAGTTGAGCCAAGGGATTCTTGCTGTCAGGAGAATCCCTTTTGCAGCCCCTGCATCAGTTGCTTCTCTAGCCTTATTTGAACCCAGCTTTTCTTGAGTGGTAGACAGATCCCTACCTCCCAGTGTAACCCACCTGCTGTAAGCAGCGCCGGCTGTTGGAAAGCTCTGGCTGGAATTAAGCCCATACGGTCTCCCCGAGGCTTCTGCAGGTCTGTCCTGGTCTTCTCTGAAACCACACAGTGTCTGTATACATGTCAGCCTTCCACTGCTGGAAGACAGGCTCCTGTACTCTCAGGAGCATGTCCCCAAGGTGCCTTGGCCTCTCTCTCCTTTGGTGGCCCTTTCCCAAGAATGTCCCTTCTAGGCTAGGACCCCGTGTTCCAGTGAGGGCTCATCAGCATGGAGGGAGGGGCTCCCTGACTCCATTGCCCTGCTTTATTTTCATTGTGGCAAAATACACACAACATAAAACATACCATCTTCACTGTTTTTACATGTACGGTTCATGGCATTAAGTACGTTCACATTGCTGTGCAACTGTCACCACCAGCCATCTCCAGAACTTTTTTGTCTTCTCTAACGGAAGCTCAGTGCTAATTCCCCATGCCCCTCACCCCAGCCCCTGGTAGCCTCTATTCTATTTTCTGTCTCCGAGAATTTGGCTATTCTAGGAGCCTCATACAGGCTGAGAATCCTTTATCCAAAATGCTTGGGACCAGAAGTGTTTTGGATTTCAGATATTTTTGAATTTTGGAATATTTGCATATATGTAATCAGATTATCTTGTGGATGGGATCCAAGTCTAAACACAAAATTCATTTGTTTTATATGCACCTTATACACATAGCCTGCAGATAATTTTATACAATATTTTTGACAATTTTGTGCAAGAAACAAAGATTTGACTGCGTTTTGACTGTGACCTGTCACATGAAGTCGGGTGTGGAATTTTCCACTTGTGGCGTTGTGTTGGTGCTCAAAAGTTTCAGATTTTGGAGCATTTTGGATTTTGGATTTTTGGATTAGGGATGCTCAGTTTGTACAAGTGGAATCATATAATATGTGTCCTTTCGTGTCTGGCTTATTTCACTTAGCACGATGTCTTCAAGGTTCATCCATGTCGTAGCATGTGTCAGAATTCCCTTCCTTTTTAAGGCTGAATAATAGTCCATTGTATGTCTAGACCACAACTTGTTTACTTATCCTGTTGATGGACATTTGGGTTGTTTTCACCTTTTGGCTATTATGAATAGCACTGCTATGAACATGGGGGTACAAATATTTATTTGAGTGTCTTCTGTCAATTCTTTTGGGCATATACACACGAAAGTAGAATGGCTGGGTCATATGGTAATTATAATATAATTAACTTCTGAGTAACCACCATCCTACTTTCCACAGTGGTTGCACCATTTTACATTCCCACCAGCAAGGCACGAGAGTTCTAATTTCTCCATATCCTGACTAACACTTGTTCATATCTGTTTTGTTTTGTTTTTGATAGTAGTCATCCTAATGGGTGTGCAGTGGTATCTCATTATAGTTTTGACTTGTATTTCCCTAATGATTAGTGATGTTGAGCATCTCGTCATGTGCTTATTGGTCATTTGTGTATCTTCTTTGGAGAGATGTCTATCCAAGCTCTTTGCCCATTTTTATATCAAGTTGTTTGGGTTTTTTGGTTGAGTTGTGGGGGTCCTTTATATATTATATATATTAACCTCTTTTGGATATATGATTTACAAATATTTTTCTCCCATTCTATAAGTTGATTTTTCACTCTGTTCATAGTGCCCATTGATGCACAAAGTTTTTAATGTTTATGAAGTCCAATTGACCTATTTTTCCTTTTGTCGCCTATGCTTTTGGTGTCATATCCAAGAAATCATTGCCAAATTCAATGTCATGAAGCTTTCCCCCATGTTCTCTTCTAAGAGTGTCTTACTTTTAGCTCTGACATTTAGGTCTTTGATCCATTTTGAGTTAAATTTTGTATATGGTATAAGATAAGGGCCCAACTTCATTGTTTTGCATGTGGATATCCTGTTTCCCAGTACCATTTGTTGAAAAGACTGTTCCTTCCCTATTGAATGGTCTTGGCACTCGTGTTGAAAATTGTTTGACCACATAGATGAGGTTTATTTCTGGGCTCTCTGTTCTATTACGTTGGTCTATTTGTCTGTCTTTATGCTGCTACAACATACGTTTGATTACCGTAGCTTTGTAGTAGGTTTTGAAATCAGGAAGTGTGAGGCCTCCAACTTTGTTCTTCTTTCTGAAGATCGTTTTGGTTATTCAGAGGCCCTTGATATCCCACTTCTTTTAATGCATTCTAAATGTTCATTAACTGTTTTTAACAACGGCAATACACTATATTGACTCTGCAGTCAAAAAGCTTCTGTTCACTTGGAAGAAAAGAGGAAAGTGCCTTCTCCACCCCATGTCCTCAGTTCTTGCCTGGGACTGCAAGACTGCTGGACAAACCTCCTGGACTCTTCTGACTCATCCCCATGTGAATCAGCAAGTGTTGGTGTCCCAGTCTCAGCTCTCAATGGAATGTCCCAGGCAGACATCACACTTGAACAAGAGTTTCAGACATACACAGAGACTGCACAGGGAGTTAGCAGCCATCTCTATGCTTGTCTCCCCATAAGAGTGGGTGTCAGGGGTCCTGGCACCTTCTGGGGTCCATGGAAGGCTGGCAGCCACTTTGCCAGCATATCTGCAGTTACTATCCCTGGGAACATGGTCTTAGCTATCAAATTGCTCCAAAAGTGTAGTGAATTTTCCCTCCTGCTTTCTGCCTCATGGCATCCCTTCCATGGCCGTGGATGTATGACTCCTTTCCTGGAGGATTTCTTCTATCCTGCCTGGAATGGCTTACCCTCTTGACAACTGAGAGCTCAGAGGGACAGAGTAGCTGCATTAACATCTACACACTGATGGCAGCCCCTGGCTGGAAGCTAAGCACAGTCTACCACGACTCTAGGGGAGCATTGTCCTTAGCGATGGCTGTCAGCGGCGCCCTCTTGAGCTGCTCTTAGATGCTGGGCCTGGGGATAAGGACATGGTCCCTACCCTCAAGGTCCTCACCGTCCAGTGGAGGACACAGATTCCCATAATACAGGGTACCCACAAGGAGACTGTAGAGCACCCTGCTTGCCAGGCTTCAACTCATGGAGTCCTAGGTTCAAATCTCAACTCTACCACCTCTGAGCTATGTGACTTTAGGACAAAATATTTCTTGTGTCTTCATGTGCATATATTTTACAATTTACATCTTATTTAAAACCCTAGGAGTGGGGGCTATTACTATCCCACTTTGTACATGTGACAAAAGTCAAGGCAAGCGTGAGAGAACACCTCTTCCCCACCTCCTCTGTTTCTTGGTCTGGGGCTGGCGGCTCCCATTTCTCAGCCAGTTTGCTCAGATTGGGTTGGCTTCTGTGTCTAGCAGACGGTGGCTCTGAAAGCTGTTCTCTCCAGCACTAATACATCCTGAGGAGGTTTCAAGGGACCCACAGGAAGTGGAACTGACGTCTGAGGGCAGGATAGGACACCCTCTCCCAACCTGCTCTGAGACTGAGGTACGAATGCGAGACCCCCATCAGCCATTTCTGGGATGCAAGCCCCATCCCATCAGCCCCACAAGGACCCAGTAGGACTGTTCTCCCCAGAGCCCCAGGAGCCTGCCCCACTTGCTGCCCGAGTGGATCTTCTTGCTACCGGAGCTTCTGTCTCAAGTTGGTGAGACAGAAAACTGTGGATTTTCCATTGAAAGACGTGCCGGGGTCAGAGACAATATCAGGACCAGCCCTGCCCCTCCCCGCCCTCTTTCGTCCTCTCCTCCCCTTTCCTCTGTCCCACCCAAACCCCACTGCGTGCGAAGTCCCAGCCTCGCCAGACAGCGCCACCTGCTCCCTCCGCCTTGGGCATTCCCTTCCCTCCAAACTCCTTGAAGCAAATCTGCACCACATACCACAGCGCAGTGATTCTGCATCCGGATGTGGAAGGAGGCCCATGGGCGGGGAGAAGGACCTTTTCGACCCACTCTCACACATGCTCTGGCAGAATCACAGCCCGAATGAGCCTCTGTGGATGATGGGGTAAAGCAGGAGCCCGCAGACCTGTTGAGAAAGACAAGTGGCTGAGAAACACCGTATCTCAGGGACTTCTATTTGCCTCTTTGGGCTTGAGCTACTTAATATGTGCCTCCCTGGTACCTGCAGGAAGCTCAGTGGCTCTGAGTGTGACACTGGGGTCTCCTCCTGCCCACCTGGTAATTGCTCTTTCACTCACACCTGCCACCTTTCCTGCTGGGACTTAGGGGCTTGTGTGGACATGGGGAGGACACAGATTTATGTGCAACGGGGCGCCGTGTGCAGACACACTCACTTATGAAGATGAGCAGCATCGCATCTGAGGAAAGAGCTCTCCCGGGGGCAGAGACGTGGGTTCTCGTCTCACTCTTCGGTCACTATGTGACCTTGGACAAGCTGCTCATCCTCTCTGGGTCTCTGTCTCCTCATCTTACCAGGAGGGTAGACGAGATGTTCTCTGAGGTCCCTTGTGGCACTGGCTCTCTCCTGTACTCCGCTAGCTAAGCACCTCCTCATCTCTTGCCTCCCTCTAGGTGTCTCCCACCCACTCATTTCACACTCCCCACTTCTATGTTGTCACTTTTGGTGTGATAGTCACAGGGCACGGCACCCAGGTGCAATTGACAAACATGCTGCAGAGTCACCAAGGCTGAGGATGCAGGGACCCCAGCCCTCTGTGACTCCAGGGAAGCTCAGGATACATCCCTGAGCCTGGGGAGGGGTGTAGGCAGCAGTTAGGATGGGGTGGCGGAGACATCTAAGTCAGACAAGGCCTGATAAGATACTGTGCTCTCTCCGGGTAGATTTGGGATGACCCAGTGTTGGGTTTTGAAGGAGCTTGGGCTGAGGGACTGTCACCTGGTGGGGAGGCATTAGCAAGATCTGTTCAGGGCAGACCCTGCCTTGCCATCTCACAGCAACGTGATGTTATTCCTGCCTTGTGGTCAAGTAATTGCCCACAGTGCCGTGCCAACCCACAAACCCTCCCACCTTGAAAAGAATTGCAACGAATCACGTGGCTTAAATTAATACTGAGCCCACACCGCTCCGATCTGGAAAAGCTCTGCCAACTTGGCCATGAGGCAGGCCTCTGAAGCCAAGAGCTGCGTTGCAGCTGGCCTGGGGGCTGTTCACATCCCAGGGCTGTCAGAACCCAGCACAACAGCTCAGAAATGTTTCAGATTCAGGCCTTGTCAGTAGCAGAGAGGGCTCTCGCATTCTGAGGGCCCAGTCTGGAGGTGGGTCCTGCCCTACCCTGCTCCCAGCTGGGACTTGCTCCCTGGGCGTTGTTAGGGACAAGCCTTCTTCTAGGGGCATATGATCATCTTTGGTGTATTAATAATAAATATAGCTGCAGGCAGTTTTGTCGTGTGCTTCAGAGCGACCAGGAGGCTGATGACAGAGGAAAGAAAGCCCACAGGGAGAAGCAACAGCTTGGGCCAGTGGGCCAGGAACATGCAGGTGGTGGGAGGGGTGCATGGCAATTTCATTTGGACTCCCAGTCTGGAGCTAATGAATTGGCTTTTTTTTTTTTTTTTTTTTTCTCCAGCTATGCCCAATGGGACAGCCAGTGCTGGGGGCTAAAAGCTGCCTAGAGCTTGGGTATGGGTAGAAACGTGATTGTGTTTGCTCTTAGCACAATCACTGTTCCCACTTCTGGCTATTTCATCAGGTAACTGGGTTGTAATTTCATTACGGCCCATGTTGTGCTGCACAGTGATTACCACGCAGCTCCAGATGTGCACCCGGTCTTGGCAAGACCACACTGGGCACGGTGCCCAGGGTGCATCTGAGGAGAGGACAGGATAAGAAAGGGATTGTGATTAACGTATTAGGGGTATGTGCAAATCACTCTGACCCACAGAGGAGTACGGACCTGTGGGAGAACTGTGGGGTGCAAAAGCAGATGCACAATGAAAGCAGCCTGGGGTGACTGATGCAAAAAACCCCATCACGAGAGCTACTCCAAATAAACCAGAGGCCCTGACATATTCCCAGATTCTACTGGATAATACCATAGAGTAACTAAATTGTAAAATTTAAAATATAGCTGTCTGGGCCAGAAAACATATGGGACTGTATACCCTGAATTCTGTTTCTGCCTTTGCCCCTCAATAGCAATAAGACTTGGTGTAGATTCAGTTCCCTTCCCAGTTTTGGTTTCTTCTTCTGTATGGTGGCTGGACTAGGGGTCTCTTGGTGTCTTTTCAGGATTAATGGAGTATTTACCTTCACAACCAAAGAGGCCAAGGACCACGAGGAGATTGGCTTCTGGTGCCCTCCCTTCAACTGTGGTTACATCTCCCCCATTTCATCCACCCTGGATGTCCCATCTCCTGTGTAGCTCCCTCCTCCGTGGACCCGGTCTCTGGACCCCCCATTCTCTGTGGTCAAAACCTCGCTCTGCCACCCCACCAGTTATACAAGCGTGGGCAGATGCCTTACGCCCTGTGCCTCTATTTCCTCATCTGTAAAATGGGGATAACGTGCCTCTCCACCTCTTAAGGTTAAGTGGGGAAATGAGCATAAAGGACTCAGTGCAGTGACGCAGAGGAAGTGTCCAGGCAGTTACATAGTCACCGTGCCACTTGTTCCTGTGGTTAACTCCTGATGTTTCCCTTTCTTCCTCTCCCACATCCAGGCTTGCTCTGATTCTGAGATGCACAGACTCAAGATTCTGGCCTCCCAGAAAGGACTGTGGAGCCACTCAGTGCCAGGATGCCCTCTAGCATCAGGCAGGCTCATGTAGACAACTGGGACTGGGCCATGACCTTGACTGCAGTGGAAGCCTACCCGGAGCGCCTTTCTTCCCAACGCTCCTCCTTTCCCTGACGTTTCCCTTCACCCGGCTTTAAACACTATCCGGGGCTCTCTGGGCTCTGTTTGCTGGGGTGCGGCTTGGGAGCCACTGTTCCTCTGAACTCTGCGGAGGAGGCCCCAGGCCCATGGGTGCAGGGGTGAGGGCTTCAGGGCGGGGAGAGCCAGGCCAGCCCTGCAGCATTCTCCTCCTCTGAACTTCACAGCAGCTGCCCGCCCACCTTATTCGCTCCCACCTAGCGCTGCAGAAAGTCATCTCCGGAAAGAGTGGGAAGAAGAGAACTGTGCTGAATGAGGCCCCAGGGAAGCACATCAGGGAATTTAAGGACCAAAAGGGACTTTACTTTCCTTCATTTTATAGAGGAGAAAACAGAAGCCCAGGGAAGTTAAGCAACCTGCTCTTGGTCACACAGCATAACTGTGGGGCAGAGCTAGAGCCCTGGCCTTGCGATGCTGGTTCATGCTCCTCCCTCTTTCCTGCTCTTAAGCGCATTCATTCAGTGGTTCCACGGGCATCGTTTGGGAATCTTCCATGCACCAGAGCCTGTGCAAGACCTTCTCTCTAGGAGCTTTGAGTCAAGCCAATAAATGATCACAGTGCAAGGGACACAATGTTCTAACTAGGGGATGGCCTAGGCCACCCGGAGTATGAGGAAGAGGGTACCAGGAGGGCTTTGTAGAGGAGGTTATGCTTAAGCCTAGACTTCATGGGTGAGAAGGTGTTTGCTAGGCTTTGACATAGAATGAGGACACTTGGGGAAATGATGGGCTCTGGTGGCCCAGTGTCTGATTCACATATCTGGGAACAGGCCCTCCAACTCACAGCTTCACTGTGGCTCTGGCCCCCTGGGACCACCACCAGTCACATTCTCCCTCAACCCAGAAGCCAGAACCTTTGGAGAATACATGGAATTGCATATTTACTTCAAACTTGGTTATTTTGATTTTTAAATAAGTTATTTAAAACTTATATAAAACTTATAAGAATAAGATATATAAATCTTATTTTTAAAACAAGTTTTGTTTTTCTAGGTTATAACCTTCAGTGGTTTTTTTTTCCTATTTGCGGAAATAGCACTTTCTCAGTACTGCACACATGAAAATCTGAATTAATGATACAGACCCTGCCTTGGCCCTGATCCAGCTGTGGGTGTCCATTTCTGCACCAGTATATTCCTGCTGGAACCCTCCCCTGAGTCCTAGCTGTTGGCTAGTGCGAGCCCTGGGAGAGTCAGAGAATGGGTTCCTGCCTGCCTGGGGCTGGTGCCCACTGGGGGCCCTTGTGTCAACTTTCTCTCTTCCTCCATGCAGTCCTCAACCCTCCCTCCAGCCTCACAGCCACTCTGACCAGCTCAAGGGTTTCTGGAGCCAAAGCCAGTTCAAAGGCATAATAGATTGGCAGGAGTTTACAGTAGTTTCTTCTGAACTATGGAGGACATGACTTATTCAAGTATTGACTTTAGGTGCCTTTAATCTTTAGTTTTCAATCACAGGAAAGAAACGTAACCACTGTAAAAATCCAAAAGTACAAATAAGCAAAAGAAGAATAATAAAATCTTCCATAATCCCATCACCCAAAGATGATAATAGGTGATTTTTATTTGGCACTTACTCAATGTCAGACATCATTCTCAACAATCTATCTACTTATCTATCTAATCATCTATTTATTTCTTTTTTTTTTATTTTTTTTTTTTTTATTTTTTTTTTTTTGAGACAGAGTCTCACTCTCTTGCCTGGGGCGAGTGCCGTGGCGTCAGCCTAGCTCACAGCAACCTCAAACTCCTGGGCTCGAGCAATCCTACTGTCTCAGCCTCCCGAGTAGCTGGGACTACAGGCATGTGCCACCATGCCCGGCTAATTTTTCTTCTCTATATATTTTTAGCTGTCCAATTAATATTCTTTGTATTTTTGGTAGAGACGGGGTCTCGCTCTTGCTCAGGCTGGTCTTGAACTCCTGAGCTCAGAACGATCCGCCCGCCTCGGCCTCCCAGAGTGCTAGGATTACAGGCGTGAGCCACCGCGCCCGGCCTATTTATTTCTTTATCTATCTAAATATCAATTTAATTTTCATAACAACCCCATGAGGGAGGTATTATTGTTACCCCCGTTTTACAGATGATTCGGGAAACTGAGACACAGAGAGGTAAAGTCATTTGTGTATAAGTATGGAGCCAGGAGCAAACCCTGAGGCTTGAATTTAATCTCTGTGTAGGATTGTCTTGGAAAGACCCCTGTTCACATTTTGGTGAATTTCCTTCCTGTTCTTTTTTTGGTACATGAATGTATCAAACAGTTATATATTGACAAAAATAGTGTTGTATTATACTCAATTTTATAACCACGTTTTACACTTAATACTATGTTATAGCATTGAATCATCTTCTAACCATTATTTTAATTGGCTGCATAGTATTCCATGAATGGGAAAAATATCATCATTTATCCAAAAAATGTCCTATTTTGAATATTTCTAGGTTGTCCAATTTTTTGTTATTATTAACAATGCTATGATAGACATCCTTATAGGTAATCAATGAACATAATGACTTCTTTAGTATAAGCTAATTGCTATGCACAGGGCTTGAACGGTTGGTTTAAGGGGTTTGAAGAACGTTAAGGCTTTTGACTCATTTCATTCACTTGCCTCCAGGACTGCTGGTTGCTGTTCTAATTCCTCTAGAACATAACTTCCTTCCCTAACTTCCTTTCTTAATCTCTCCTCTCTCAATCTCTCTCGCTGTCTTGCAAGTAGGACTGGAGCCTTTCTACTCTCCCTGGAATGCCCTCCATCTCCCTCTCCTTGCAGACACACCCACTTGTCAAAATCGTAAGCCCCTCTGAGGTTCCTAAGCAGCTACGATGGGCCAGTCACCTCATTCAGTGCTCATAATAACGGACCTGTGGTTTCCCAGCACTGTGGGAAGATAAACCCTAGCAGTGGAGTGGAGTCTAGCTTGGAAAGGGAAGAAATGGAGCCAGGGTTACCCAAGTGTGCAGGTGGAAGGAAGGGGTCTTCTGCAGAGTGGCAGGAGAGGGGGCAAAGGAAGGCGAGTGACTGCAGGGAAGGTGGAACAGCTCTGCGGCTGGATGAGCTGAAGGGGAGTGGGGCTTATCTGCGCCGTGCTACACTTCAACACCTGATAGCATCAGGCATCCAGCCGCTTCCTAGGAAGATACACCGGCTGTATATTTACATGGGGGTGATGAAAAGGTGGAGTGTTTTTTCTTGATTACTGCCCATGAGCAACTATTAATGACCAAGTGATGTTCCAATGTTGGTGCACAACCAGGCTCAGCTGAGCTCAAATCCTCGGCTGTGTCGGAGCACGCGTTCAGTGCCAACGGAGCCATACGGACACCAGGGGTTCTGGGCTAGGGCAGCGTGGGCTTGGGGGGCCGTGCTTCTGAAAGAACCTGGGGTTCGAGCTCAACCTGGCAGGGAGGGGGCAATGACAGCCAAGAGAGAGCCTTCGCGTTCAGACACCCAGAGTCCAAATCCGGGCTTCACCCTTTCTAACTGCGTGAACTTGGTGAAGTTTCCTTACGCTCCTGCCTCCATTGCCTGGTCAGTACATGGTGACACTAGTAGCAATAGGTCTGTTATTGTGAACCTTAAATAAGGTGACTGGCCCATTGTAGGTGCTCAGGAACCTCAGATTTTGACAGGTGGGTGTGTCTGCAAGGAGAGCGAGATGGAGGGCGTTCCAGGGAGAGCAGAAAAGCTCCAGTCCTATTCGCAAGGAAGCGAGAGAGACTGAGAGAGGAGAGACTAAGAAAGGAAGTTATGGAAGGAAAACAAAAAAAAGGCAGCCAGGGGGCCATCGTCCTACTAGCGTCTTTTATGTGGTCCCAGGAGTGGGGAGTGTCTCCTGGAGGCTGTGGGAGCAAGGACGCGGTGGGAGGGTGGGTTGGACGTGCTGGAGGGGGCAGGGTCTGGATTAACGGGAAGGGACAGTGACGAGATCTGGGTGAGAGTCGATGGGCCTCCGGGCAGAGGGAAGGAAGAGAAAACCTTTAGAGGGCAGCTTGCGGGGAGGGAGCACGGAGTCCACGGGCCTGGCGTGACCCGGGTCCCGGCACGTGGCATGGCCCTACCTGCCCATCCCACACCTGTGCAGGCTTGAGTAGCGAGGGGGCCTTCCCTGGCTGGGAGAGAACATTCCCCTCGCCCCACACCCCCAGGGCAGCCTCGCTGAGTTTCTCTCCCTTGCCATTTTCATCTCCTCCTACGCAGCGCCTGTGAGATCTCACTCCTGGCGTCTTTGCTCTCAGCGAGCGGAAGTGAGGGGTGTCAGGGCGCGAGCCACTGCGATCCACTTGGGGGGGGTATACCCCGTCATCCTCCTTCCCACCTCCCGCCGCGCCCCTCACCTGCCGAAGTAACCAAAGCCACGTTCTGTTTAGGCAGGACGTGGGGTGGGTGAAAGGCAGGGGAAGGAGCCCGTTCATTCAGGATTCTCTGCCCCCCAAGGGAGCCTGGCACGCGTAGGCGCCCCCAGGCGCAGGCCTGCTGGGTCCCGAGGAGAGGGAGGCTTAATTGTGGGGAGAAGCCTGACTTCTGTGGTCGGGAACACGCTCCGCTGTGCACGCGGCGCCAGGATTTGGGGACCCGGCCCCCTCGTCGCTTCACCCCACTCCCAACCCCCGGCCTGCCGCGCTCTCTGGAGACGTGTGCTGTCGCTGCTGCGTGCTGACTGTTCCAGACACGGCGCAGGGGAGGCTGTGGGGGCGGCTGGCGCACCAGGCAAGCAGGCAGCTCCGGCCCGCCAGTGCCTGCCTTTTCTGGAAGCCCACGCAGCAGCTTCCGGCTGGCCTGCAGGGGCCAGATTTCCTGTTCGGAGGAAGCAGCCTTGTGCCCCCGCCACAGGGCAGAGGGAAACAGGGCACATCTGGGCATGTGTATCCACTGAGCAGGGCAAGAAGGACACTGTGGTCTTGAGGTGGGCCATCTGGCTTTAGGCTGCAGCTGACTCCACCCACTCAGGACCCCAGCTCAATTCTGTTTGGCTTTGGAAGGCACTGTGTGATTAGCTTAATCTGTATCTCTCATCGTATATTGTCCAGATCAGTGCTCAAATTCGTTTGACCTCCCTGAGCTCGTACTGACCTTTAGTAGAAAGAGGCCGCTGCCTGAAAGGTAGGGTTGCTGGGCTCGGATGTGCAGGTGAAGCACTGCACAAGCGTGACTATGTGAGGAGACATCTTTCACATCAGAGAAGTTGTAGTTTCGTGTATTTATTATTACAATTATCCAACAGATGGCAGTAAAGTGTCTCGAGGAAGGGATTCTTTTTTTCTAATTTGCAAAGGCCCTGTACGGGCTAGTGTTAGCCCTGCTGAAAGGTCAGAGAGAAATAAGTTCTAAGGAGAATTTTATAACAGATAATATGCTATATGGGCACATTGCAGGCCAACTCTAGAGCTGGCTTGGGTGGCAATTTCTATCAACCCTAGGCCCCGTGTCTCCCTTACTTGCTCAGAAGAGGGGTGAACTTCTTGCGAGCCCCTCCTCCAGCTGGACCTCACCTCTCCTTCCATCTCTGCTCCTCACTGGCTTGCAGCCAGGCTGGGAGCCAAAGGCACAAGACTGAGGTCGCAGAACTGGTGCTGCCCTCTGTCCCCACTGTCGGGAAACCCCTTCTCTGTCAGACTCAGGGGACTGCCAGGCTCAGCCCAGCCACACAGCATTGTAGGGGCAGGGAAGGCTGGACATGCTTGCCTGCAATGGGCGCAGGACATTCTCCACCCCAGCAGAGAAAGGGGATTAGCTCCCCAATCTTCAGAGCCTTGGGCCACTTAGCTAGCAGTCAGAATGTGCTACCATTATCCTGCTGCCAGCAGCCGGCCACCCTGGACCAGGCAGCTCTGCTCCCGCTCCTGTTCCAGGCCACAGAGAGTATAGTTGCCCACGGTCCCCTACCTAGAGACAGGCAGAACAGCACCTGAGAGCACAAAACATGTCATAACTATGGCCATGGGCCAAACCTTGCCTGCCTCTTGTTTTTGTGTGAACTGCAAGCTAAGCATGGGTTTTACATATTTTTGATGGTTGAAAATACATCAAAAGAAGAATGATGGTTTATGACATGTAACAATTATTTGAAATTCAATTATCAGTGTCCATAAATGATGTCTTGTTGGAATGTAACCGAGTCCAAGCTTGTACCACTCAGCGCAGGATAGCCAGTAAGTTGAGAGACAAGATGTCGGAGACAAGGAAAGCGGCTTTTCTTCAGAGAGCCAGCAAAAAGGGGAGATGGAGGACCAGTGCCTTAAGTTCTCTTAAGTTAGTGTGAACTTTAGGTTCCTTTTTATCTTAGAGAAAGGGGAGAGGGAGGAGTTGGATTACAAGAGGCAACCGAGGGCTGCATACATCCGGACGTCAGCGAGGGTCTGGGGAAGTCGTAAAACTTCTTTCAGTTAACTTTGGCGGGCTCAGGTTGCAACGTTCCTGTAAATCTTTAATGTGCATCGTGACTGTGTGTACGCTTTCCTTAGGTCCCCATGAGTTAGTTCCGGGAAAGGGACAGTTACCGTCTTTCTTCTAGCTTACATGCAGAGCTAAGCAGAAGCTTTTAACCTAAAGGATATTACCGCAGGGGGTCAGAAGCAAAATGGAGCTAGTTATGCTAAGCCTCCCTCCCACTGTTGCAGGAACATGGACACACCCGTTTGTTTATGTAGTATCGTCTATTGTTGCTACAACAGCACAGTTGAGTAGCTGCAACAGAGACCGAGTGGCCCACAAAGCCTAAAATATTTTCTGTCTGGCACTTCACCGAAAAAGTTTGCCAGCCCTGGCATGGGGCATGGGAGGCTTGCGGCGTCCTGGGAAGAGCCTTGGATTCAAAGACCAGAGACCTGGCTCTGAGCCCCTCTTGCGTCATTTAGCAACTGTGTGCCCTTGGGCAAGCCACCTCTGAGCCTCAATTTCCTTATTTATGAGTGAGAATGTCAACAGTACCTGCCCCGCCTAGAGTATGTGGCTGTTGTACGATGAAATGACATCCAGGATGTGAAAGTGGCTTGTGAACTGCAAATGCCTGCATGGATGTTCAGCGTTGTTTGCCCTAGAAGGTGAACCGACCATGGCATTCTCATAGAGGAAAGGTAGCCTTCCGCCACATGATCCTCTGTGAATCTTTTCTTCGTGTCATTTCTCCCTGTTTCTGTGGGTCCTCTGGCCTTTGGGCAGGGTTTTTTATTGATCCTCCACCCTCCCTCTGGCCAGCTCCCTGCGGCCAGGGCAGCGGCCCCATCTCATATGTGGGCATTTTGCTCTCCACAGATTGCCAATCCAAGGGGCGAGTGCAAAGTGCAAAAACCCACTTGTGACCAGCATTGCAAGTTTGCGCTCACTGAAATTCTAGTCACAGGAAGTTGGGGGACTCTTGCATACCGCGTGGGAGGAAGGCTTGATGCACTCGCTGCTGGTTGGCCAATAGCAAGAGACTGGGCTCTGATGTTATCAGCCTTGCTCTCTCGTCAGGATATGCACTTATTCGCAGGGCAGGGCTGGCACTGGGCACCAGACCTTGTTTTGGAAAATAGCAAATTGGAAAGTGTGGGGACCTGCTTGAAGAGGGAATATAAAAAAAAGGAATGTAGAAAAGTAATATGATGAACCTCATCGTCCATTTATGGGACCTTTTAAAGAATGGTTTTGTAAGGTGCATCTGTCCATCCCTGCTGCAGCTCTCATCCCCGCTGCAGTGTGATTGGCGGTCACCTGTCACACAGGGAATCCTATTCTGCACCCAGCCACCACATGGAGACTCAGAGCCCCATCTGCTGTAGAAAGTTCCGCAGAGGCTCGAGGACAGTCCACCCTTCTTCCAGAGTCAGCTTCCTCCTGCACTCTGTCCACCTGACTTCCTGATCCCTGGATGGGGGGCCCTTGTCCACCTCAGCCAGAAAGGCCTGGAAACTCCTTTCCACTTCAGCTCTGGCCTCATGATCCCGGGCCCTCGGCCTGTCTCCCAAAGTACCCACTTTGGCTTGATGCTCTGCTCCTCTGGTTGTGTGTCCCCAAGGCCCTGCTTGGGCTCCTGCCTCCCAGGCCTTACTTGTACTGACCTGGGTGCCTCATCTGCCATCTGAGATGCTTCCTTGATCTCCTGGCTTCCCTCCACGGCCTGCGGGGCTGCCTTTCCTGGTCAAATGTCACGGAATTGCAGATTAAAAAGGAGCCTTAGTGTTCCCACATTCTCTCACTGGCGCATTCTTTCTGCAGCGGCCCTGGCAGATGGCTCTCCACCGATGTGCTTGGCGCATAGTAACTGCTTAGGTGTCTCTAGGGATGGGACGCTCACTCCCCCAAGGGCATCCCATTCCTTTGTTGGATAGCCCTAAATACTAAAAAATCTTCCTTTTGGTCAGCTAAAATCTCCTTCTTTACAATTCAACCCACTAATTCTAGTTCTACCTTCTGGAATGATCCAGAATATTGGCTACTCCTTCCAGAAATGCTTCCCAGACCCTCTCCTCCATTCTCCTGCTTCACTGTGCCAGTTCCCCCCGGAGTCCCTGTGCCCTTCAGACAGACTGACGCACAGCAACTGGCTTCAGAGCCTTCCAGCCCCCACCCGCCCTGGTGTCACCAGACAAGGCACCCTGGGCAGTCTGCCACACGAAGCAGGGTCCTGCCTCTGTGTGAAGTGGGCCTGGACTGGAGCTGGGAAAGGTTTTGAACCAAAACGAATGTCCTCAGAGCCCTGCCAGCCAGGGAAGAAAGAATCAAGCCCAGGAGGGAGGCCCCTGGGACTTGGCAGATGACAAAAGCAGAATCAGCTGGCCATGGCGAGGGCCCTCCTGGTCCTTACACACCACATGACTCAGAAGCTTTAGGAGGAAAACCTGGAAATTTTCCTTTCTAACACCTGCCAGGTGGTCTGAGTGTGGCCCAAGTTTCAAGCCTGTAACCTCAGTGTTTCCTGGGCTTGGCCTCTTCTGAAGGTGTCTGTCTCAACAGATCTTTGTGGTCAAGTGAGAGGTAGTGGGAACCTGAGAGTGACTATTTCTACTAGAGCCTTCAGTTAGGACTGGGATGGGAGGATTCTTTCCTCCCCACTGATGAGTTTCACTAAGCGAGGACTGAGGAGAGACAGAGAAGGCATCTGCTCTGGCTCCATGTTCCCACCAGGTCAAGGAGCAGCTCTCAGGGGCTGTGTGTGGGCTGTCCACGGGGGGTCTTCTGCAGGAGCTGCACTGTGTCGCCTCTAGAAGGCTGGCCCTGTACTGCCTGCAGGACTAGAGATGGGGAAGGGACAAAATTAGGTTTCTCCTCATCTTTCCAATTTCAGTGTTTTGCCCTGAGTGACTTCCCTAGGACTTTGAATTTTAGGAAATTTGATTCAATTTATTTGCCAACATACTTAATGAGACCCTAATATACATACCCGGCACTGCTAAGGGATACATCAGAGCAGGAAGTCCTGCTCCCAGCCCTCCTGTAGGTTCTCGAGGAAGTTAGAAGCCTTACCTACAGGAAACGACATACATCACAAGACAGCAGATGGCAAAACTTGAAAATCATTGACCCAGATGACATAGCAGAGCTGAAGAACACAGAAGAGAAAGACCCCTGGCGGCTGGGGGAAGGGGTCAGGGCAGGTGCTAGGAAGGAGGTGAGCGGAGGAGCTGGGACTCTGGGCCTCAATTAGAACAGCTCTAGTTTTTACCCGCTTCACACACTGGGCGTAAGGCATCTGAGAAAAAGGATTCTGCTACGTAAAACACAGAAAGCCACTGTAGGAAGGGAAATGAAGGGAGCGCTGTCTCAGCCCTTGGAGTTGCTGGCACCCAAAGAAAAGCTGGAGTTCCCTTCCCCTGACCACATGCCAACCCCTGGCCTTTGTTCCGCACCCTCAGCGGGCTCCAGCTGGGGAAACATGGGCAGGGTGCACCGTGTCCTCAAGTTCGCATTGAGCCTGGTCTTGCCTCAAGGCCGACGCCGAGACTGAGGCATTTGGGGGTTACAGAGAATTAATTTCTGTTCAATGAATGGAGCAAAGACACAGGAAGCAGAATCAGGTCTGTAAGCGAGGTAACCCCTAAGCATGTATCTACTGGTCACTATTGGTGGCTCTTGTCTTTGCATTGGTCATGGCCTTGACAATTTACATATAAATTTGATTTTCATCTGCAGAATCCAATTTCCCCAGTGAATTTCTACACTGTGATGCAGTGTGGAAAATGGATCAGAAAAGGCAGAGGACATGCTGGGGGCCCAGTTGGAGACGTTTCAATAGTTCAGGGGAGATATGCTGGTGGGTTGGTTCAGGTGGCACCTTGGGTCTGGCCCAATTCACATATCCCAAGGCAATATGCTAGCAGATGAAAACAGAAGGTCCCCTCTACCTCTGATTTATTTGTGCATCCAGTTAAGCAATGACCATTTGGAACCAATGTCGAGTGACTTGTTTCTTGCTCTGCTATTGACAGTAATGATGACAATTCATGCATTGCTGGGGGAAGAGTGGATGGTTTGGTAGCTACTTTGGGGCCTCTATTCTTCTCTTCGCAGGATCCTAACGAACTAAGGCTTTCTCTGTCCTTGATCTCAGGTAACAAGTATGAAGTCAAAGTGTATACTGGTGACATAATTGGTGCAGGGACAGATGCCGATGTTGTCATCAATATCTTTGGAGAGTATGGAGACACAGGTAATGGTTTTGAATCCTTCCTTTATAAGCCATGCCCGAGGACTGCACTGTTTCCCACAATCCTGGCTGAGGAAGGGAGCTCGATCTCTCTTTGGGTTCCTCTGTTGAGCATCTCTCTTCTTGTGATATGGTTTGTCATGGCCTGTCCTGGGTGGCAGGGTGTCCTTTTGTGTTATAAAATTTATGTGTGTGATGTGTTTTCAGAATAAAGTATGTCCAGTTTTGAGTTAATTCAAATTGTCCTGTGTCCTAGACCACAAACACTCCCAAGCCCTACCTCTCCAGGGGACTCAGTCTCACTCTCTTTCCGTCCCTAAGCTCCATGCACATGTTGAATTATACTTTGGGATGTGGCTGGGCATGGCCTGATTCCATGCAGTGGTCTGGGCAGACCTGAATGGGACTGGGGCTGGGGATAGAACTGGACTTGGCCTCACAGGGGAAGCAGGAATTGAGGGCACAGACACAGGTGCAGGTGTTGGGAGGAAGTTCAGGTCAGAACTGAGACAGGTGATTTTCTCCTGCTTCTGCCAATTTGGCAGGGTACCATAGGATTCAGAAAAGCTACAGAGACATGTGAATTTTGGACACGATATATTAAAGAATTCAAAATGCATTTCTGAGCTTATAACAAAAAAAAGAGAAATCTCCAGGTGCCAAAAATGAAGAGCGAACTCAAAACCAAAGTGTTAACTATGAACTGATGTTGTGGCTCCTGCAAGAAGAGAGCTTTCATGCTCAACAATCTAGAGGATGGGCTTTCATACCCATTTGGGGTCAGAAAATAAGACCTTGGCCCTGCATGTGGCAAGAGATTTGAAATTAAAACTGCACATAAAGCCAGGAGCCCTGAAGGTTCATAGGAACATCTTCGGTGAAAAATAGACCAGGAAAAAAATTTGCTCATCAGTAAAGTAAACCTATCTTGGCAAGAACTCTAGATTTAAAAAATTTTCTGAGAAACTGATACCTTAAGCCTGCACTACATGTGGGCTGGAGGTCTGATTTTATACTGCAAGTGTGATCTGGAAACCCCTCTCCCCTAAGTACAGAAAATTGGTTCCGTGCCAGTAATACCCTTGGATATTTGGCAGAAGCATTTGCAAGACTGCATGAAATTCCTACAGATAAAGCACTGAAGATGAGTTCACTTTCCAAAACTACAAAACACTCAAGTACATAATCCGTCATGACTAAGCACCAGTTGACACAACAAACAGTAAGATTAAGTTCTCGCGAATTTTAAAGAATGGAGTAATTTGAGAAAGGCTATAACTTAAGTTGTTTAAACTGATTAAGCACAGAATATATGTAATTGAAGGAAAAAACAAGGCATTATGAAAAATATAGCAAATTTAGAGGGAAAAAAGCCCAGACATACAGGAAATGAAAATATAGTTACAAAAGATAAACACTTAATGGATGGGTTAAAAAACACAATCGGAAATGGTTAAATAGAGAATTAGCGAACTATAAGATAAGTTTGAGCAAAATACTCATGTGTAGCACAGAGGGATAAAAGGTTGGAAAAGGTAAATGAGAGGTCGTGAGACTTGAAGGAGAGAACGAGAAGTTCTAATAGGTACTGAACAGGAGCTCCAGAAACAGAGAATGTGGAGAATGGATGAGAGGATATAAAGAGATAATGGCTGAAAGTTTTTCAGAATTGGGTGAAGATATGAATCTTCAGATTAAAGTAGCAAAATCAGTCATTGAACAGGATAAATAAAAACAAATCCACATTTAGATGCGTTGTAGTGAAACTAAAGGCAAAGAGAAAGATCTTAGAAGGAAGCAGGTTTGTCAGATTACCTTCTGTAAAAACACTTCTATTGATAGTAAACTCCCATCGACAACCTGTAGAAGTCATAAATCCATGCAATAATATTTTCAATGTTCCGAGCAAGAATATATATCATCCTATAATCCTATACTAGTTAGGTTATCATTCCAGAGGGAAAAATTTACAAATTTCCATGCAAACAAGGAGAAATAGAGTTTACCATTCACAGATCTATGCTCAAACAACCATTAAAGAATATACTTTAAGAAAAAGGAAATTGTACACAAAAGAAAGGAGTGAGAAACAAGAAACAAAGGTGAGGAAAAAATTGATAACTATGTAAGCTGAGCAAGCATTGACTATACAAAACAATAATAATAATTACTGATATCAGGGCATGAGAAAATGTGGACCCCAAACTCTTAAAATCAATAATATTTGAGAATGAAACAGGATGATAAGAGCTGAAATATAGTAAAGTTCTTGGTCCCTGCCCATCTCCCCATTCCCAGAAGAGCAGAGATAATGATTAACCGTACACTTTAATAAGTCAAGTATGCATATTAAAATTGTAAAAGTTATCACCATGAAATAGAAATGTATAACTTCTAAACCAATAGAAGGAGTAAAAGAAAATGAAGAATCAATTCAGTAGAAGGCAGGACATGAGCATAGAGAAACAAAGAAAAAGCGTGGCTAATAGCAAAAAGTAAGATAAAGGTATCAATAATCACAATAAATAGAATAAACTAAAATATCATCAGTAGAAAGATAGTCTCATATTAGATGAAGAGAAAAAAAATCCAGCTTAAATACAATATATGATATAGAAAGTCTGAGAATAAATAGGATGGAGTAAAGTATACCAGGAAAATATCAACAACAGGGAAAAATCTGGCATGGCTATATTCATGCCTGTCAAATTAAGCTGAAAGGCAAACCACTTTGTTAGAAATAAAAGTATATTAGACAATGACAAAAGGAATAATGACAAAAAGAATAATGTAATAATTTTAAACTTGTATAAATTTGACAACATCTTCTCAAAATATGTGAAGCAAAAAATTCACAAAATTCTTGGAGAAACTTGACAGATACATAATCATAGTAGGAGATTTTAATACAATACTCTTAATAATTGATAAGTCAAATGGATAAAAATTTAGTATGAATGAAGAAGATTTTAACTACACAGTTAATAAGCTTGATCCAATGGATGTACATAGATTACTGCATCCAACTTGTAAAGAATACACATTCTTATCAGACATGTAATGACCACATACTAAACCACAAAGCAAGTCTTAACAAACATAAATGAATCAATAACATAGAGACAACATTCTTTGATCATAAGGCAATAAAATTAGAGGAAACTCCAACAAATCACCCCATTTAGAAATTAAAAAGTACATTTCTAAGTAATTAATCAATTAAGGAAGAAATTATAAGGTGAATAATCTGGTAGCATATGTTACGTCATCATCATCGTCATCATCATCACCACCACCACTACCGCCACCAGCATTACCACCACCTAGGGCAGAATTTTTCTGAGGAAACTAACAGAGACAGTAGCAATAGCAAGAATGCAGATAGCTGTTACCCATCACATACTTGGTCATTCCAGAAGGAACTTGTGTGGCAAGACCTCAGACCTGGGAAAGGGACGTTGGCTCTTGGGCTGTGAAGTCTTTAAGCTACATTGTTGGAGAAGCATTAGCCTCTTTCCTGGGGCTGGGGTCCAACAGCAATATGACATGGGAGAATCTTGGCCTCCAGTCATCTTCTGCCATATCAGCATTCATGCTGGGGTGGAGCACAAGACTCTCCCCGGGCATGGCCAAGAGGCTGGGGTCCACGCCTTGTGATTGTCACTGTAGGATGTAGCCTGCTGTCTCACCTCAGCATCCCCAAAGGATGGATTGTCTTAAGAACTTGCTATAGCCAATTTCCAAGGAGACCTGTGATCATTAAGGAAATTAGAGCAGCAAGTAAAATTCACCCATTACATTAGACCCAGAAGATTGTTCAGGCAAAGTCTACCAAATAGATTAACAGTTAAGAAACTGTTCATCTCCATTATATACAAATTGTTTCAAAAAATAAGGAAAGAGGTAATGTGCCCTAGTTAGTTTTATGATTTTTGATACCAAAATTAGGCAAATAAATTAAGAGAAAGAAATACATGGATTAATCTCATTTATGAACAAAGACCCCAAAATCCTAAATAAAATATTAACAAACCAAATTCATAGATAAAAATATAGATAAATGATAAATAATTTCTATTCTGTAAGGTTTATTCCAGGGACTCAAGGACAATTTAACGTTAGTCAACTAATTCATATAATCTGTCACAGTAACAGATTAAAGACAATACACAGAATTATCTTGATAGATGCAGGAAAATGAGCAGTCATGACTTTAGAAAAAAAACATAAAAAACTTCTTGAAAAGGATAAGGTTATTTACTAAAATGTGGACAAATATCATGCTTAATTTTGAAAACTTGGAAGTACTCCTTTTAAAGCCAGGAACAAAAGAAATATTGTAACTAATCATTATTTCTATTCATCACAGTGTTGAAGGTCCTAGGGCCAAAAGAAAAAAAAGGACAAGAAAAAGAAACAAAAGCTATAATGGTTGAAAATGAAGAAAAATGTTCATTTTAATAAAAAATAATGGTCATCTCTAAAACCCAGGAGAATTTACTATTAGAACCAAAAAGAGAGAAAGTTTAATAAAGGTGCTGGATACAGCATTAATATACAAAAATTAATAAAAACAAGCATTCCAAACATTTAAAAATATACTATTTACATTATAAATTATAAGGTGTCTAAGAATAATTATAAAAATATTCTGAAAAAATATAAATTTTTGTTGAATAATATACAAGAATATGTAAATGAATGGACAAGTATGTTCATGGATGAGAAAAGATTCAAATTCATTAAGATGTCAAAATTTCCCAGGTTGTTCCATAAATGCAATGCAATTTCAGTCAAAATCCCCAAAGGCAATACTGTACAACCTCAACTACTGTGAAAATTCCTATAGAACCATAAAGGGCTAAATATTGCCAAGACAATTTTGAATAATAAAAATAATTAATAATATGGGAATATTTATTCTGCCAGAATTTAAGACATTATAGATCTCTAAAAACCAAAACAGTGTGATATTGGTGGAAGGATAAACAAAACAGAGCAAGGGAATAGAGTGAAGAGTCTAGAAACACATGTGGAAGTGGCATTGTAGATCAGAGGGAAAAGATGACATGTTCAATTACTGGTGTTGGAATAATTGTCCAACCGTATGAGAAAAGATAAAATTAGATCCCTACCTTTCACCATGCACAAAAATAAATTTCAGATGGGCTAAATACTTAAATGTAAAAAAGCAAAACCATAAACATCTTATAAGAAGCTTTAAAGGAGTATCTTTTTGATCTCAATTTAGGGATGGGGTTTCCTAAACAACTCATTAGAAGCATGAAAAATGGCTGGGCGCGGTGGCTCACTCCTGTAAATCCTAGCACTGTGGGAGGCCAAGGCGGGTGGATCGCTCGAGGTCAGGAGTTCGAGACCAGCCTGAGCAAGAGTGAGACCCCGTCTCTACTATAAATAGAAAGAAATTAGCCAAACAACTAAAAATAGAAAAAAGTTAGCTGGGCATGGTGGCACGTGCCTGTAGTCCCAGCTACTTGGGAGGCTGAGGCAGGAGGATTGCTTGAGCCCAGGAATTCGAGGTTGCTGTGAGCTAGGCTGATGCCACGGCACTCTAGCCCGGGCAACAGAGTGAGACTCTGTCTCAAAAACAAAAGCATGAAAAACAAAGGAAAATATTGGTAAATTAAATTCCATTAAAATAAGAAAATGTCTGTATGATAAAAAGAAAACCAAAGACAATAGAAAAATGGAATAAAAGACAGGAACGGAAAAACTACAGAAGAGCAAGGCCTAAATGACATGTATATGTATATAAATATATATATGAGCATATGCTCAATCTCTCCAAAGAAGTAGAGGAATGCAAATTAAAACCACGACAAAATACTATTGTATACATGCTGAATAAAAATTTAAAAATATATATGTTAATAATAATTGCGGGTGATGGGAAACGTCATACACTGCTGATGCTAATTAATGTAGTACAGCCATTTTCAGAGGGCAGTTTTGCAATACCTAACAAACTGAAGGTGAGCACACCCCAGGGCCCAGAAACTCTGCTTGCAGGTGTCTGCACAGAGCAGTTTTTAGGAATGTGCAGCAGGAGAGAGGGACCAAAGAGTCCATTTCGGTGTTATTTGCCATAGCAAAAAAAATTAGAAACAAACTAGTTGTCCATCAGTGGAAGAATGCACGGACAGCAGTGTTTTCTTCATTCAGTGACTATTATACAGCGGTCAGATGAAGGAACTAAAGTTTCTAGCATCTACAGAGTAATCTCAAAAGCATAATACTCACTGAAAAAAAGCAAGTTGCACAAGGTTGTGTGATGACGGTAACAGGAGCAGTAGTGACCATCCTAGCAGCAATGACACTGCCACAGTGCCTGCCATGCTCCGGGTGCTGTCCTAAGTCACTGTCACAGTAATCCCTAGGAGGTAGGCATGATTTTCATCCCATTGTACAGATGAAGAACTTGAGGTAGAGAGATGTACACTATGGTATCATTATGTTAAATTCTAAAACATGCAAAAGTAGTATATCTTCTTTATAGACCCAAACATATGCAAACAAAAATTCATAGGCAGGATACATACCGAGTTGAGGATAGCGTTTATTTTGGGAAGGAATCAGAAGGGAAGAGATGAACAGTGAGGCCCTAGGCATATCTGTCGTGTTTCATTTCCTTAAGAAATGAGAAAGGTCTGAAGCAAACTGGACAAAATCTTAGTATCTGTTATACCTCTTAAATCTGGAGGATGGCTACATGAATGCCCTATATTATTGTCTATTATTTTGTATATGTTTGAACTGCTGCAATTTAAAAATTTTTAAAAAATTAAAGAATTAAATTTTAAAAAAGAAAGAACACAGGATGGTTTAAGCAAAAAGTTGATGCTTTGATGGGGGTTGTAAGGGTTAATTTGACTTGTAGACACATAATAATGGAAAACCGCAGAGCAGAAAGAGGAGGTTAGAATTTGAGTCCTAATTATGTGCTTATTATCTGTGCGACTTTTGGCATGTCATTTTACTTCTCTAAGTCTCTGTTTCTTCATTTGCAAGGCAGAGTTAATAATGCCTCCTTCTTGAATTGTGGCAAAGAATAAGTGAGGAAAAAACACAACTATGTTAACTAGCAGCATCTGATAATGGTAACCATCACTGTTTTCCAGAAAAGGAGTCAGGTCTAAGGAAGTCTGTAGGCTGATGTCAAGGTCCCAGCCACAGCCCTTACCCCAACTACGACAGTTAAGTTCCAGTTCAAGACAAGCAGCTGGCATGGGAAGCCAGGGCCTCAGGTCTACGGTTAGGGGTACAAAGCAGTTTATTAGGATGGGGACCCCACACTAAGGCAGAAAAATCAGAAGCCCAGTGATGGGACCTGGGCACAAGCCACACACGAGGCAAACCTCTGCCTTGCCCAGAGGCTGGAAGGATGTGAGGAGTCCTTAGATCCCAGGAGGAAGCCGCCCTTGTTGACTTTGGAAGAGCATCTTTCAGTGGGTGGACCATGAAGGCTTGGAGTTGTTCTTTCTTCTCTTCTGGTCTTTTTTGTAATTCCCTTGCATGTCTGTGCACACAGGAGAGCGTAGGCTGGAAAATGAAAAGGACAACTTTGAAAAGGGAGCTGAAGACAAGTTCATGCTGGATGCCCCGGATCTGGGGCAGCTGATGAAAATCAATATTGGCCACAACAACAAGGGCAGTTCTGCAGGCTGGTTCCTGGCCAAGGTGCGTTCAGCTGCTTGTCTGTGGTCCCTGCGGCCCGGGAGGGGGAATTCTGGCTCTTCGGAGGGTTGTATCTCAGCCCCAACTTTCCCCTCTAGGTCTGTCTGCATCCACTCTCCTGCCTAAGCTAGCAGGCCAACCATATTGCCCTCCTCGTGCTTCCAAGACTTCACCCATGTTATTGCCCTCCTAGAAAGCCCAGCTCTCTCTTCTGAACCCAGCCAGGGCCTGATTATCCTTCAAGGCTCTGCCATGAAGCTTTCCCTGACTCCAGCCCACCAGAACCCCTCCTCCCCAGGAAAGCTTATAACCCTGCTTGCTTACAGCGTTCATTGGACCCAAATCTATGCTTTCTAGTGACTTATCTTAGGCTGTTGCTTTGTACCCTAAATTTCTGGATCTCAGATCCCTCACAGTTTCACCTGTCCAGGACAATGCAAAGAATTAAGAAGAAAGCAGAAAGGCTTCTGAGCAGCTAAGACGTATCTAGTTTAATGTTTGTGAGGAAAGCTCCTGCCCCGGCTCTATCTCGCCCTGCCCTGATTTGGAAGGAAACTGCCTCAGACCCTCACTCAGAGTCTAGTGTGTATATACAATCCCTTCTAGCAAACTTGCTACCTGAAACTGTAAACCCGGAGCAGAAAATTAGAAGGAGAAAGAGGCATTATGATAGGTAGGGTTACTGAGAACAGTAACAGGGAGTCAGAGAAGATATAAAATATTAGAAATTCACAGAAATCTGAGGTCATTTACAAAATGGCGACCAGCTCTTTGCATGTATTTCCTTTGGTTATTACAACATCAATGTAGTTCAGCTCATCACAGAATGATAGGAAAAGGTTAATGTGTTATATATTTTTTAAAAATATTTTGAAAAAGATCTTACTATTTAAAACAGAAAACCCTCAGATTTATAACAATTTGACTAGAAAGAATGAGGCTGTTTGATAGTTAAGGTTTTGTTATTGCTTAACATCATTTTTCTTCTTGCACCAGTTAGGAATGCATATGGCTGCAAGTATCAGAAAATTAAAGTGTGATGTTAAACAACCAGGGACTTATTCTTTCATCTCACAGGAAATACAGACATGGTCAGCTCAGGGCTGTTGCAGCTGCTTTCTGAGGAATCTGCTCTCTCACCGGGTCACCAAGTGCCTGTGGCTTTCATCCTCCAACTTGTTGCCTCATAATCACATGATAGCTGCTAATTCTCAGACAACTTATCTGTGTTCCAGACAGGAAGAGAAAGAAAGACAAAGGGGATAAAGGCTTTGACAAAGGGGATAAAAAGTTTGTTTTCTGTCAGATCTTGCCTTATTTTGAAAGAGTCCTCCTCGGAACTTCTGGCTAAGTTTCATTGGCCAGAAATGTGTTACCTGGACACCCTCGCTGCACTGGAAACTGGGAAATCAAGCAGTTAGATTTCTGGCCTTTGTAATGGAAGTAGACCAACAAGGAGGGTATTGAGTGAGCATCCTGGAGTGTCTGCCACTCTTTTCTCCATAACTAGCCTGAAAGTCCTTGAGGGCACCTCCCTAGCTGTTGGACCTGCATTTAGTCAATGGAGCAAAGAATGGCTAATGTTCCTTTGGAAAGGAAAGGCTTGACAGGTCCCAAGAGCAGCAAACCTGGTGCTGAACAGAGTACCAGGAGGCTAAGGGGAACTGCTACTTGGATTGAAGAAGAAATAGAGCAGGATTCCAGAATCCAAACAGCCAATACACAGGCAGAGGTGTGTTTTCAGGGTGGTTTTCTATTCAATTTGGCAGAGGAGGGAAAGGAGCCAGGTGTATTTTATGACTTCAGCCAGGATAGGGCATGGAGCAAGTACCTTGAGGTCCAGTCCCTTCGTCCTGAAAAGGAAGATAGTATGAATGAAAACACAGGATTTAGGAGCCACAAGGAGCAAACAGTTGCACCCTCTTGAGCTCAGGTTCCTTGATCACATGGGTCCATTCACACATCGTGCTCTCATGAGGGAGGCAGGTTCACGTGCCAAGACACGTTCCTTTGTTGCCTTCACACTCAAAGGGCAGCTTGACAAGGTGTGAGATGTATGGGTGAAAAGAATTTTTCCTTTAAAACTTGGTAGATCTTATTCCATTGAATTCTGAAATTTGATATTGAGGCCAAGCAGACTTTGGTTTCTTTCTGGGTAACCTAATTTTTTTTTCTGCCAGGATGCTTGCAGGATTCTTTTCTCTTTATATTTATAATTCAAAAGTCTTGCCAGACAGCATCCAGAAGTGCAGCCTATGTTAGTTCATCCTCCCTCCCTGCATTTCTCCCTCTCTTTCTCCCTTTCTTCCTTCCTTCCTTCCTTTTGTGTTTGTTTTTAATTTCTCTGGAACATGGTAGGTCTTTTCTGTCTGATGGGTAGGATGTTTCTTTATTATTTATAGTTAATAGGTCAGAAAAGGGATTTCTTATTATATACTAGATTCTTGCTTGGAGGGCATTTGTTCCGGTCTTTTCCTCAGGAACACCAATTATCCAGCTATTGGATCTCCATTCTCTGTCTTCCAAAAGTCTCAGCTTCACTTTTCCTCCTGTAAACTAAAAATAAAATCCTCAGCTCCCCCACTGACTGGACAGATCCCCTCTTGGCCAAGGGGACCCCAGAGAAACCTTAAAAACTGAGTTCTCATCCATGACAGGATAGGAGGTCAGACACGCCTCATTATACCCCCTCCTTTTTGGTTTTGGACACAACCGACTTGCATTAATGTTAAAATAGTTGTCATAAAACTGACAGAATTTACTCTTTGTGGCGGTAAGATATCAAATTATAAACAGGACCTAAGGCCATGCCAGGAAAGGGTTAAGTCATGCACCTCCTACACTTAAAAGATAAACTGTGTTCTAACTACCTGGGGAAGGTCTCATGATTCGTGGTTTATCTCTCATCCCTGAGTAAAAAATCTTGTTGTGACTCCTTCGAATCTTTTTTTTTTCCTTCTTCACCCCTCAGGGAATAATGAGTCCCTCAAATCTTACTGTGAGTTCCTCAAACTGTTGATGCACTGATTCATACATAACCTAGTGACACTGGGAAGGACACTCATTTGTTCTGAATCACGAAGTTTTACTGATTCTCTTGTGTGTAAAACATTTTAGCCTGTCTGTTGTCATCTGTAGCCAATGACTGCAACCTCTGTATTGTACCCTCCAACAAAAAGAGACATCTCTGACATGAGGAGTCCCCCTCCCTTCTCCTAAACTTTCTTATAAAAGTATTTCAACTTGTAACAGACTTTGGAACACGCCTAACTTTGCTGATGTTTTTTCCTGGGTCTGTCCTCAAATTTGGCTTTCCATAAACCTTCATCAAATTATTTCTGCCTCAACAGCCTTAATTTTGGTCGACACTCTTTTTTTTACCTCTGTTTGCTTTGCATTCCTTGAGAACTTATCAAATTCCCCCACGACTTCGTTGATTTGCTTTTCCATGCTATAGGTTTCATTGCTTTTTCCTGTCAATGTGCGTTTCAATTATGAATATGTTTATTTTAATTATTTTTTCTTCTTACAAAAGTAATCCATGTTCATTGTAAAAAGTTTAGAAAACACAAATAAACAAAAAAGATAACATAAGCCACTCATAATTTCACCACCCAAACATAAGCAGTTAATATTTTGAAAAATACTCCCCAGTCATTTTTCTATTAATATATATATCGTTTCTTAAAAATGAGGTCATAATGAACACAATGTTTTACAAACTGCTTTGTTTTCACTCTTAAATATAAAATGCATATTTTACAATATAATCTTTAATGACTATAATAGTATTTCATTGTACAGATCTACCATAACCTATTAAACCAATCTTGTTTGTTGAATGTTTCTATTTTTTCCTCTAAATTATTATACTACATAGTATATATTGTACTATTATATAATATATAAAATATATATTATGCTATACAGTTTGAATATCTCTCATTTGAAATGCTTGGAACCCAAAGTGTTTCAGATTTCAGATTTTTTTGGATTTTGGAATTTTTTCATATACATAATGAGATATCTTGGAAATGGGACCCAAGTCTAAACATAACATTTATTTATGTTTCATATATACTTTATACACATAGGCCGAAGGTAATTTTATGCAATATTTTTGTGATTTTCTGCACAAAACAAAGCTTTGACTACGTTTTGACCGTGACTCATCACCTAAGGTCTGTTATGATATTTTCCACTTGTAGCATGATGTTGGCACTCAAAAAGTTTCGGATTTTGGAGCATTTCAGATTTTGAACTTTTGGATTAGGGATTCTCAACCTATATAATTATACTATATAATATATAGTGTATTATTATACTATAGATAGTGCTATCACAAACATTCTTGTAGCTTGTCTTTATTCACATCCATGATTATTTCTTATCATAAATTCCTAGGAGTTGGTGAAAGGACGTGCAGAATTGTAAGAACTTTGATGTATTTGCTGCTATGTAGTTTTACTTTTCTTGATATCTTTTATCATTTACTGTGTTATCTTTTAATGTCATCTTATTACCTTCTCATTACAGAAGGGACTACAATGAGATGAGGCAATATCTCATCTCGTTGTAGTGCTTTCTATCCCTAAAGATGTTTATTCCTGTTTAATAAAGACTAAATCTTCTTTTCTTCTATCAAGCATCCCAATTTCCTAAATTCTTTTTCTGTGTCCTATATCAGGTCATTTCCAGAATTCCACTCTTCTGATTCTTTGGAATGATCTGTGTCTTTGATTCAGGAGTCCTTTTTCACAAGGCCTTAAGTTGGTGTTTTTTCTTTATCCAACCTCAAATGAGGTAGGTCCTACCCATATTTGGTGTCTGACAATAGTCAAGGTGCACCTGACACATAGGACATATTTATTAAATCTCTCGTCTTCTTCTTCTTCTTTCTCCTCCTTCTATTTTCATCCTTAGCCACTCCAGTTGGGTAATTATTGAATTCCTTTCTCGTATGTGGGGCCAAGTGGAGGCTCTTAGTTCAATTCCCAGATCCCAGCTGGCACTGTCTGGGACAGTTCTGCCCCGATGTGATGGTTTCTTTTCTTATTCCCACTGCCAGGTCTTTGATGCAGGTTGGCGGCATGTTATGCAAGAGATGTGTTCCTAAAAATCTACATAATTTGAAATTCACTTAATTTGAGACAGAATTCCCTGTGGGAATAATGTAAAGCAGAGGGCTGTGCACTTTGGGCATAGATGGTGACACCCATTAAAGTGTATTTTTGCTCTAATGTTTTTTGGTTTTTAAGGTATTGTCTCCAATATTTTACAAAGCTACCAGGTGCTTGCGTGGTCTTGTTAGCATTTTATCATCTTAAGGATATTCTAAAGTGATTATTTTTTTAAAAATAAATGTTATTGTGTATATTTAAGGTGTATAACATGATGTTATGGGATATATACGGATAGTAAAAGGGTTATTCTCCTGCACAGTGCTCTGACTGGAGGACACGGGCCAGTTAATGATTCTGCATTTCTTAGAGCAAGTTTTCAGTTGGGGCTTCCTGGCACAATTTGGGGGAGGCCCTCATCTTCTTGGGACATTCTAGAGGACACCCTTATCTCAGCCTCACTAACCTGGTTCACATGGGAGTCCTCTTGGCTTCACATACGGTCAATTCCATTCGCCTCGCTGTCAGTGGCTGATGTTTTCTGATCTGATCATCAGATCCTCGGATTCTCTGTCCCTGATTTGAGGCTTACAATTCCCACTGCATGGACTCTGCTTCTTACCATTGAGGTCAGGATCCCAACCTTCAGCGTGTGAGAAAGGTGACGATCTCCTCCCGGTTTGCAAGTCCGGGCTGCCAGGTCTTGTGTCCCAGTCTCACAGGGCACATTCTGCCAAGTTTCTTGCTTCAATTTGAAAATGATCTGCAGCAGTGGAGGGCGCAGTGGCTCAGAAATCCAAGTAGGAGGTCACTGGCAGTCATCCCTGTGTGACTCTAGGCGTTGCCTGGTTTCCTGGACACAGTTGTGTCCTTGTGATAAGCTTTCCTTGGACCACTAAGGAGATGAGATTATGTTCTGAGAGAGCACTCAGGTGACTGGAGAATTGGGTTAGATCACCCCGTGCATACTCAGCAACACTTATCCACATTCCTTCCCTCTCTTCTCCTTCCCAGATTGTCATTGAAGATATTGGGAACAAAAGAAAATATGACTTCCCCCTTAACCGCTGGCTGGCCTTGGATGAAGACGATGGCAAAATCCAAAGAGATATCTTAGTAGGCGGAGCTGAGACCACAGGTATATGTGAAGAAAGGGGAGGCCCAATTGGCTACTTCACTTTCTGCCTGCGGGTCAGTGTTCTCATCTGTGGACCCGGAGGCCTGTGGTAAAGCAGGAGCCAGCCAGGTGTGCAGGCAGCATTGCTCCTGCCCCTGAAAATGTTCTGTTCCTCTGGCAATGCCACAGAGCAGACACGAACTGCCCAGGGCAAAGGAAGTTATCAATAGGGTGAAGCCGGAATGTGAACTTCTGATAAGTGTGGATGTTTACGAGGACATTGATTTACTCTTAACACCTTCTAAGATTGAGTGTTTGCTATATGCCAGACCCTCTGCTAGGCACCTTTAACCCCACAAGCACCCTATAATGTAGGAACTGTTATTGTTCCCATTTCCTGGATGAGGAAACTGAGGCACAGAGAAGTTAAGAGGCCTGTCCGGGGTCACGAAGCTGGCAAGTGAAAGAACCAGGAATTGTTCTGTTTCCTAAAGCCCTACCTTGCGTGAATTCCATGGAAAACCTCCCACTCTCAGCATGGCAGATGGGATTGTGGATGTTCTAGAAAATCGATGTTGATGTTGTGCACGCTGCAGAACCTCCCATGGCTCATCGCTGCACAAGGTCCACGCTCTGTAGGATAATATGCAAATTGATCCACAGTTTGTCTCCAGTTTATCCTATCGGCAGAGTCTTCCCACATCCTCTCGCCCACTGCACCCTCGTGCCTTCCGTTCTCCCCCCACCTCGTCCACATGCCTTCCCTCTCCCCTACCCAAGCCCTGCCCTGGTTGCCTTACTCTCCCTTTATCCTTGGAACCTGCTCTCTTTTTTAACCTGTAAAGTCTTTTCTCTTCTTCCTCCTTCTCAAATTCCTGCTTCCCATCGCTTCCTCTGAGCCCTTCCCGACCTCCTCTGGGCCGGGTAATTTCTCCCTTCTTTTGCTCTGTGCATCCTGGGCTGGCCTTTGTTTAGGAGACTGAATGCTCCTCTCCTGCAGCACTTTTCAACCTTAGCATTGTGGCCTGATCATTGTGAGGCATGTCACAAGTCATTTGTAATGAAAATTTACTTAAAAACATACTGGAATAGATTTAATATCATCCCCTTGGATGTGTCACTGGTACTCGTCTCCCAGTGATGGAGGAAGAGGAGAAGTGACAGCAGCTGGCATTGCTCATGCCCCAGGCCCTGGAAGGATGTCTGGGGTGAGAATACCACCAGTCCATGTGTCTTGGAGAAATGAAGCTCGAGACACACTTTTTTTTTTTTTTTTTTTGAGACAGAGTCTCTCTCTTTTGCCGGGGCTAGAGTGAGTGCCGTGGCATCAACCTAGCTCACAGCAACTTCAAACTCCTGGGCTCAAGCGATCCTTCTGCCTCAGCCTCCCGAGTAGCTGGAACTACAGGCATGCGCCACCATGCCTGGCTAATTTTTTCTATATATTTTTAGTTGTCCGATTAATTTCTTTCTATTTTTAGTAGAGACAGGGTCTCGCTCTTGCTCAGGCTGGTTCCGAACTCCTGAGCTCAAACAATCTGCCCGCCTCGGCCTCCCAGAGTGCTAGGATTACAGGCGTGAGCCACCGCGCCCGGCCTCGAGACACACTTTTTTAGAGCAGGAACCACTCCTTTTTATCTCTATAAACTCCTGAAGGCTTGGCATCTGACAAGCACTCAGTAAATGTTTGCTGAACAAAAGAAGGTGTACATGTGTGAATGAACAATGTAGCCATGTAGTTGCATGTACTATCTCCCAAAGAAATTTGGGATTTTTTTGGGGGGGGGTCATTGGATGAGGGTGTGGTGTAGAGTAGGCTGGGGGATGGGTAGGGGAATTAACAAAGCCTAAAGTGCCAATGGCCTTAGACCCAAAGAAGATAGACCAGACCTTGCACAATCACCTGTCCAAATGTTCGCCTTTGGTGTTTTCTTGTACTCTGCCCTGTCTCGGAGTTTAATCTCCCCTTGCTGGCTCTTCCCCAGAATTTCATATTCTCACTTTGCCTCTTAACTGACCAAAACCCAAAATAACCCACCCTACAGTGTTTCCTCTCTCCCTCAATCCTCCCTCACCCCACCACCTCAGGTGGCAAAGGAGGACGTTAATGCCCTCCATTAAAAGTTATGTTTTAAAGTTATCAGCAAAAGAGCAAGATAAGTGCATCAGATAGCCGTGAATATAAATCTCCATTAATGAAGTTGACTATTATAATTAGATTAGACATAACAGAATTCATCTGGCAGCTATTAATAATGTACACATGGTAATTATCATTAATAATAAGTACTATTCTTAGCCAACCCAAGTTCCTCCTTCTCCTTATTAGTTTCCTGTAATTGGCACTGACGGTTTCCTGTAATAATACATGCAGTTTATTCTCAGACTCAGATGCACTGACACAAAAACCGTGGAAAAGAGGAAATGAGGTTGAGAGGGACCTTGGATGTCATCTGCAGGAGAAGCACATGGTGCAGAGGAGGATGTGTAGCAGGGGGGACTTCGGGGGTGTCGTAGCCTGGTACGGAATGGGGGTGGGTGTGATAATGCAGCTCACATGGAACCCTCTCCACCCGTTGTTTCCACACCAGCTATCACATATATTGTGACCGTCTTCACTGGGGATATCCGGGGGGCTGGGACCAAATCCAAAATCTACTTGGTCATGTACGGGGCCAGAGGGAATAAGAACAGCGGGAAAATCTTCCTGGAGGGTGGTGTGTTTGACCGAGGCCGCACGGACATCTTCCACATCGAGCTGGCTGTCCTCCTTAGCCCCCTGAGTCGAGTCTCCATCGGGCATGGCAACGTGGGCGTCAACAGAGGCTGGTACTGTGAGAAGGTAAGGGACGCCCCCCAAGCAGAGCCTTCTCTGATTCAGCCCCTCTCTTCTTTAACTTGCAAGTACAAGCTTTAACCTGAACCTGACTTCCTGCTTCCTTTGGTCTAGTTGCAGAGCACATAAGCAATCCCTCTCATTGGGCATTTTGGGTGTAACATGCCCGTCTATTAATATCTTGTCTTAATGGTGGTCAGGAACGGAGGCTGATCTGTACATGCGTCCAAGGGCCAAACACAGGGTAGGTTACCCAGAGGTGCTCAGCTGGTGGTTATAGACTATCCTGGTTCCTGGTGTGGGTTTTCACACCGGCTTATAAATCTTTTTCAATCAACAAGTATTTAAAAATATATATTTGTATTGTGGAATACTTATACTTTAAAGAATATACACAATAAAAGTAAGACATAGAGAATGTTAAAAAACAAACTTCAATTTTGTCTACCACCCAGTTTGGGAAATAGAACATTCCCAATGTTTTTGAAACTTCTCTGTGTCTTTCCCCAATCATACAATCCTCTCTCCCTCAAAAGACATACAGTATTTTGAATTGTGTCTACATATATAGTCTGTAATATATACATTTATTATGTAGTTTTCACTCAACATTATGCTTTGTTGAATGCATGAGGGGTGAACTATATTAATTGCCAATACATTCGTGTCTGAGGACTGAAACATTTGCGGGGGCTGCTATCTGTGGTCCTGAGCCATCATTTATCTCTAGGGAGGAGTGTTTCCCTGGGATTTTGAAGGGGTACACACTCCCCTCCCTCATCTCTTAGTATCTCCCCCCTTTGAGTTCCCTATAAGTTACAGTTCATCATGACGGTGAGATAATGAATATTAGGTGGGTTCTCAGAGATACCTGGGGATGTCTAAGGGTAAGAATTAAAGTTAAGGAAATTATAGTCAATTTCAGTCACTATGAACAGCTGACAACAAACACCCAGTAGGACAATGGGCAGTCAAAAGCTTGACCAATGAGAGATCAGATTAGTTTTCCAGTTCAAAAGAAGATAAAACTTAGAATCCAGTAACGTGAACAGTTCAAATGTCTTTGCCGATAGAAGATTGTGTATCGTACCAGGCACGTGCCTTTGAACATCCATATGCATGGCCTGGGCCGTGTTCTCAGTCCATGGGTTCAGAATGTGGATAGAGATAGAAAAGGCGTCGGAGAGAGGGTTGAATAAGGAGCAAGCCTAGAAGAGGGCAGTGGATTTTTGTATCAAATTCCAGATACTAATTTCATGTGATTTACCTTTTTCCTACAAGATAATTATAAGATATTAATTTAGTAGTCTGGTTCATTTGGTTCAGATTAACTGAGATTTTATGATGTGCATAAAGAAATACAGTGTTCAAAGAGGGTGTTGTGTGTAGAGGAAAAGGTTTGCGACTTGACTAGTAAATTGGAGAATGGTGACACCTACTTCGGAAGACTTCTCGGAGGAGGCATTTCTTGATTTAAGATTTATTGAGACAGGCAACACAAAAAGGGTCATACCTTGAGGGTCCTAATACAGACGTCCCTTCATGTGGGGCTGAGAAGGCTTTCGAGCATTGTGACGAGGACCCAACTGGGGCCGGGTGCAGGAGACGCTGTGCTTGCTCTCCCCAGGTGGTGATCCTGTGCCCCTTCACTGGCATCCAGCAGACCTTCCCTTGCAGCAACTGGCTGGATGAGAAGAAAGTGGACGGACTGATCGAGAGGCAGCTCTACGAGATGATGTCTCTCAGGAAAAAGCGGCTGAAAAGTAAGTGGAAGAGACCCAGAACCCAGAGGCCTCCCAGACGGGGCCAGGGTGTCAGACCACTGGGCAGAAGCTTTGAGGGCGATCCACTCCTGCCTCTCAGTTCTCCTCTAGAAAGGAGGGAAAAGCCCCCCCAGGCAGCTCAGTTCTCCAAGGTACCGGCCATATAGAGTTACACGCCTGCCACCAAGGCTGACTCCAGTGTCCCCAGATTGAATAAGCTGCTGCGATGGGCTAGGTGTTAACCTGAGTGGCTCGCTACAGTGCACCCTGAATGTACTGGGCATGGGGTGGGTGGTCAACTCTTCCTCCGATTTGAAGCATACTAATAGGCTTTAGCCATTAAAAAGAATATTAAAGCATCCTAATTTTAATAGCAAGGAATCTTTACCTTTCTATGTTTGGCACTTGCTATTATCAGTGTCTGGGAGTGGGACACACCTGTGGACAGGCTGCCTTTCAGTCCTGATCACTTTGGATTTTCCCCACTGGGCACACGAAAATCTGTTCACTTCCTGAAGTTTATGGTGCAACTTGACTTGTCTCATAGAATTCCCTTGGTCTCTGTGGGTCTGGACAACTGACCTGAAGAAAGCTGGGACCAACTCTCCCATCTTTATCCAGCTTTACGGGCAGAGGGGACGGACGGATGAGATTCTCCTGAATCCCAACAACAAGTGGTTCAAACCAGGCACAATTGAGAAGTTTAGGGTAGGAGAGGAGAGTGACAGGGCGGGAGGGAGAGAGGGGGAAGGGAGGGAGGGGGTGTTGGTCATGAAGATTCTGGTTCTCTAAGCCAGGTGTTGGAGCAAGTTTGAAGACAAAAAGGTACAATGGAGATTTTAGGCCCCTTAAAGGGTGACAGATTTGATGATTTATAGGCAAGGTATTGAATGGGGCACAATTTAGATCTGGCCCTTTGTCTGAATCAACAGTGCAGACCCAAGGCTGGGGGAGAAAGCAAGCATGGAATGTGTGGGTTTAGACATCTGGGAATTGAGCAACTTGGGGAATCATTGCAGAACAGAGACCTGTGTGTCAACTGGCCCCATCTGGACCACTCTCTAACTGATTAGAGAGTTAGGACCAAATTTAAGAGAAAGTATGAATTTTATGAATTTTGGAACATTTAAAAATAAATTTAGCTTTAAAACATTTCAGTATATATACAACTAAAGCAAGGCTTTTTTTTTTTTTTTTTTTTTTTTTGGCTAACGGAAGCGCTACTTCACCCTTTAGATAGAAATAATTTGTAATTTGCCCCTCTCTTCTCAGAACACCCCATTGCTGCTGGTATCATGGCACTCAGTTCATTGCTCTTTATGTATTTGTCTTCCCTGACAGATGGTGGCCCTAGGGAAAGGCCATGACTGCTGTATTTATCTTTTTGTCAGTTTCAGTGCCCGGCAGAGTCCTGGGGCTGTGGGCCTGTGTGAATTTGCAGGGCTGCCCTATAGATTTTGGTACTGGAAGTTTATTGCTCAGAGGAGCTACTTCAGGCTGGGTCTCACTGTGGGTCAGTTCTTTTTGTTCAGTTTCACCAGCCCAGACTGAGTCCCAGCTCTACATAGCTGTCTTGACCTCATGTGCCACTGGTTACAAGGGTCGCCAGAGGATAGCGTGTGTCTCTGCTGAAGAAACAGCCCACAGCAGGTACCCTCCTGCAGCAGGTAAGCTATGATGATAAACACATTTCCTCGGTTGTGCCCACTCAAACCTTTTTATTTTTCACCATAGATTGAGCTCCCGGATATCGGCAGGTTTTATAAGATTCGCGTATGGCATGATAGGAGGAGTCCTGGTTCTGGATGGCATTTAGAAAGGGTGAGACACACAATCTTTTTTTTTTTTTTTTTTTTTTTTTTTTTTTTTTACTATTTTTTTTTTTTTTTTTTTTTTTTTTTTTTTTTTTTTTTTTTTTTTTTTGCTTTGTTCACTACTTTATTTTTTTATTTTTTTATTTTTTTAATTTTATTCCAGGGTATTGTGAGGGTACAAGACACACAATCTTGGGGTTTGGGAGGTCACTGGGAGAGGAACCAGAATGGTCCCTTTCTATGACCCTGTCATATAAATTTGCCTCTGTATTTATTTGGGGTGGAGTACAAAAAGGTTGTGGTGAGACCTGAATTCGGATATAGACAACAGGGACTTCCTGATAGGAAGAGATGGGGGGAGGACTTCCAAAGCAGATTGAGAAAGTGCCCAGATGTTCAAGGGGCTTATGTTCAACCCAGTTACCTGGCTGCCAGGCAAGTGGGTCTCCAGGGGACCAGGCAAAAAAAAACACTAACCTGGCCTTCTGCCTTCCACAAGGATTGTCTACAGGAGATGGCCTTGGCCTCCCTGCAATGAGATGACAGAAGGGGGGCTCCAGGACATGGGCGACTATCTCTGGTACACACACTCGCTCAAGCCAGGAATTCATTCCAGATGACCCTGATGAATACTCTGAACAAGGACAAGTATAACTTCAATTGCAACCGCTGGCTGGATGCCAACGAGGATGACAATGAGATTGTGAGGGAAATGACTGCAGAAGGCCCCACGGTGCGAAGGATAATGAGCAGTGAGTACTGAACAACTTTCCATCCCGGCGGAGGCAGTTTCCTACTTGATGTGCCAATGAGTGGGGGGCTGGCCCATGAGCTGAGAGTCTTGGCCGCTGTGTATCATCAGTTCCCTCTGAAAGCCAGAGTGGATTAGAAGGTCCCAGACTCAAGACTGGCTTGAAGGACCCATTGCCAAGGCGTGATGCTAGAGCTCTACTGGGATGGGTGTGGAGGGGCAGGAAGGAGATTTGTAGGTATTCAGGTTGGCTCTGAGGGGATGAGAAGAATCTGCACTGAACACTGGTTCTCCAGAGCCTCCCTGAAATTAAAGGGTATCCTCTTGGTGTCCTCAAATTATACATAAAATGTTCCCCCAAAGGAAAGCTGGATCTGAGCTCTTGTAGCCACACTTTGCTGCTACCTCATGATTCCTCTGTCTTTCTTTAAGAACAGTAGGGGAGGGTCTAAGCCTTTAATCTGGAGTCTAGGATCCACATTTAAAGAGCCAGAGGGAGGTCATTTTGCTTCTAGGTTATCATAGCAGAGTGTTAGCAAACACATAGCACGTGTCCTGTCCTTTTCCCATGGCAGACATTACTAAGTGATCACAACATTCTCTCCCACTGAGTCTGAAATGAGCTTGTAACCCTAACTATGGCACTCCAAGCAGACATTAACAATTGATCAGAACTGGTGCTTAAGATAACCTATTTGCCATCCTTGTGGTAGTGTTCCCTTTTTAACAGGAAAGTAATATTGCAAAATTACAAAAAGATAAAAATATTTAGAAAACAGTGTCACCCATAGTTTTAGTAGCCCCTCTAAATATTTCAGTAATGTCATTTCACAGGTGATTGTGTGATATTTATCAGCATTTTGCATTTTCACACCCAGCAAAGCCCTGTATATATTTGCTGAAATGATTTCATCAGAGTTAAATACTCAAAAACATAGAAACCTCAAACAGCAAATATTTATTAATAAAAAAAGATCATCAGGTCTGTTAGTCTAATTAGGCGATGCTGGTAATTAGCACCATATTTCTTCTACTTTAGGGTTCTTCTTCATTCTTAATTAAATAGATGACTGTAGAATATTTGTGTTCAAAGGCCCTTAAAATGGCCTGATGCAGATAAGGACCTGGAAGTTCTTGCCAGGGTTACGCAGTTGGTTAGAGACAGAGTTAGACCTAGAACAAGGTCTCTCTCCTCCTGGCTTAGCGGCTATACAAGACACCACCCTGGCTTTTCACATATAGTGATATTTGCTTTGGGAACAAGGCAATTATCTTCCTGTAAGTGTAATAACAAATAACCCCCTCAAATTGGAACTGAATATAATATGTAGTGCAAGGCAGAAATACACCTGCACTCAACCTGTTCTGTCACTTCGAGTGCCAGAATTGAGCCTACAGGTATAAAGAGCTAGGGAGGGGGTCTTGGGACCTCCCTGCTTTCTGAACCCTCCTAACCAATTCTCAGTCCTTGTTTCCACAGTTCCCTGGGGCTGTCCTTCCTGAGCCTTTTTGTGTGATTGCTTCTTGAATTTTCCAACTGGCGTCTCTGATCCACCCTCTGGTCTGCTAAGTCAGGGGTTCTCAAACTTTAGTGGACATTGTCACCTGAAAGGCTTATTAAAACACAGATTGTTGGGCCCCACTTGCAGAGTTTCCGGTCCAATAAGTATGGAGAGAGACCCAAGAATCTTCTTGTCCAACAAATTTCTAGGTGGTATCCGTGCTCCTGGTGGGGAACCACACTTTGAGAACTGTTGTGCTAAGACATTTGCCACTTTCCTAGCTCAACAGCTTCCAAAATTTTTTTTCTGTTGTCTATACTTTTCGCTTCCCCTAGCCTTGTTGGCGGAGCCTTTTCCATTTGGTTATATCTTTAAAAGAATTGGTAGATTGGCATTTTAGTCAGGTTTTTCCAGAGAGAAACCTGCCATTTTTACTTAGAATGTCTAGAATGTTCTTTACCTCCACCCACTCCTTGACTGAAGCATGCCTGTCCCCCAAAAACCCTGTTTTCCCTCCTCATGAACCATGGGGCAGGCTGGAGGGGTGTTCTCTGGATGCCCTATGCAGGGTCGGGCTCTTATCTGGGCCCTCCTGGGAGGCTCACACCATCCGATGCTGCCACCTTCTACTCTGGCTCAGTCCCAGCCTCTGTTGGCCTCTGGTCACTTCTCTTTCATTAAAGATGGCATAATGTGTCCCTTGGTTAATGTCTAGACACCCTGCCATGATCCTAGGACAGTATATTAGTTTGGTAGGGTTTCTGTAACAAAGTCCCATAGACAAGGTGACTTAAACAACAGAAATTTATTGTCTCACAGTTCTGGAAGCTAGAAGTCCAAGATCAAGGCAGCTTTGGATTCTCCTGAAGCCTCTCTCCTTGGCTTGCAGATGCCTTTTTCTGGCTGTGTCCTCACACGCACGTCCCTCTGTGTGCGTGCACGTCTGTGTCCTCATCTCCTCTTCTGTAAGGACACCAGTCATAGTGGATCAGGCCCCACCCATACTGCCTCCTTTTACCTTAATTACCACTTTGACCCCCTTCTCCAAATCCAGGCACATCATGAGTTACTGGGAGATTAGAACTTCAATATATGAATTTTGGAGGAGCCACGATTCAGCCCCATACAGACAAATTTTTCAAAGTGTGGTCAAGGGCCTGTATATACCAAAATTGCCTGGAGTGTTTGTTAAAATGCGGATTCCTGGGCCCAACCCCATATATGCTGATTAGACTCTCTGAGGGCTATGCTTGGTAATGAGTATTTTATCAAGGATGCCAAATAATTTTTATGAATACTAAAACTGAAGAGGCTTTGTCTGCTTCTTCCAATATCCACGTGGAAGCCCCCTCGCCCACATCCTGGTGCTCATGCAGTCTGTTGGCCTCCACCCCGCACCTGACTCAGCCAGCCACGCCTGGCACCCGCTCAGGATCATTCTGTGGAGTTGCCTCTTCTTTGAACCCTGCACCCCCAGCCCTCCGACTCAAGCTCCTGCTTTCCTAGCCCTTTCATGATGCAGTCCGTGTCACCCCACCCTTGAACTCCTTCCAGCTCCTTCCTCCCCACAGTCCTCCTGTCCTTCTGCTCTGTCGGGGGCTTGTCCCAGCCATGGGGCTGTGGACAGATGTGTGTGCAAACCTACAGCAGTCGTCCAGGGGAGAAAAGACGAAGTCCTGTGATCCCCCAGAGATTGGCTGGACTATAGTGGAGAAGATACACTCAAGGAATACTTTGAAGGTGGAGCAGGCAGGACTCGGTGGGTGAATGCTGTGGAGACACAGCGGCGAGAGAAACTCCCTGCCCAGGACGTTGGGAGAATCTTTGCAGGTGAAGGGACATTTGAGCTAGGTTTTCTGTGGGGAGGGATTTGACAGGTAAGGAGAGACTGTGGCAGGAGGGGTGGGGAGGAGGAGCATCTCTGCAGGTTGCATATATGCACGTGCTTGTGAACATTGTCAACAGTGTACGATGTGCGGGGCTACCCTAGCTATTATTTGTTTTTTGTCTTCTGTGGTACTATTAAAAAACCATTTCAACAAGAAAATAAACTCTGGCGATTATCTGGATTGAAGGGCTGTCTGTCCTGGCTACGAAGGCAGTGTGATGCCTTCTGGGGGTCCTTGGCAGTACTTTGGAGCCCACACCAACTCGAATTTCTTTCTCCCAACTGTTCTGTCTGGACCATGGAAATTTCTCTTACGCTTGAAACAGTCCTATGTCCTTGCTCAGCTCTGCAAGTGCTCAGATCCCCTATTCTGTTCTGAATATTTCTTTGTAACAGTTAATAGAGCTCGTGGCAATATCCCATGTCCCCAGTTGGTACCAATGTATAATGAATAATGTGCAAGGCTTCCTGGAAATCCCTTAAGTGGAGAGTCTTGGACTCATGTAAAATGAGTAAATACCAATTTAAAATCAATTCTCTGAATTTGAAGTTCCGTGTCCCTAGTTTACTTACAAATTAAGGGCCAGCCAAATAAGCAATTAATACCATGCCTAATAGCCAAGAGGCTTTGGGGAGTGATTGTACTGATCAGCAAAGACCCAGAGACATGGACAACACATGTACCAGCTCACAATTTATTTCCACCTCGCCTTTCCCTCAGGAGCTATGTGAGATAGCAAAATAAATGAATTCAGCACTCTCCACCATGTGCCCGGCAGAAGTGATTACATACCACTGACGAGTGGGCAACAGACCATCAGACTCGAGTGCTGAAAATCCCAGCTTCTCGTTAATCAGACCGAGCTGTAATTTTTAAATTAAAGTACAAGAGGCTCTGGTACTTACCCATCTGTTTAAAGTCTTTCACTGCTGATGTCTAACAATATAATTATTTTTAAGTGTTCACAAACTTCCTGCCAGGAAGGAGCTTGGGACCTCAGGGGCTGGGGTAGGGGGGTGGTGGTAGGGAGAGGGGGATCAGAGGGGCCTCTAGAGAGAACCAAGACCCTTGAGAACTTCCAGCCAAATGGACCTCAGAGCTCCTGAAGCAAGGAGACTGGGATGCCCAGGCAAAGGGAATTTCTCAATTTCCTCATCATTTCTCTTCTGGGAATTACCTAATGTTACAACTAAAAAACAGCAGAACTAACCTTCATGATAATCAAGACTGAAGCGAGGCTGGTGTCGAGGCCGTTCCTTCCCTGCTGTGCTTCAAACTCTCGCTGTCCAGTCGTCAGTTGATGCTGTCCATTCCTCTAACCGTTGACGCATAGGATCATTGAGAGCTTTTCACAAAAGAATCAACCTCATTTATATGAAGACTGATGATTTAAAGCATTTAGCATTTGAATTTTAAGAGAGTTGACAAGGGAAGACAATGATGGTTGAATTTCAGGTGCTGTCACCCCATAAGGAGACCATAATGGGGGCAGAAGACTTTCCCCCAGTGGTAACCCATGGTTCAAGTGCCTATCTACGCTGGCTCTACTCAAGGCAGGCCCCTACGTACAGTCATTCTTTGCTTTTTCTTCTAACACGTGCTTTTGCTACAGACACTGTATCTCCATGTACTCACATGTTTAATGGTCACATTTACTTTTCAGATGTCTCTATATCTCCACATAAAACTGGGTATATTACTGAAAAATATTTTGTACGTTGAATTAAACTTCCTGGTGATTTGTCTAATTCCCGATATACTTTATCTTCATTTTAGATGGGCTACCAATGAATAGTGACAATTTTCAAAACCGAGAGCTTTACTGAGATCTAATTCATGTGTCCTACAATTCACCCATTCAAAGTGCACAAGTCAATGCCTTTTATTATATTGATTATCCATCACCACTATCAAATTCCAGGATATTTTCATCTCCCCAAAAGAGAAACCCCATACCCATTAGCAGTCATACCCATTTCTCCACCTTAACCCTCAGCACCTGCAGTCACTAATCTACTTTTTGCCTCTACAGATTTGCCTATTCTGGGCATTTCATATAAAGGGAATCATACAACATGTGACCTTTCATCTATGTTGTAGCATGTGTCAATACTTCATTTATTTTTATTGCTGAATAATATTCTACTGTAGGGATATACCACATTTAACTTGAGCATTTAAGCTGTTCCTGCTTTTTGGTTATTATGAATAATGCTGCAATGAACATCCATGTACAAGTTTTTGTGCAGAAATTTTTTCACTTCTCTTGGGTACATACGTAGGAGTGAAATCGCTGGCTCATACGGTAACTTTTGGTTAACTTTTTAAGGAATCGTCAAATTATTTTTCAAAACAACAGCTGCACTATTTTACATTGTTACCAGTAAGGTATGAGAGTTCCAATTTCTCCACGTCCTCACCAACAATTCATTACCGTTTCTGATGCTTTTTATTCCTCCAGGTGATTTGAAGCTATTGTCTAATATCTAACATGGAGATTTTCCTTTATTATTTCTCATAGGGTAGATTTGTTAATGATAAATTTTTTCAATGTTTGTTTGTGCAAGTTTGAAACTAAGGGAATGACTTAGTTTCTCTTTCATTCTTGAAGGACAGTTTTAGTGGATACATAATTCTTGGTTAATGGTGTTTTTCTTTTAACGCATTAAATATATCATCCCATTGCCTTCTGGCCTCCATAGATTCAGATGAGAAGTCAGCTGTTAATTTTATTGAGGATTCCTTGTGTGTGATGAGTCACTTTTCTGTTACTGCTTTCAATATTCTCACTTTGTCTTTGGCTCTCAACAGTTTGACTATGATGTGTCTGTGTGTAGATCTCTTGGAATTTATCCTACTTGGAGTTTGTTTAGCGTGTTGGCTATGCAGATGAATTTTTTTAAAAAATCAAATTTGGTGGATTTTTGACCGTTATTTCTTCAAATATTCTTTCAATTCTTATCTACATCTTCACTGTAGGGGATCTCATCTGATCCCATGGCTTTAAATGGAATCCATATACCTATAATGATCAAAGTCATGTCACCATTCCTGATCCTCCAGACACACATTCAACTGCGATCTTGACTTCTGTTTTTGAACATCTAATAGACATCTCAAATTTATAATAAACAGAACAGAACCGTTGGTTTCCATCTCCAAACCCATCCTTCCCCCAGGACTTCCCTACTTTTTCTTGGCAACTCTATCCACCTAGTTGCCCAAGCCCAAGACCTGGGAGTCGTCCCCGATTTCTCTCTTTCCCTTAATTACCTGTTTGATCTATCACCAAGAACTGATGGCTCTATGTCCAAAATATATTGCTAATCTGTTGACTTCCCTCCATCTCCACTGCACCCCAGCCCTATGCACCATCCTCTCTTTTCTAGACTACTGTAATTATTTCACCAACTGGCCTCTTTGATCCCACTCCTTCTTCCTCCACATGGAGGAGGTTCTCCACAGCAGTTCTCCGCATGGCAGCCAGAGTGCTCCTTAAAACATAGATCAACTCAAGTCACTTCCTTGCTTAGAATCCTCTAATGGCTTCCTGATGTACAAAAATAAAAAAATAAAATAAAAAGGATGCTACACTTCTTACCTTGACCTACCACATCCCATGTGTCTGGCTTCTGTCTACCTCTGGGCCTCATCTCATATCCCTCCTCTACTCTAGCCACATTGGCCTTCTCTCTGCTCCTGGAACATACACATTGGTCATCCCCACACTGGGGCCTTTGCACTTACCACAACTATCTTCTCTCAGAACTTCTTGTGCTGGTTCCTATGAGTAAATTTATAGCTCAAATGTTACCTCCTTGTAGCCGTCTTTTCTGCATCTCTAAATAATCTTTCTCCTTTTGCTCCACTCCTCCCTACTCTGAGACATCACTACATTATATTATCTTTGTTACAGATATAACTCAGAAATTTTCCTGTTTGTGAATTTGTTTATGATTTTACTGTCCATCTCTCTTCTCTACTCTTATTCTCATCTCTAATGTAAGTTCCATGGAAGCAGGAGTTCGTTTTGTTCACTGCTGAATCCCTGAGCCTATAATCGTGCCTAGCACATAGTAGTCTTCACTAAAGAGATTTGGGGTGAATCAATGAATGAATGAATGAATTTTACTTTTCAGCTTAAGAGAGAAGGAGGACTGTGGTATGCAGGGATGCAGGTCCACCTCCACCACAGTACATTTTCAACATGGGAAGAAGCTGCTGCCTTTCCCACATGGCTGCATTTCAAGCCTTTCTCTCCACTCCTCTTCCTGGCCTGTCCTTAGCATCAGCCAGTTCTGAAGAGAAAGGGAAGGCTCATTCCTGGTCCAGGAAGAAAAGTTATCTTACTTGAGAAGACAGGACACATGCGAATTGGAGAAAAGCCTAAGGCAAAAGGGTTTACTGGGTTGGATGAAATCAAGGGTCATGATATTTGGATTAGACCAGTGGTCCCCAAACATGGCCAACTCCATCAGAGTCACCTGAAGGAGCTTGTAAACAAACAGCTTTAGGAGTCGTATCTTTGGAGATTAAGATTTAGGAAGTCTGAAGTGGGGCTCAAGAATCTGAATTCTTATGAAAGTTTCCCAGGAGATTTCTGAGGATTGGCCAGATTGGAAACTTCTGGTCCATATGGGACTCGGGGATGAGCCAGGTCTTGACTGCGGTGTGGAGGGATCTAGAGAGTTGGGGGCAAGGAGCAAGGCCAGCCCAGATGACAGCAGGGGGAAGACGAGGATGCTGAGCAGAGAGGTAGGAGTGGCAGGACTAGGGTTGGGGAGTAGGGGCTGTCATCAATTGTGTCCCTCTCTCTGCCTGCCAGTGGCCCGGTACCGTGTGACTGTGTGCACAGGGGAACTTGAAGGCGCGGGAACTGATGCCAACGTCTATCTGTGCCTTTTTGGTGACGTGGGGGACACAGGGGAGCGGCTGCTCTACAACTGCAGGAATAACACTGACCTATTTGAAAAGGGCAATGTAAGTCACAGCAATGTGCCACCACTCTTCCCCACCTCACGCCCTGCTCCTCCCCGCCCTTTCATTGTTCCTTTGTCTTCCCTGCTTTGCTACAGTTGAGCTGATGGCTAGTATTGGGGCCTCAGCCATCAGAGAGCCATCACTCTGGGTGAAGGAAACGGAGAACGGGGGAGTCCCAGCAGAGCCACTGGAGGGGCAGAGCAGTGCCTGGTTCATGTGGTCCTCAAGCATTTGGCCAGCCCTGATTCACTAACATGCATGAACACCTGCTAGGCTCCTAGGACTTCCCAGCTAGGAGCTGGAGAGTCACCTAGAGGGGTCATGGTCTCCTCCCTACCCCTGAGCTTTGAGAAGAGGGCAGAGGAGAAGGATATTTGTGGAGGGGGTAGTGGCAGCATATTTCTTACCTCAGGGGTAGGCGGAGGGGGAAGGATGCTGGGCATCTTAAATGTGGACCAGAGGACCCAGGCTGCAGGAAGCCTGGGCACCCTGCAGCCAACGTGGGGGCTTTGCATTCTCCCCTAGGCATGGCCACTGTGGACATCTTGTTCATGTCCTTTATGAAAGAGAAACCAAGAAAGACCTAAACACGGGGGTGGGAGAAGATGACTCTGCTGCTAGCCTTGTCACAAACATGCTGGCTTCTCCCCTCTGTTTCCCAAATCATCAAATAGGTTTTCTGGGGAGGCTGTGTGGAGCAATGGGGAGAGTCAGACAGGTCCGGGAGCAAACCCAGCCTCAGGCCAACCACTCCATCTCCTTGATCCTCAGTTTCCTTGCATCTAAAATGGGGGAAATGATGCCTACCTGTGTCTGGCTGTTGTGAAGATTTGGGATGGAAGATGTGCTGTCTCTGGGGCCAGACCTGGCCCGCAGCACGCAGTAGATGCTGAGTAAAGAGTTGTTGCCGTAAAGTGAGGCTCAAGGGAGCTCAACGGGTGAAGGGGATTTGCAGACAGACTGTTGCTCTGTTTCCTTCCTCTGCTGCCCCTTCCTTCCTTGCTGAGGGCAGGGAAAGCCCTGGAATTTGAGTGGCAGCCTCTCTTTGAGGCTAATCCAAGTTGGCCTGATTCTTGGGATCATGGGCAATTCAAGGCTGTGGTGGCAAAAATAATCTGAGCAGGATGTTGTGGGTGGACTCAGGTTCATCTAGGGAGAGGAGATGGAGATGCCTTTACTTCGCATAGCTTTTAAAATTTCCTCTCTCCTTTCCACCCACCCACCTTTCTCTCCACCCTCTCCTACTCTTTCCTCCTACATCTTCTGGCGCCTTTGTCCATCATTCCCACCTTCACTGTTCCTGTCCCTGGAGGCTCCCAGGTGAGCTCATGCAGACGTGGAAACCGTCCAGCCCCTCCTGCATTTCTGCTGCCTCAGTGGCTGGCAAAACTGTGAAGCTAGCAAGACCACCTGTTTCCCCCAATCAATTCTAGGCATTCCCTTCCTCAGGAGGGGGACAGTATCCTTCTATAGCAAGGAGCCAGAGGAGATTCACCAAGGAATTAATCCATCATAAATGATTAGTGACTAATGATGTCTTGATATGCTTGCTCTCCCAGGGGAAGCTGCCTTTTAAGAGGAGAACATAGAGAATGGCCATTGTTTAACCAAAAAATACAGCCTCAATTGTTAGGCACTTGGCATTGAATGATATTCCAGTGGGGGAAATTGGGGGTGAGGTGCAACGTGTTCTTTACCGTTAGCCCCCATCCCACGTGTGAAAGACCAGTAGCCCAACCTGTCAGCTCTGGCTTTTCTGATTTCTGGGCCTGTGTCTTCCTTTAGTGTTTGGGTCCTGGGGTAGCCACCATCCAACTGGCCTTGTTCTCTTTCCCCGCAAAAGGCTGATGAGTTCACCATCGAGTCCGTCACCATGCGGAAGGTGAGGCGGGTGAGGATCCGGCACGACGGCAAAGGCTCGGGCAGTGGCTGGTACCTGGATCGGGTGCTGGTGAGGGAGGAGGGACAGCCTGAGAGCGACAACGTGGAGTTCCCGTGTCTCAGGTACTTGAGTCCTGCCTGCTTGTGTTTCCTCTGGCTTAGGTCATGGTCCCTGAGCTTTGGAAAGATCCAGTCCTGCTGCCAAGACCAGCAAGCACATAGTGGCTTAAGGCTGTAGCTGGTCCAAGAAAGAGGTGGCTTCGCTGGTGACACTTAGTCCTGAGCCTCACACCCCTTGACCCCCAGTGATGAAACACCAGTATTGGGGGGGGACGGTGTCCAGGGTGCTGCTAGCTTGTGTTATTTAAGTACCAAAATGCTGGTATTTTTTCATGGTAAAATTTGACAATTTTAGAATTTAAGTAAGAGTTACCTCGGAGAGTTAGTTACATGTTGAATTAAACTTTTGAATCAAAAGTTGTTTTTTATTTGAATAGCCTTCTGACCATGTATCTTCCTTGTTAACATCTTTTCAAGGTATTTTACTTTGTTTTTATTTCCTTTCCTCAACTTATTATTGAGGTAAAGTTTTTTTCTTCTTAAGCATTTAGATTTCTTACATAGCCAGCTTGGGCTTGCATTGACATCTAGAAGTCCCCGATGGAGACATTTCAAAGGGAGGAGCAATATCAGTATTTTTTGTGTCACCAAGGTGGCCCTCCACATTCACACGCAGTGACATCTGGGAGGTGCACGCGGTAGGACTGGGGGCCTTGGACCCGCCTGGCCCTGCAAATCCCAGCTCCAGGGCTGAGTTCTGTACCTATGGTTGAGTCGCTGCATGTCCACTTCATTAGGGCTGGGCTGGGGCTTCTTGAGGGTGGCCACACTGACGACAGCCCTCCTTTGAGCAGATGAGAGCCAAGCTGCACGACTGCCCAGCAGGGAGCGTATTGCTCTTCCTCTAACCATGCACACAAATGCACTCGTGTGCACACCTGGGCACACAGGCACATGAGCACAGCTGAATTGTTTATCACCCCATGAGCTCAGGCAGAACAGTTTCCCAGCCGTGGAGGGCTGCTGGGAGGATCCCACAGGACAACCATTGTGAAACTATTTTGTCAATGACAAAGGGCTCTACAGTCTTCTAAGGAGAGCCACTGTTAGCATTACAAGGGATTATGTCAGAAAGGTAGATGAGAAGGCAGGTGGTTCCAAATGAGTGGCACTGACAGAAAGTGGCTCAGGGTAACTGCTGGGGAGGCCAGGCAGGGCTTCCAGGAAGAGGTGGAACCAGACCTGGTCCTGGAAGGGAGGTCGGAGAGTTGACGGTTGCAGAGGAGAAGGGAGGGTGGGCCGTCAAGGCTGGGAAATGGCATGAGGCTGCAGTGCAAGGGGCCCAGGGCCTGGCTCACACAGAGGATGGTAAGGGGCACCTGTGTGGGGAAGGAGTGAGAAGGACGCAGTGGGAGGAGGTCAAGCCTGAGCCCTCAGTCTCCCAAGCCATGGAGAAGTGGTGGGGGAGGGGTACAGCCACCCTTGAAGTCATCACGGGTTGTTCACTCCCTCCTGGATGGTGGATGGAAGAGCCTGCATTGTTTTATTCCTATCCACTCCAACCATGTCAATTAAGCACTTCCTGTATACTTGCTCCATGTCATCATGGAGCGTATGGTCTAGAGGGGAAATAGACAACAAGCGAGTGAATAAATGAAGGAAGACATCATGACCCATTGTGGATGAACGGCAGGGAGGATGGGAGTGGCCGAGACAAGGTGAGCTGGACACAAGGGGGCCTGTCTGGGCAGGGACTGACAGGCCGGCTTCCCACGGGCTGAGGAGGAGAGCGCCAGGGAAAGGGTTCGAGTGTTCTAAAATCCAGTGAGATGAAGCAGGTGGACAGAGGCCACGGTCAGGAAGGGCCGAGTGGGCCTCCTGCATTTGAGCAGGATCTCGGGGGGACGGAGCCCAGGGAGGAAGCAGGGCGCCCAGTGGGAGTGCACGATGGCGTGGTGGTGTTTTGGGGCTGCCATGACAAAGTGCCACAGACAGGGCAGAGGGGTAAACAACAGAAATCGCTCGCAGTTCTGGAGGCCGGAAGTCCAAAATCAAGGTGCGGACAGAACCGTGTTCCCTCCGAATGTGCTCTGAGCAGGCAGGATCTGTGCCAGCCTCTGTCTAGCTTCTGGCAGCCTCCAGGGCTCCTTGGCTTGTAATTAGCCATCTTCTCTCTGTCGTCTGTCCACACTGTCTTCCCTCCATGCGCATCTGTCTCTGCATCCAAATTCCCCTTCGTATGTGGACACCAGTCATGTTGGGTTAGGGCTCACCCCAATGACCTCATCTCACCTTCATCACATCTGCAAAGACCCTATTTCCAAATGAGGCTCCCTTCTGAGGTACTGGGGGTTAGGACTTCAGCGTATGAATGAGGAGGACACTATTCAGTTCGCAGCATGGCAGCCTGGCCCTGGGTGGTGGCAGTGAAGGGGGTGAGAAGGGACTACACCAGAGGCGACACTGGAGGTAGAGATGCAGTGAGATTTGACGACAAAGAGAGGCCAGAACTGAAGACCCCAGGTTTCTGCCTTTGGTAGGTGGGTTGAAGGTCATGCCCTCTACTGAAACAGGGAGCCTGGTGGGGAAGATTGAGGGGTGAGGATGAGGCTGGATTCTGGAGGTCTAGCTGGGACATGTTAGGTTTGAGATGCAGAGTCAGGCCTTGAGAAACAAATGCAGGGAATAAGAGCAGAGAGAGAGAATTTAAAGCCAGGGGAATTCATGGCATCTTTAGGGAAAATGTGGATTAAGAAAATGGTAAGGACGGAGCCCTAGGGCAGGACGGGAAGAGGAGGGGAATCCTAGAAAGGGGATAAGGAAGAAATTGGCATGTGCACACTGCACCATCACAGGCATGGTGCCTCGGGGAGCTTAGAACCAGGAGGCTAGCCGCCCATCTGCTGTGTGACTTTGGCCCAATCTCTTCACTTCTCTGGTCTTCTGCACCCTCCTGACCAGCACGTGTTGCATAGTGAGGGTGAGGGTCTTGCACTTTGAAAGCCATGTCCATTAAAGACACACATCCTGATGATGCCGATGGCAGAACAGGAGCTGAGGCCCCCAGACACCCCAGAGGCCCTGCCACTGCCCTCCAACACTTATGAGTTCATGCATTTTTAAGAAAATGAGTTCCTACATCTTGCTGAGGCACACAGAGATGGCATTTGCCAACTCAGGACCCCGGAGGACTTTGAAGAACTCGGGGCTAGAGCCTGTGTTTGCACACTGCTGCTTTCTTCACCTGAGCTGTTATTTTAATTCTCTCGGAGAGGAGGCAGACCAGGCCTATTTATCAGAACTCCTCTTCTGCCAGGATGCAGGCAGTGCCAAGCATCTTAGCTCTAGCAGGTGTCTGTGTGTGTGTGTGTGTGTGTGTGTGTGTGTGTGTGTGTGTGTGTGTGCATACAAGCACACTCCTGCAAGCCCAGGGAAAGAGTAATGAAGTCACCAGCAGACTAACTTATCCTTTTAGCATCATCTCACTCTGAAACTGGGCTGAAGTGTTTGAAGCTGGAAGAAAACGGCTATATTTGGAAATATCTATTAATACTCTGCAAGTATTTAGGTGGAAACAAAATGACAAGTCATGGTTTCCTTGTACTGCTAGGGAGGGGCTGGGGCTGGAGAGCGCGGGAGAGAAGTGAGGGAGCGCAGATAGGATTTTCCCACTCCCCACCCTGTGTGTGCACAGCCAGGGCTCCCCCAAGGTCCCCATGGCCGAGGGGGTTGCAGAGTGAGCTCGGCAGGACAGACAGATGGGTGGGCTCCTAATGGGTTGATGTGAGGGACTCCAGCCTAGCAGAGCCCTGTTCCCACATTTCCCTGCCATCGATGCCTAGGATTCCTCCATTGTCTCTTCATGTCTTGGAATCTCAAACACTCTTCTGGTGTTCTAGACTCACAGTCCCAAAGCCCACGGGAAGTGTAAAGGCTTCGCCGGCAGCTAACATCTTAGTGTTCGCTAACAGCCGGCTGACAGCAAGGTCTCGTGGGAGTGTAAGATTGTACGTTTGGGAAGGAGGGCGAGGGAGAAGGGTTTAGGGAGGCCACACGTTGCCTTTGTTGGCCCTGGGGAGGGGGCGGTCTATTAGCAGAGAGAACTGCAGCTTAGGGACGCCTGAGCTCCACGCCAGGAGGGCCGTGGAGAAATCGGCGCCCTTGGTTCCTTTATGGGCGCTGTGGCCAGGGAAGAGCCTCCCTCTCAGGAGTGCAATAGGGTGGGCTGTAAAGGCAAGTGCCAAGACACAGACAAATGAAATGCCCTGGCCCCAAGAGACAATGTCTCAGTTTCCCCAATACACTGGAGGACACCGATGGCATCTGCTCTGCTGCCATTGTCCCCATCACAAACCATCTCGAGTGTGGGGCTCAGCAATGCCTGCTTGCACAATTGTTTTATTTCTCAGGCGGGCCTCTGTGCTCAGAGGGAAAGGTGCTTTTCAGGTGAATGACCCAATGCCTCCCCCCTCCGGAGCATGGCCATCGGAGAGCTGGGACTGTGGCTCCCTCTGACATATTGAGGAGTCACAGCTGTCAAACCCCAGCCCACAGGGCGCAGACTTGGCTTCTTTCTGGAGGCAAATCTCATTCATCTTCGAGGACTCAGATCAAAGCCACGTTCCCCGCCAGCCCTTCTCACTTCTCCAAACTCTTGTAGCACTTACTTTGGGCCAACATCCACCTCCTGCGACCTGTCTCCTCTCTGGCCTCCTCTGCCAGCTCTCTGCTCTTCACTCACCCCGTTCCATCCGTATGGACCCTCTGTCAACTCCTGAGGCTCCCCATGCCAGGATCTGTTGTTGCCCCTGGAATGCTCCTCCCTTTTCTCCTGGTTAACTCTGTCATCCTTCCAGTCTCAGCCAAATACCACCTCTGGGGAAGTCCTCCTTCCCACCCTGGGGTGGGGTGCTCTGTTAGGGGCTCCCATGGAATCATTTTCCTTTGCTGACTTCAAAGCTCTGGACCTCCCTGGTGCCTGCATGAATGGTGCAATGGTTTGACTCTGTCTGCCCCACTCGGACAACTAAGTTCCCCCCGTTGCCCCACAGGTGGTTGGACAAGGACAAGGACGATGGGCAGCTGGTCCGAGAGTTGCTGCCCAGTGATAGCAACGCGACACTGAAGAGTGAGTTGTCCTGATGACCAGGTGCTGGGTGTGCCTTGGTGACACAGGCGCCTTCCCTCAGCCCGTCGAGAAAGCATGTGCTCATCACATGTCAGAGGAGCACAGGGGCGGGCGTCTGTGCTGTGCACATGGTCTCTTTGCGGTCTCGGGTGCGAGTCCTTGAATGCACACGAGTCAACAGAATGACAAGAAAAGTAACACTGGCTAGTGGCGCCAAGCATTGGGGGGTACCTGTCATTCAGGCCTTGGGAGGGGAAACACATTTTGAATGGACTGTAAAATGAGGATTTAAAAAAATACTGCATATTATCCCAGGGACCTTATTGTCTTTTTTACTGGTGATGTTTCTTCAGGCGCCTTAGTTTGCCTATGAGCTTTAGACAAAATTTAAAACAATCTTGTCTCCAGAATGGTCACCAATACCAACACCTCATGTTTATCATTTATTTTCTCACCTGAGCTCCACAATAACCCCAGAATACGGGCAGAGGTGATGTCCATTCATCAGATGGGGAGACTGACATCTGGAGGGGCTGAAGATACTGATATTGGACCTTTCCTAAGGTCCAATATAGATTGCACAGTAGGAGCTAGACTCTCCAGTCTCTGGGCTCAGAATACAGAATTTAGGAGTTGGGAAGGACCTTAGGAGGTGAGATGCCCACATCTGTGGTGAGAGTCTGAAGTCAGTGTGGAGCTGGGACCGGTACCCAGGGTGTCTCCGTCCTACATCACTGCTCTTCCATCCCAGCCAGGAACCGCTTCACCATGTGGACATGGCCTCCGAACCCTTGCTTCCCAAGTCAGAGCCTTTGAAAGGGTTTAAGTGGAAAATGGTGTAAGGAAGGGTCTTTTCAGTTCCTGCTACATCTTTTAGCAAGCAGGACAGAAACCATTTCCTCGAGTGCCCTTGGATGTCCCTAGTGGGGCTGATCTGGACCAGACCACAGGTCTGGCCTTTCCCAGGGCCTGGCCAGTCTGCGGGGCTGGGCCCCGGGAAAGGTGTGCTCAGCTGTCTCTCTCCAGATCTTTCTTCCCAGTGGGAAGACCCTAAGGCAGCAGCAGTGGCAGGCTTGGGAATGATCACTGTCCTCTCAATGCTTCCTCTTCTTTCCCCAAGACACACCGCCTGGAGCAAGTCTGGAGGACTTTGGGTCTCGGCTCCTGCTATCCCAGGGCTCACCTTTTACTCAGGTGTTCTTAGTCTTGCACACAGATGACACAGACCTTCCTGGCTGACAAAATGCACTGGCACCCGCCTGGTGGCCCAGGGACAAGCAGGAGCTTCAGGTCCACATTAGGATTTCACTCCCAGCCAGTGACTTACTCACTGTTGCCATCCTGCACCAAACACACGACCTTCTGAGGCTCAGACTCCTTGCCTGTAAAACCGGGGTCAGAACACTTAGCAATAACACCCGAGTGTGATGTGCTACCTGCTGTCTGGAGAGGAAGCTGCTCCCTTGCCTCAGTTTCCTCATCCAGCACAGGAGAAGCTGGACAGGTAATTGCTGGAGACCCTTTCAGTGTCTTAAACTTTGCTGTTCTTTCTGTAATTTGCACACTTTCCTGTTCTCACACCTTCTGGGGCAGGCAGGGCACCTACTAGAATTTCGATTTTGTAGATGTGGGAGCTCCACAGAGATGGAGGGAGCCCCTGCCCCAAGTCATAGGGCTCCTTAGAGAGAACAAGAGCTGGGCTTTTGACTCCCAGCCAGACCCCCTCGCCAACCCCTGCACTAACCATTCCCTTCCTCCCTCTGCCTTGGGCTGCCCAGACTTTCGCTACCACATCAGCTTGAAGACTGGGGACGTCCCTGGGGCCAGCACGGATTCTAGAGTCTACATCAAGCTCTATGGGGACAAATCTGACACCATCAAGCAAGTTCTTCTTGTCTCTGACAACAACCTCAAAGACTATTTTGAACGTGGCCGGGTGGACGAGTTCACCCTCGAGACCCTGAACATTGGAACCGTAAGTCTCCTTCCCAAGACCATGTGACATCACACCACCCATTCCCCTACATGCATCCACGCACATGTGTATATACACACAAGGTGGCAAGGGAGAGGTTGGTCCATGTGAAACCCACCTGGTTTGCTATCTGCTGCTCACTGGTGTTAGCCTCCTACCCTCCCAGAGTCTGGGAGACACCTGTCCTCGGGTGTTGTGTGGGACCAATAGTAAATCCTTTTGACAACCTTGAGTTTTCTCAGGTGGGCCCTTAAAGGGGGATTAGGCTCAACCTAGGAATGTGGCCTTGAGTTGTTAGGAAATACGTTAGTGTTTTGTTGAGGTCTTTATAGGCCAAAGTTGAGGCTTAGTCGAGAAAGGGCTCAGGAGCTGGGAGTTTTTTCAAGGTGACAATCTTTCTTAACTTCACCTGGAGACACACAGGTCTAAATCCTGGACTTGAGCACTGGAGGTGTCTAGAAATGTCTGAGCTGGGGTTTGTGTTACCACCAGCCCCTTTCGGGGTGTGGCTTGGTGGAAACTGAGATGGTGATGAGCCCTCTGCCTGCAGCCTCATCTTTCCTGCCTGTCTGTCCGCTCTCTGTGAGCCCCACCCTGGTTCAGGCCCTGGGATCTCTTCTCCCATCAAAATTCACTCTCAGGAAAAAGAAAAAATCTCAATCTCAGTCATTGATACCTTGAGGTTAATGAACTTAAATCAAGGTTTTCCTTGATCTAGCTGTATTTACATTTTAAGCTGAATGACTAATTGCGGAGTGGGAATGCTGTTCCCTTTACTAAAGGATTTTTGGCAGCAGCCAGCAGATAAATGAGACGTCTGCAAAGAGCAGATGATGGTGGGAGGGCATTTGAACCCCTCCTTGTGTTTCTACAGCCCCTCAATGAGCAGTGCTGGGCCAGTGTGGCCTGGAGGTGGGGGGCGTGGCTCTGGCTGCCAGGCACCTGTTCTGAGGTCCAGCATTTCTCTTAGCTGCCTCGTGTTAAGTTATTTAACCTCTGTTTGCCTTGGTTTTCTCACTCACAACAATAGGGGATCCTCATGGGGCTGTTACTAGCTTTAACTATGTGAATAACACCCACATGCTCATACTAAGTGCTTAGTAAAAGCTGCTGAACCGTTGCTCTATGTCAAGTGTGAGGTGTTGTAGAGCTAAGACAGTGCCTTCCCTAGGGAGCTTCCAGTCTTAGCAGTTGGAAGACACCTGCCCCTGTCTTCATGCTTTCAGCTGATCCCTCCCTGGGACTGTCACAGTCCTGTCACCACAGAAAGACAACAAAACTCTCCCCTGCCTCTTGGCATGTACCCAAAGGGCTCTCAGGCTTTGTCAACGTGGCTGGTTTCCTTCCCACCATTCCAGGGGACATGCACTCAGCTGTGACGGTGTTGCCATTACTAACCTCAAAGAGGCACTTAGCCCTGGGAAAGTGAGAGCAGGGCTTGCGTGGACAATTTTCTAAACTGGCCTTTTGGCACCAGATGCAAAGCTAGTGTCACCTCTCCAAACCATCAGAGAGAGAATCTCAGGGCTCTTGAAGGTCATCTGATAATTCCATCTCATGCTAAAATTACCCTGAATACAGCATTAAAAAAAAAAAACATAAAAGCAGTGCAAACATTGAAAAGGCAAGTAGACTAGGGCTGCTTGTAAAGTATCTAGCCCTTGTTAATATAACGAAAACATATTTACATGGCTGGATACTTTCTGGACCGCCCTTGTATATAAGGATGGTGATGCGATCGTCTGTACTCTCATCTATGTTGCCCGTGGGCAAAGATGTTAAAGTGTAAAATAGCAAAGCAACTATAGAGTGTTCTTGGAAAGCCAAGACAAAAATTTTCCCTAGGTTCAAGAGTCAGAGGAGGAATTGGACACAGAACCACAGAGCCCTGAGATGTTGTCTGCATATCCTGTCACCGACAGGATGGCTGTGTCAAAGACGAAATGTAGAAATATGTACAATAATGTACTGTTTAAAACAAAACCAAACCAAATGGATGACACGGTTATCAGAAGGTGATGGCAAACATTTTGAACATTTGCTTTCTCTTGCGACCACAATTTAATGTCCTTAAGGACTAGTGGAGCTTTCGAAGTTCAAGCAACCCCTGCTTCCTGCTTGCTTCTCACCGAGGCCCCAGGAGGGGAGGTGTGCGCTGGACTTAGGAGGAGGGAAGGGAGGCTCCGGGAAGGAGAGATGACTCTCTAGTCCTCCAGCTTGTTGGTAGCAGGGAGAGGACTGGGACCCAGCCTCTCCTGAGGAACTGGGGACCAGGGTTGAGGACAGTTGTTTACACTGGGGTTTAGGGAGGCAGGGATGGGCACATGGAGATTTCTACACAACCAGCCCCTTGTTCACCCTCACTTGGGTTTCCTTCAGATCAACCGGCTGGTGATCGGGCACGACAGCACGGGCTTGCACGCAAGCTGGTTCCTGGGCAGTGTCCAGATCCGCGTGCCCCGCCAAGGCAAGCAGTACACCTTCCCTGCCAACCGCTGGTTGGACAAGAACCAGGCCGATGGGCGCCTGGAGGTGGAGCTGTATCCCAGCGAGGTCGTGGAGATCCAGAAATGTATGGAGGAGGCCGTGGGGGACTGTTGGCATTGTTTCCCCTGTGGGGTGGGGCCCAGGGAAGCGGGAGGGACTCTGGAGCAACTCGAGTCTTGTCTCTGAGTGGTGGTGGCCGGGATCCTGCAGGGAGAGAATGGGGACCTCCAACTGCCTTATACCATGGTGCTGGGAGGGAAGAAGGACTCATTTTACAGTTGGGAAAACTGAGGACTCAATGCATGAAGTACTTTTTTCTGTGATAAAGGCAGCAAATGGCTTTATTAGGAAATGTACTTTCTCAACCCTGTGTGGGAGAGGAGTTTGTGACATGGTCCATGTCTTCGCCTGGGAAGACAAGCTGGGGAGACAAAACTGTTTACTCATTCATTTATTCAATAAATATACAGTTGACCCTGCATTCATGAGTTCTGCATCTGTGGATTCAACCAACTAAGGATCAAAGATATTTGAAAAAAATTGCATCTGTACTGAACATGTACAGACTTTTTTCCTTATCACTGTTCCCTAAACAATACAGTATAGCAACTATTTACATAGTATTTACATTGCATTAGCTATTACATAAGTAATCTAGAAACGATCTAAAGCATATGGGAGGATGTGCATAGGTTATGTGCAAATACTGTGCCATTTTATATCAGGGACTTGAGCATCCGTGGATTTTGGTATCTTTGGGGATCTTGAAACCAACCCCCCATGGATACCCAGCGGCGACTGTTTATTGAGGGTGTCTCTGGGCTTTGTGGAGGAAGCTGTGAGCAAATCAGACAAACGTTTGCCGTCCTGGACTTTACATTCCACCAGGGGAACAGACAATAAATAGATAAGGTAACGCCAACTAACAGCTATGGAGAAAAGGAAGCAGGACGGAGGGTTAGCAGTGCTGCTGATGGAGGACCTTTCCAGATAGGGTGGTGACACTTCTGAGGTGGTGACAGATCAGAGACACAGAGATCATCTAGAGGGTCAGGAAGACAGTAGGACCAAAACCTGGCACAGAGAATGTCCCTTCTCTCACCTCTGCATGTCTACACCCACCCTGAAAGCAACTGCCAAGACTTTCTTCCCCAGGAAGCTTCCCGGAGAGGGAACCCCAATACGGAGTCACCTCTCCCTCTTCCAGAACTCTCTATCGTTTCATGTGCACACGTTATCTCCCCAACCCACCTATAAGCCCCTTTGGGGCTGTGTTGTATGCACAGGCTTTGTAATGATACCTGCCAGAGTGGTAATCAACTCCTTCCCTCTTTTTATAAACTAAAACTTGATTTCCATCAGAGTAATACAGGTACCAGTCAAGAAGATAAAGATAAAAAAGCTAACAAAGCAGCTGTCCTTGGCTTGCAGAGGGCTGCCTTGCCCTGGGTGCTCACGCGTCCTTTCTCATGGCATGCACATCCTTGGTGTCTCTCTGTGTGTCCAAATTTCCGTTTCTTATAAGGATGCCAGTCAGATTGGATTAGGGGCCACCCCAAGGGTCTCATTTAAACTTAATCACCTCTTTAAAGGCCCTATCTCCAAATATAGCTACGTTCTGAGGTACTGGAGGCCGGTGCTTCAACGTAAGAATTTTGGGGGAAACATAATTCAGCCTATAACATACTCTTATCTCCCAATCTCCAATGGATCTCAATTTTTTTCATAGGTTCAACCCCAGTGGGAATTCTGAAGGTTTCCATTCTACCTTCCCCTTCCCTCTTAAACATTCTTTTTTTAAATTTCAGAATATTATGCGGGTACACATGTTTTCATTACATAAATCACTTTTGTACAGTTTGGGTCAAAGGTCTAAGTGTGCCCTTCACCCAGACAGTGTGCATTGTGCCCATGAGGTGTGAATTTACCCATCCCCTCCTCTCCCTCCCACCTGCTTGATTTCTGTCGACTTTTACTTCCATATGTGCACGTGAGTGCTGATCGATTAGTTCCAATTTAGTATTGAGTGGTGTTTGTTTTTCCATTCTTGTGATACTTCACTTAGAAGAATGGTCTCCAGTTCCATCCAGGTTGTTACAAAAGACACTAGGTCACCATTTTTTTTTTTATGGCTGAGTAGAACTTCATGGTATACATATACCACATTTTATTAATCCACTCATGTATTAGTGGACACTTGGGTTGTTTCCACATCTTTGTGATTGTGAATCGTGCTGATATAAACATTTGAGTGCAAGTGTCTTTTTTTATGAAATGCCTTTTTTTCCTTTGGGTAAATACTCAGGAGTGGGATTGCTGGATCAAATGATAGGTCTACCTGTAGTTCTTTGAGGCATCTCCATACCACTTCCATAGGGGTTGTACTGGCTTCCCGCTTAAACATTCTTGTTGGAGCCTTCCGTCCTGTTCTCTAGGCTGCCGTGTAGCTATCCTTTTGGAACTTCCTTTTTACCATCTGTTTGGAAATTCCTGTCTTCTTTCTCCTGGGTTGGGTCTCCTGTCCCTGGACTCCACGTCTTCTCCTTTGGTTTATTCCCTCATTTTACTGGAGCACTTTCTCCACTAGCCGCTTCCTGAGAAAAGGCGCACAGAAGATCAGTGTTGATCTTCTGCATGCGTGCAAGTGTCTTTAACCGACTCTCAAAACCGATTCAGTTTGGCTTGTCACAGAATTCCGAGTTAGAGCTCGTTTTCCCTTAGGGTTAGAAAGAATTATTCTACCATCTTCTTGCCCCCAGCATTGCTGCTGAGCAGTCCGATGCTTTCCTGCTACCCAACTCTTGGTTTCTTTTCTCTCCAAAAGCTTCTAGGTTCCTGACATTGTGAAATTTCCGGATGCTCTCATTGCCTGTTGTGATTTTATTTCCATCCACTGTGCTGGATGCTTATGGGCTTCCACAGTCTAGAAGCTTTTGTGGGTGTTTTGGTGTGTGTGGGTTTTTTTTTTTTAGATATTCTTTCTCTGATGATTTCCAACTATGTATTTTGTCTGTTCTCTCTAGAACTGAACTCTTAATTAGATATTGAATTTCCTCGGATTTTCTTACCTGTTCTCTGTCATTTGTATTTTCGTTCTTGGGGAATTTTCTTTTTGTCAACTTTTAGTTCTCTGAACTATCTCCATATTATTCTCCACAGAGGTTGTATTAAACACTAGTTTCCCCCCTAAATATTTTTGTTGAAGAATTTTTGTTTTTAGGTGTCCTTGACTTTATCCTTGCTGTCAAATATTTTATTTCAGGCCACCATATTTAATTGATTTCCTGTTAAACTTGTTCTTGTTCTCTGAATGCTCATTGTTAGCCTTCCCGAGTTTGTATAATCTTGGCTGCCTGTTTTTCTGAAAACCGAGGGAAGCAAGAGAGGGAGGCTTCCCTGCGTTAAGATGGGAGCTCTCACCGAATCCCCTGCTGGCTGGCTCCGCCCCACCCTGGCTCCCAGCTGAGCCTGTCCTATCTGCAGCTCAGCCTCTTCAGTCTCTCGGCCAATCCTCTTATTTTCAGCCCCCAGTTTCTCACATTGCCATGGTAATGGAAGATCATCTTGTTGAAAGTAGCAGTCTTTTCTTGAAAAAAAAGAAAACATGTTGTTTTATAGCATTGCTGAGAGTGCAAGTCTTGTAATGGTCACACGAAAAGAATATGTTCCAGTCGTTCTTTGGGGAGACATTTTGCCCTCCACCGGGAAGTGCCTTCTGTTGGCACGTACATACGTGTGACACATTTCCACCCTCTAACATCTTGATGAAGTATTACTTCCAAATACAAACAACTCTGTGTCATGTATCTGTTGGGATCATCCGAAAGGTGCCTATGTTTTAAATAAACACTATATAGTTCCAACCCCTTATCCTTTATGGAAAGTAAGGAAAAGAAACAAACACACAGCCTCTGCTGCTTTCTGCCCCCTGGGGTCTGCTCAGGGGTAGTATCTTGGTGCATTTTGTGATGCTGTAAGAGAATACTGTAGACTAGGTAGTTTGCAATGAACAGAAATTCATTGACTCCCAGTTCTGGAGGCTGGAGGGTCTAATATCAAGGTGTTGGCATCTGGCAAGGGCCTTCTTGTTGTGTTATGACATGGTGAAGTCGAGAGGGCGAGAGGGGACAGGAGGGAGTGGAACTCCCCCTTTCACGATGGCACCAGTCCCATCCATGAGGCCGGAGCCCTCAAGGCCTAATCACCTCTTAAAGGTCACACCTCTTAATACTGTTACAATGGCAATTAAATCTCAGCAGCGTTTTGGAGGGGACAAACATCCAAGCCATAGCAGGTAGCACACAGCAGGGAACACCAGCTGTTATATTCACTGCTCCTCACTCCTGGTATCCAAGGACACATGCGGTGAAGTAGAGGACTGGGCATAGGAGTCACCTGGCTTGGGTTTACCATTGCCGCCACCTACTCAATTCCTCTAAGCCTCAGTTTGTCTCGCTGCAAAATGGGAATGATCATACTTATTCACGTGTTGGGGGAGGATTAGATAAGATAATGCCTGTGAAGCACCAGATACATGGGATAGGAAATGTCTGTTTTTGTTACTGTCATTGCTATTGTTCTTATCGCTAAATGTCCCATTTCTCCCACATGTGCCCACCCAGTGGTCCACTATGAGGCTGAGATTTGGACAGGGGATGTGGGCGGTGCGGGCACCACTGCCCGAGTCTACATGCAGATCTATGGCGAGAAGGGCAAGACAGACGTGCTCTTCCTCTCCAGCCGCTCCAAAGTGTTTGACCGGGCGTCCAAGGACACGTTCCAGGTGTGTGGGGTACGGTATTGGGGGGCCAACAGAGGGCCCAGGGGCACCAAGATGCTTCCCTGGGTGTCCTTATTCCCTCCGCCAATACCCACTCAATAGGGCGCCTCCCTCCAGCTGGGTGGGAAATGCTTCCTCTCTCCAGATGGGAGTTTTTGGCCTGAAATGAAGGGATTGGACTAGATCAATGGTTCTCACTCCTGGCCTCATGTTAGAATCACATGAGAAGCTTTAAAAAAAAAATAGTGCTGCCAGGTCCACACCCCAGGCCAGTCAAATCAGAATCTCTAGGGATAGGATGTATTTTGAGGTATTCTTTTAAAAGCTCTTCCAGTGATACTAACATGCTGCCAATCCTGAGAACCACTGGAGTGACTGATCTGAATTCAGCAAAAGACGGCACTGGGGCCGAGGTTCCTCCCCCATGCTAGCCCGTGGTCCTGATTCTGCAGTGCCCACAGGCCTGATGACAGGGCTGTGCTTCTCAGGCAGGACACCGGGAGACTTTGGAGTTTCATGGTTGTGTTCCGAGTGTCCCAGGCCTCCTCTTCCTTTGCAAGTCTTTGAATAAAAGGAAAACAGAGATGAGAATCTGAGCACGTTGTTGGCAGGAGAGGAGGAGACAAGGGTGGTGCCCCTTGGGGGACACATGAATGTTTTGTGTGTGTGTCCTCTGGGTGTTGTGTGTGTATGCGTGTGTGTGCACCTGCAGTTAGGTGTGTGCAGGGAGCATGTTCATGCTGGGTGCTCAATGTGTGTTTGTGTGCCACGAGCACCTTGGCCTTCAGCAAAGGGTCCTTACTCAGTGCCCAGGGGAGAAGGTTGTGGCTGAACTGGGACCTGGGCCAGGGTCATAGATGTCGGGGACATCAGAGCTGGAAGGAGCCTCACTGAGTCAAACGCCCTCATGCACTGCTTGGGAGGTGAAGGCCCTGCTTCCTCATCCGTTAAAACCTAGCTTTATAAACCTTCTTGGCTGGCTTCACAGTCCCTGTAACGATCAAAAGAGTCAATGTCAGGGAATGCACTAGGGATGTTGTGACCAGTTACAGAGATGGGACTCAGCAGGGCATCTTCTGTATGTCACCTGGTGGGATGGGGTGGGGATGCAGGTCCAGCCAGGCAGACAGGTGTGAGGGAGGGAGGGAGGCAAGCAGGCTTCCTTGGAGAGGTTGGTTGCAGGGGTGCCATGCCCTGGGAACGCTGGTGAGGAGAGCTGCTGTGCTGAAAAAGTTACCCACCAGGTCCAGCACCTGCCCCTTAAGTAGCTGAGAAGAATGAATTCTGCTTTCCAGGGGACCCTGGGCTCCACCCTGGCTGCAAATTTTCTCGCTAGTGGATTGGCTGCATTGTGGATTCATGAACAGGATGTCAGAAGGCCTGAGTTCTCACCTAGGTCCAGACTTGAATTGTGGGACACTGTGCAGCTCATGGGGTAGCCCCGGCACTCATAAGGAGAAGCGGTCGAGCCAGGCTTGGAGAAGGGTCAAACACCCAGACTGGGCTTCCTCTGCACTGGGAAGCCTAAGGGAGCTCTCCCCTGGGGTGTGCAGGGGCCAGGCCAGGCCTTACCTCAATGCGGGTCCTTCCTCAGAGCATGGGGCTCAGGACAGAGCGGCCACACCATCTGAGGCTGAGGAATCCGTCAGTACTGCCCCTTGAGCCGGCCATGTGCTCTGCCCAATCTGGCAGAGACACAAAATGATGGTCTCCGCCCCTAGGAAGCTCACAGTTGAGTGGGCAGAGACCAGCTCACAAGGAGAAAGAGGGCACGTGGGCCAGGCCAGGGCCAGAGATGAGCCCTGGAGCCTGGAGCTCTCGGGGAAGGGACAACCAGGTAGGCTGAGGCTGTGTGCCCGGGTGGGGCCTGGGCTTCTGGGGGCATGGGTGACATTTTTGTTTTTGAAAAAGAACCCTTTTCTTTTGTTTGCTTATTACAAAAGTAATTTTTTTTTTTTTTTTTTTTTTTTTTTTT
>RJWJ010000429.1:0-241459 GCA_004363605.1 Indri indri | reverse complement strand
GCGTTCCCAATCTTGCCCCAGTACTTGAGGTGCATCTAAAACCTAATAGCGGACCTGGTTAAAATCTTGCTTCTGCATGGTTCCTCACTTCCTAGTCCGTGTGAAATAGTATATAAAAACAAAACAGAACAAAACGGCTAAGTTTCTTATGGGAAGAGGTGTTACCTGGTTCCGTATGTCAGCATATCTGAGTCTCAGCAACTTCCCAGGCAGTATTACCTAAAATTACTCAGTGCCTCACTATACTTCATGGTAATAATATAGGATATTTGTTGGAATTATTTCCATTAAGCCAAAATATCCCAAATGAATATATTTTGTATAGCACTGAGAAAGAAAGAAAATGAGGACGGTGTTTGAAAAAAATACCCTATTAAAATAATCTTTCCTCCACAGAGATGTATCATCTTTCCATGATGCAGCCGACAGCAGTCACACGGTGTGAGCAGCAGGTCGACCCGCAGCTGCGACCACTTGCCTGGAAGCGTGGCTTCGAAGGAAGAGCAGAACTGCTTTGGACAAGAGGAAAAATTGGGCCCTGCGTGGAACCAAACATTAACTTAAAAAAATAAAAACCAGATCACTTTAGGATTCAAAGACTGTATACTGTTTTGTTTTCTGCACCCTGTGTTTAAAATTCTACTGGATCAACTTACAAACTTCAGCCCCTCTTGGGCTTTTGTAAGGTCAGAAGCATTGCCGAGAATTTTATGATATTAGGAATGCCACCTGGAGCTTTTATATTCCAGGGCAACATCTGAAGGAAAAGAACCTGTTTTGCTGATTACTTTTATTTTTGGATCCACCTTTTCCCTGTCATCTCTCCCCTCTTCTACCCATTATGCTATAAAGATGGCCAATAGGCAAGACACACAACTTAAAGTTTTCGGGGAGAAAAGGCTAAACTTCACTTAGCCTAAGGGAATTACTAAGCAATCAGAAGTTAGCTAATGAGCACAAATAGACCATCTATTCTTGAAGATGCAATGAAGACAAACACCTAAAATAAATTCTGGGGGAGGAGGAGAGAAGAAATAAGATATTCACACTTCCCCATTCTCTTCGGATCCAAAATATTTAAAGAAAAATGAGAGATTACTTGAAAAATTAAGAAGTTAAAGCATGAATAAATCGTTTCAATGAAGGGAGGCTGTTGGTTAAATAAAAATATGGCAAAATATAGAAGAGTTCCAGGAAGACAAGTGAGAGACAGTACTTTATATAAATGTCCTGATAATCTGAAACTTAAAACTGTTTGAGGTGCTACGTCGAAAGTTCAAAAGGAAGAAGAAGAAAACTTTTGTTACTATAGGAAAAAAATTTAAAACATTAAGCCAAAAAAGAAAAACTTATCCATTTGGTGATAGTGTTAAACTTGATTTATATTCTTCTAAGCTTATTTAACAATTCAGTTGATATATTTTAAGTGAAATCTTAAATTTTGAAATGCACTCTGTCAATATTTGGGGGAATGTTATTGTATTGATATCAACCATTTATCTAAATCTTCTCTTTCTTTCCCAGCTTTCCAAATCCCAGAGTACTTAGGGGAAGGAATTCCTGCCGGCTGGCCAGCTGCCAGAGTGGAGAATTAGGGTGATGATAGGTGAAATAAAGGCAAAGCTATAGGAAGTGGGGGCTAGATCTGTCCACATCAACTGTATGGGAGAAGGGAACAGAACTCTCTAGGGCCAGAGAAGGAGTAAGAGGTTTGAAGAGACAACATAGTCTCAGAATAAGAGAAAAGCAGAAGACAGAATTTCAGAAGTGTGCTGTGAGTTTAAAATCAGATTCTCTCTGAAGCACTTTGAGGTAAATTAGTGTATGTTGGAACCTGTTTGCTGTGTTCTTTGGCTGTTCCTTGAATGCAGCCCAGTGGACATTTAGCCACGTGGAGGCCTGTCCAATGTTTAGGTTATATTTAGGGAATAGTTCCCATGAGGGACTCTAGCGACGAGCTCTTTGATAGCAGTATCATAACTCCTGTAAAAATTCATCACTGAATTACTGAAGTACTCTGAGTGTCCAATGATAATTTGAAAGTGACCATTTTTTTTTTTTTTTTGTCCTCACTGTGCTGGCCATGAACACAGTTAAATGTAGAATGTGTTAAGTGAATAGGCTTTTGCGATTATCTGTTGGACATTGAGAAAAGGGTAAGAGAATTGTTTTTGTGTATTTTCTGTATCTTACGTACACTTCTACAATGAGTTATATAGCTTAACTTGGGTATGCGTTAAGAGTCTTGGAAAGAAGAGAGTTGAGAACATGACTGTTACCATTCTGTTAAGGCATTTTTCTGGTTTCTTCTGGCCTTTGGGTTCTATATTTTTAGGCACTGAGCATTATGCTACTTGAGCAATTCTTTGGGAAGGTCTGGGCTTCAGTCCAGGCACCTGCAGGGCTGGCTCATGAAAAACAGAGAAATATAGGTGATTGATCCCTGGCACTTTTCTGACCAGTATCTCTGGTCTCTCAACTGTCAAGGATTATCCTGCCATTTGTAAGTTGTCCTTAGTTCCCATTAGAAGTGAGTGAATATGACCCTGTAAGAATAATTTTTTTTGATAGGCAACCCTTAAAAGACTAAATAGTTTTTGATAAGAAACTTCATTTATCCTTTCATCAATCAATTTATTCATTCAATTCCTGTATAATGACCAATCAACAGTAATAATGAGCTAATACTTTCTGACCACTTAGCACGGTTCTAGGTGCTGCACATGCGTTGTAAGCTAAATTTACCTTTACAAAAAATCCATGAGCAGGAACCGTTACACTCATTTTCTAGATGAGTTAACAGGAGGAAACATTATATATCAACCTGGGACTGGACAGGCAGCCTGACACCAGGGCTGCCCCTACCCGCTTCTCGTCAGGCAGTGTGACGGTTACAGAGGACACAGAGATGAGCAAGCCACTGTGCAAAGCTGGCATTGAGTCCATTTTCAGGAGTTTCTGTCTTTTGACATACCATTTCAAGGTCATTTTTTGAGGGTAGAGGAGAGTAAGAGTCGGGAGAAAATTAGATGCATCTCCAGTGACATCGTCGAGATGAAGGTAGAGCAAGCTTTGTTTTGGAGAGTTTTTTATGTAGAACTAAAATATTTCATACAATTCTAGCTTTACTCTCTGCTTCTCCAGCTTTTCTTAAAATATTGGTAACACGTGTACCAGACACAAAGTTCAGGGTTCAGAGTTGTTTCATATAAATACTTTTAAATATCTGGTAAAACTTGAAATCAATAATTCTCAGATGTTTATAAAGCAAGTAATTATCAAAATTGCTGCAAACGGATTTATATTCATGAGATCAAGGTTCAAATGCACTAAAGTTTACTCTAATGCTGAATCTTTTTGTTGAACATTTTTTGCCTCCAGCAAACGTTTTTCAGAAAATACATGTAGGCGTGTTTGAAAGACTTTTGTGGATGCCCTTCTTTGACTTCATGCTCTTGTCTGAAAAAGAAATTGGTATGATGCAATTGATTGATACTAGTGTTTCTCAGCCCTGGCTATATATATTTTAGTCACCTGAAAAATTAAAAATAAAATAATACTGTTGCCTGAGCCCATTTGGAGTTTTTTGATTTAATTGGCCTGGGTTAGAATCCTCACATCAGAAATTTTTATAAACACTGCAGGGAATATAAATATGTTGAAAGCTACTGGATTAGAGTATAAAATGATTTCATTTTCCTCTCTCCAGGTCATCTTTTACTAGCCTTTCATTCTTAAAACTATGCATTAATTAATCAAAACCTATTTTAAAATGACTCAAGAAATAAACACCAAATGGAAATGATTTATAAGTGATCAATAATTTTATGTTGCTCACTTTTGATATTCAAGGCATAGCTAAATGGCATCATTAGAATAAAAATCAAATTATAGCCCAGCTGTGTTAATTACGAAAACATTAAAGCCTTAGTCCTTCCCATTTAGGTTCCTTATTTTGAGTCAGCTTTTGTATTTCTTTTTCCTCACACATCCTGTTCCCATTCTCTCTCTTTCATTCACTCCCCCCTCACTCTGTCCAACATTTCGTTGGTCCACAGAAGCTTGGCATCACTGTGGTTTCCACAAGGTCTTTCCCCGGTGCCACAAGACACACTTTGTATTCCTTATCTGCAATAAGGCAAAGTGTGAGGAGCAAAAACAAACTTTAATGATGTATACCCTTCACTTTCACATTTAATCTGTGCCTGAAGACACTGTGGCCTAAATTACAAAATATATTATTGTTTCAGAAAAGGTGGCTTCTCAGGTTTACTCTTAGCAAGTTCAAATTGAACTCCACGGAATATGGAACAGGAGAAATTATTTACAATCGATTCAGTTGCCAATGCTTCCTTTGGGCTGAGAAGAATATACATTTGTATTCCTATATTGCTCTCTTGTGCTCTTCCATCCTTCACCATCCCCTGGGACAGGGAGAGAGTCGGAAGGAAGAAAAGCGATGCTTGTTAAATCCCCAGGTTCCTAGCAGAATGAATAATGTGAATAAAATGCATATTTAGCCCAACAGTCCATCTTAAGTGGTACATGCATAAACAGTGTACAATAATAGATTTTGTATGGTGCAATTATTTTCATTCAGAACCGTAGTACGTGGATATGCAATATCTTAAAAACACAGGAAATCCTTTTTTTTTGTCTCTGGAAACCGTATTAGCACTTACGGAAAAGCAACCAGACTCAATATGATTATGCAGAGGTGAAAAGTATGATTTAAAACTATAATAATTTTCTTCATCAGTACTATGAACTGTTAAAAAGAAAGCCGGTTTAGTGATTAAATAGTCACATTACGAACTCTACAATCTGAGTGACCATGTAAAGATGGCTCCAGAAAGAAAGTGAAAGTAGAAAATTAGTAAATTGCTCTGAAAATTATCAGGATCCTTGAAAAGTTGTCAGCCTTGTTTTTAATAGGGTCTTCAAATGAAAACTGATATGCATGCAGATATTCCTCTTACCTTTCCTTTTTAATGTTTAATGATGAACGCATTGATCTGTTTTATGATATCTTTTGGTGCATTTCACAATTGGTGAATTATAACATGGAATATCCTACTTCTGAAGGTGGTTGTCATGTTCTTTAGCTCACATTTACTTTTAAAATCACAAGTGCCAATTTCTGTGATGATGAACCAGTGCACTGGATAGTTACTTTTGAGTAGAATCAATAATACAGCAAACTGGTTACCATTTTGGTGGAAAAGTTTGCTTTTGGAAGTGATATTTTCAACCTGCCTTAAAAATTGCTGCCAAAGCCATTATTCTTCACCTAATGAGAGACTTTCTTGGATGAATACGGCCATTCTCCAGTGCAGTGTTCAATACTGACTTGTGGGCCGTGCTGTTCCAGACCTGAATTGAAATTCATCAATGTCTGTCTTGTTGGTAAAATCATTAGGAAGCAATGCATTATTAAAGAGTTTTTCAGACACAGAGGGTTTGGAATTGCTATTGATAACAAATGTTGCTAATGTTTTCCTGCAAAATAGCCATGGTGAAAAATCATGGATCTAAAGCTTTAAGCAGCTTTGAGAGCTTAGAGTGGAATGTGTGGTAGGTATGAGCTTTGAGTGATAGCTGCTTCTTTGCCCATTAGCTAGAAACATATAGGAGTTCAACCAGCAATGACAGAATCCCCAGGAAAAAATATTGTAATGTTCAATTTCTTTCCCACAAAAAATTCTGTAATGTTGAAATCTTTTCATTTAGATGTGCTGTTCCCCAGTGTTTATTGAAGAATACTAGGTCCGGAGGTCAGTGGATAAAGAGAGCCCTTCAGTTGCTGAGTTTGAAGTCTGTTGATTTTATGAGTATCCGGTAAGGAAAGGCAATGTAGCTATAAAAAAGCACAAACGACTTCAAATGTTATGTTATATTTTCCAAGACATACAATTTACTCTGTTCCTTGTGCTGTCTTTGGCTTTTGCACATTTGACCTGATCTTTTCAAAGGTTCTGTTTTGGCAATATGATCAACGTTTTCATTATTATAGATTTTAGAAATTTATTTCTATATTTTTATATTGGATTGTACTGTGAGAGTGAAGGATATTCAATTGTTTAGCTGCATTCTGCACTGATATTTACAGTTTAAATGGCTTTTACCATACCCCAAACACACCTAGCCTGAAAATGATTGTCAGTTAGCTGACTTGGGAGCAGTGAGCATAAAGCAGACTTTTCAATAAAAAAGTTTATTAATTACCGAAGTCCCTTTGAGTGAATTTGGAATTCATTTGTTGGAACTCATTAGCCAGGGTTGTAGCAAGTTGAATGTTTGCTTGGAGGAGTCTAACAGATACGCTGAGTTGCTACACCATGTCTGGACATACAATTAGAAAGCTACAGGTATGGCGAAGTGAGAAGTCGTTGGCACAGTGGCAGTTTGGACATGAGCCTCTTCGTGATTCAGACACTTTACATGTCTTCAGTCTCATAGAATTATAATAGGAACTGACACTGTTTTTTAACATTGATATATGCCAGGCTCTGTTTAAGCACTTTACATGTATTGACTAATTTAATCCCCTCAAGAATCCCATAGGAAGGTACGATTGTTGCCTTATTTTAAAAAAAGGGGCTTGGGGCATTATGAGAGTAAGGAACTTGTTGGGATTTGAAGTCAGGCGGCTGGGCTCCAGCGCCCTCACCCTTCACCCTGTGCTCTGTAGTGTCACCGTTCTAGGGATCTCGGTTTTGGAGGGACATGAGAAATTTAGTGTGAATAAGGAAACTGCTATATAACTAATTAAAGGAAAATTGCAAGCTCACATAACTAGTTTGTGGCAAAACAGAGGTCTCCTGATACTTCAGACAGTGCACGGTTGGGGACAGAGGCGGCAATGTGGCTCTCCACTGTCCCTGCACAGCGGGTGTGTTGGCACGAAGCCCTGCTGGAGGTACAGGACCACAACACAGTGCCTGTGTCTGACACTGCCCGGCTTGGTGAACCAGGGTAGCTTAGCCTCCCTGAGACTTCAGTACCTCTTCCTTAACTGTCAAACAGAATGATCTTGAAGCTTTTTCTCTTCTAAGATTCTGTGATACAAATTCAGTTTCTCTCTGTCTTTACACAAACACATACCCACACATCCATCATGTAGGTTGAATATCCCTAATCCAAAAATCTGAAATGCTACAAAAGCTGAAACTTTTTGAGTACTGACATGATGCCACAAGTGGAAAATTCCACACCTGACCTCATGTGATGGGTCATAGTCGACATGCAGTAAAAACTTCATTTCATGCATGAAATTATTAAAAATATTATATAGAATCACCTTCAGGCTATGTGTACAAAATGCATATGAAACATAAATGAATTTTATGGATACAAAAATATTCTAAAATCTGAAACCCTTCTAGTCCCAAGCATTTCAAATAAGGGATTCTCAACCTGTACATATGTTTTTAGATCCACCTCCCTTGTTTTTGCCTGTCATGGGTCAGTTATTTAAATGAAAGAGAATCTTAAAGTTTATACTGGTGGGAAAGTTTATTTGAGAAATAAAGACTAATTCAATGTTAGGTAGCAAGCTGGGCCATGAAAGTTTTTTCTCAATTAATGCATTACATCAAAGTTTGACTTAACAAAGGCAAATCATAAATGGAAACGGCATTATTTATAAAACAACTTCTAAAAGTGAGATTTTAACATAAATTACCTTAAAATATTTGTACAATATAGCAAATAGGTTAATATAAAAACACTCTCTTTATCCTTCTTTCATTCTTCAAAGCACTTCTCAGTACTTGAAAATGTGTAACATATTTATGTGTGTACTTGTTCACTGCTCCCTACTAGAGTGTCAATTCCTGGAAGGTGGGACTTATTTTGATCATATGGTATGCCTGTCATCAAGAGCATAGGTCAGTAAGCTTCTCCTATAAAGGGACAGATAATATTTTGGGTGCGGTGGGCCATATGGTCTCTGCTGTAGCTGTTCAGCTCTGTTGGAATACAAGAGCAGGCACAGAGAATGACTAAGCATTTAAGTGGGGCTATGTCCCAGTAAAGCTTTATTTACAAAAGCAGATGGTGGGCTGGATTTGGCCTGCAGGTCATATTTGCTAACCCCTAATCTAGAGTAGGTCCTGTCCTTTAGTAGAAGCTCAATAGCTATTTATTAAGATAATGAGCTAAAACAGTAATTGTATTCATTTATTCATATTATAAGAAACATTTAGAAGTTCTAATGCTTTTTCATGCATCTTTAACCTCCTCTGGACTAAACCCCCATCTGGAAAATACACTGCTCTCTGATGCATTCTTTTCTGCAAGACTCCATTTATTTAACATTTGGCCTTGTGGACACCTGCCGAGGTTGGATCAGCTTCCTATTTGCCTTCAACAAGTGTCCTTTCTCTTGTTTTCCTGTCCTATCTTAAAACCTATCTTTTTATCAACAGTCTTTTATTGATTTTTTTCTGACATTTCCACCTTCTAAGCTTGTACTGTTGCCCCAGGAATCATGTTCCTGGCTTAAATGATTTTTTTAGCATAGAATTTTGAGTGTTGGAACTATCATATATACCCCTGTGACTCAAACACATTCAGAGGAAGAAACCCTTCAGGGTTTTGATTTTGGCTTTATTTTACTTTTAAAAATCCTTGTTAAAGTTGCACCTTTTCATTGAGGAGTGAGAAGACAAAAGAAATTAAGGGTGTAGTTAAAAATTGACAGGTCTTTTAAAAATCATTAAACAGTTTTTAAATTAAAAAATTTAGCAGACAATGAAAGGATCTAAACATCTACGTGTTTTCTATAATGCTTTTTATTCCAGATTCTCAGGGTTTTTAAAAAGATTTTTTAAAAATAGATTTATAAAATCTGAAAATTATTTATCTAAAAATAAAATTGCAACTTAATTTCCAAAGATTTTTGGGTCTGTGATTTGATTTTCCCCTACTTACAAGTTACTAAGTTAGCCTGTTACTATTTCATAGATGTCGACAAAAAATAAAATACTTCTGAGTCAGATAAAAAGAACTTTATGGCTCATGACATAGCAAACTGCAAGGGCATCAGCATCTTTCTGTTGGTACCCCCTGCTCCCAATTCCTGTAGAAGTGATACAATATAGGACAGGTACATGCTAAGCAAATGGTGGGTTTGCACTGTGGCCAAGGAACACTGAGTGTGGGGAGTCTACTGCTCTTATAGAAAGCAGTAAACAAAACCTGCTCTTTGTCCAAGGGCAGAGCCGGCCTCATCTGTCAGAGCTGCTCACTGCAAACACAGCCCTGAGAAACGGGCTGGATAAAGAGGAGTCAGGGCCTTGCATTCTTGGCACCCCCAGCATGACGTATAGGAAAGCAATGGGCCTGATGAAGACTGTCTCTCCTAAAAATAGGTAGCAAGATTAGAAACAAGAGGTTACACAGGACTAATTGGGAATAACACAAGCTGACCCTGGTCAACTCCAAGAGAAGAAATAAAGATAAGGAGAGGCAGATCTGTCGAGCTATGCAAAATTTTATGGGGCTCCACCAAACCCCAAATGGTTATTTTTTCTACCTGTATGTGAAATAATATTTACATATTTTATTTGATTATCTCATGTCTCTTAGATACCACCTAATTAAAGACAATTTCTGATTAAATAAAATTAATTTACTAGAAAGCAAATAGTTGAACTTTTTTTATTTTAAAGTATTACAGGGGTACGCATATTTTTGGTTACATGGATCACTCTTTCAATGCTTCAGTCAGGGTTAAAAGTGTTCATTGTACTCATTAGGTAGGTTTTTGCCCATCCCCTGGTCCCAGCCTCCTTGATTTCCATTGAGTTCTACTTCCCTGTCTGCACGTGTGTGCTCATCAGTTAGTTCCAATTAAACAGTACATGTGGTGTTTGTTTTTCCGTTCTTTCGCTACTTCGCTTAGGATAATGGTCTCCTGTTCCTTCCAAATTATTGCAAAAGGCATTAAGTCTCCTTCTTCATGGCTGGGTAGTATTCTATGGTATACATATACCACACTTTGTTAATCCGCTCGTGAATTTATGGGCATTTGGATGATTCTATTATTATATCCTTGAAATTGTGACTAGTGCTGCAATAAACATTCGAGTACAGGTATCTTTTTGATAAAAAGACTTCTTTTCCTTTGGGTAAATACCCACTAGTGGGATTGATGGATCAAATGGTAGGTTTACTTTTGGTTCTTTGAGGAATCTCTATATAGTTTTCTATAGAGGTTGTATTAATTTGCAGTCCCACCAACAGTGTATAAGCATTCCTTTCTCTCTGCATCCATGCCAGTATCTATTGCTTTTGGACTTTTTAGTAAAAGCCATTCTGACTGGGGTAGGCTGGTATCTCATTGTGGCTTTTAATTTGCATTTCCCTGATGACTAATGACCTTCAGCATTTTTTCATGTTTCTTGGCCACTTATCTTCTTTTAAGAAGCTTCTGTTCATGTCTTTTTGCCCACTTTTTAACGGAGTTATTCGATTTTTTTTCTTGATGACTTGCTTGAGTTCTTTGTAAATTCTGGTTATTAGTCCCTTATCAATTGTATAACTTGTGAATATTTTCTCCCATTCCATAGGTTGTCTGTTTGCTCTGTTGATTATTTCCTTGGTTGTGCAGAAGGTTTTTAATTTAATCAAGTCCCACTTATTTTTATTGTTGCTGCGATTGTCGTTGGGGACTTCTTCATAAATACTTTGCCTAGGCTGATATATAGAAGAGTTTTTCATACATTTTCTTCTAAAATTCTTTGGTTTCCTGCCTTACAATTAAGTCCTTTATCCATCTTGAATTAATTTTTGTGAGTGGTGAGAGATATGGATCCTGTTTCATTCTTTTGCATGTGGCTATCTGATTTTTCCAGCACCATTTATTTAACAGGGCTTCTTTTTCCCAGCGTATGTTGTTGTCTGCTTTGTCAAAGATCAGTTGGCTGTATGTGGATGGTTTTATATCTTAGTTTTCTGTTCTGTTCCATTGGTCTATGTCTTTATTAATATTTTTGTGCCAAATACCATGCTGTTTTGGTTGCTGTAGCCTTGTAGTATAATTTGAAGTCTGATAATGTGATGCCTCAGATTTGTTCTTTTGCATATGACTGCTTTAGCTATTCAGGTTCTTTTCTGGTTCCAAATGAAGCGTAGAATTATGTTTTCTAGATCTGTGAAATATGATGTTGGTATATTGATGGGGATTGCACTGAATCTATAAATTACTTTGGGTAGTGTGGACATTAACAATTGTATCTATCCAAGAGCATATGTTTTTCCATTTGTTTGTATCTTCTGTGATTTCTTTCTTCAGGGTTTTGTAGCTCTCTTTGTAGAGATCTTTTGCCTCCTTGATTAAGTATATTCGTAGGTATTTTATTTTCTTTGAAGCTACTGTGAATGCTATTGAGTCTTTGATTTGACTCTCAACTTTACTGTTATTGGTGTGTAGGAATGCTACTGATTTTTGTACATTGATTTTGTAGCCTGAGAATTTGCTGAATTTATTAATTCCAGGAGTCTCTGGGTGGAATCTTTGGGTTTTTCTGGTTATAAGATCATATCATCAGCAAAAAGTGATAGTTTAACCTCCTCTTTTACAATTTGGATACTCTTAATTTCTTTCTCTTGCCTAATTGCTTTGGCTAGGATTTCCAGCACTACGTTGAAAAGAAGTGGTGACAGTGGGCATTCTTGTTTTGTTCCATTTCTTAGTGGGAATGCTTTCAACCTTTCTTTATTAAGTATCATGGCTATGGGTTTGTCATATATGGTTTTTATTATTTTGAGATATCTTCCTTTCGTGCCTAGTTTGTTGAGGATTTTTATCATGAAAGGGTCCTGGATTTTGCTGAATGCTTTTTCTGCATCTATTCAGATGATCATATGATTTTGTTTTTGCTTCTGTTTATGTGGTGAGTCACATTTATTGATTTATGTATGAAGTCTACTTGGTCACGGTGGATTATTTTTTTGATATGTTATTGAGTTCCATTTGCTAGTATTTTACTGAGGATTTTTGCATCTGTATTCATGAGGGGTATTGGTCTGTAGTTTTTTTGTTGTGTCCTTCCTGCTTTGGTATTAAGGTGATACTGGCTTTGTAGAATGAGTTGGAGAGGATTCCTTCCTTCTTGATGTTACAGAATAATTTCTGCAGAGTGGGTACCAAGTCTTCTTTGTAGGCCTGAGAAAACCACCACACTAACTTTATCCATAACCAAGGCATCTATCCAGAACCTAGATCACCATCAAAGTACCCACAAGTTACACCGGTGGGTAACTATTGTGCTGACCCATGTGTAATGCAGTTTTGAGTATTTCCTGCAAGGAAGGTCTGGTCTTGACATACTTGCTCAGTGTTTGCTTGCCTGGAAAAGTATTTCTCCTTCATATATGAAACTTAGTTTTACAGGATACAAAATTCTAGGCTGCCCATTATTCTGTTTAATCCTCATCTAAACAAAAGAAAATCCAAAAATAAGAAGCAATAGCTGTTCCAGATGAGAAGGAATCTGTGAAAGAACTCCATAAATATGAAAAATCAGAGTGAAAGGACACCCCCAAAAGGGAACACCAGCTTTCTAGCAATGGATACCAACCAAAATGAAAATATTAAAATAACAGATCAAGAATTCCAAATATGGATTGTAAGGAAGGTCATTGAAATCCAACAGAAAATGGGAAACTAACTCAAAGAATCCAGAAAAACAATTCAGGAAAAGACTGAAAAACACACTAAAGAGCCCAACATATTAAAAAAAAAAAATGGAACTTCTGGAAATGAAAAATTTATTTAAGGAAATACAAAATACAGTGGAAAATTTTAAGAATAGACTATACCAGGGAGAAGAAAGAATTTTGGAGCTTGAAGACAACTCTTTTGAATTAACTCATTCAGTTAAAAATAAAGAACAGAGAATTAAGAGGAATAAACAAAGCCTACAAGAAATATGAGATTATGCAAAACAGCCAAATAAAAGAATAATAGGCATCCCTGAGGGTAAAGAAGAAAACACACAAGGGCTAGAAAACCTATTTGAGGAAATAATTGAGGGAAACTTCCTTGGTCTTGCTAGAGATTTAAACATTCAGGTACAAGAAGCTCAACTGAAACCTGGAATAGTGTTAGTGGCAAAGAGGAAATCAGCAAGACACATAGTCGTAGGACTGCCGAAAGTTAACACAAAGGAGGAACTACTGTGAGCTGTAAGGTGAAAATATTAAGTAATTTAGAAGGGAAAACCCCTCAGGCTAACTGCGGACTTCTCAAGTGAGACCTTACAAGCGAGAAGGGATTGGGGCCCCATCTTCAGTCTTCTTAAACAGAATAATGGGCAGCCTAGAATTTTGTATTCTGTAAAACTAAGTTTCATATATGAAGGAGAAATGCTTTTCCAGGCAAGCAAACACTGAGCAAGTATGTCAAGACCAGACCTTCCTTGCAGGAAATACTCAAAACTGCATTATACATGGGTCAGCACAATAGTTACCCACCAGTGTAAAACCACCCAAAAGCTAAAGCTCAGAGCTCATATAAAATAATAGTACAAGAGATTAAAAAAAAAAAGAAAGTAATGAGGTATAATCAAGAGGATGAAGAGAATAGCATCCCATACATAAATTCTGTCAATCAATGTGAACAGTCTTCATGCCCAACTCAACAGAGACAGGCTTACTCAATGTATAAACAATACAAGCCACGTATCTACTGTCTCTAGGAAACACATCGAACCTACAAGGACTCATACAGACTCAAGGTGAAGGGATGGAAAAAATACACAACACAAATGGAAACCAAAAGAAAGCTGGTGTAGCCATTCTCGTATCAGATAAAATTAACTTTAAATCAATAATAGCTGTGGTCTTCAACCGCTGGGCTGTCGACTGGTACTAGTTTGTGGCCTGTTAGGAACCAGGCTGCACAGCAGGAGGTTAGAAGCTGGCCAGATAGCGAAGCTTCATCTGTATTTACAGCTGCTCCCCGTGGCTCTTATCACTGCCTGAGCTCTGCTTCCTTCTCCCCTACCCCGCCCCCGCCCATCAAAAAATTTTCTTCCATGAAACTTAGGAAACGGCTGCACTTCATCTGTATTTACTACTGTTCTGCATCACCACCTGAGCTCTACCCTCCATGGGAAAATTGTCTTTGGTGAAACTGGTCCCTGGTGCCAAAACGTTTGGGGACTGCTGAATAATAATAGTAATAATGATGATGAAGAAAGACTTAGACAGTCACTACATAATGATTAAGGCAACAGTTCAACAGAAAGACATAACAATCCTAAATATTTATGCACCTAACAAAGGAGTGCTAAGATTCATAAGTTAAACCTTACTAGACCTAAGCAAAGAGATAAACAGGAACATCATAATTGCTGGGGACTTCAACACCTCATTGATAGAGACGGACAGATCATCCACGCGGAAAATAAACAAACAAACACTGGACTTGCTCTCTACTCCCCCTGAGGTTGGTGGGGGAGCGAGACAAACTGTGGCTGGATTGCCAGAGCCAGAGAGGCTTTGCGAAGCCTCAGTGTGACTCGGAGGTTGCTTATCCTGCCCCCAGGGGAGCCACTGCTATCGTGTTCAGGGCAGTCTCTGCAAGCTGGGGAGGCTTTTCCCAAAGGAGGGGCCTAACTGCTTGAGAGCTAAGGCGTGGGCCAGGCTCTTTCGCTCTTGTCCACCAGCAGCTTCTCTGCGGGGCGGGGTGGGCACCGTCCCTGTCTGCTCGCTGTGGCTCCGCAGCGTGCTCTCATTAGATCAATTTGCCTGAGCTCCCCCGCTGCCCCACACTGGCTCCCGAGCTAGCCCTCATTCCACGAGTCTGACGCACTAACGTTTGTCTCCGATGCTGGCGGGAGGGGGGTCCCCCACCTGTGCACACTTCTTCCACCACGAGGCCCCGAGGGGAGGGAGGGAGGCCCCCCTGTCCACAGGGGCCTCTGCCGGGGTGCCCGCCCGGAGAAGGGCTGCTCAGGCGTCCTGGCTCGGCTGCACCCCCTGTTCCACCCCCTGCTCAGCCAGCTGGGCACCTGAGGCATCCAGTTGTCATGGGAACCAGGGACCATGCTAATTTACTCTGAGTGCGCACCCCTATCCAATGTGGTGGTTCTCCAGCGGGGGTGGGAGACGGGCATGGCCGCAGGTCCCTGTTCCGCGGCACCCTTCCACGCTCTCCCAGTGGACATGTCCGGGACCGAAGCCTCTCCCCTGCACCTCCCTGCACCACCGTCACGTCTGGGAGGGGGCACCGGTTCCCGCCTGCCTGTCTGCGCTGCCAGCACACGATGCCTTGAAATGCCCGCGGGCGGGAAGCTCGCAAACTGCACGGCCCGCTCTAAGTGGCGGCTCGGCTGGTACCACGCACCCGCGGTGGAGACGCCGCCGTTCTGTCTACTCAGCTCACAGCAATCTTGGGGTTGCAATGGGGGTGGCCACGGCTACCAGCCGGCCGAGAGCTTAGAGCTATACTCTCTCTAATGCCCAGATCGGAGGGGTGCAGAGGAGGAAGTGTCTAGGTGTAAGGTCGTTGGCACTCAATCTCTCTGGGCACTCTCCTGAAAAGTGTCCCTTTTGAACATCCAAACTCCCATGGATCGCTGGTTCGCCCTGCTATTCCTATTTAGGCGCTCGTGGAGGGTGGAAGCTCCCCTAAAACGTTTTATGCCGGATGCTCACTGAAGGTACCTGTGTGGGGGAGGGGAGCCCCTACCCTTTCCCTGGGCTCTGAGCCTCTCTGGGTTTGGACTGTGCGGCTGTCTTCTCCTTTTCTTTCTCAGCTCTGCAGTTTTTCTCGCTTGGGTCTCCAGACGTCGCTGTTTTCCTCCCTGTGATCCACACCTGAGCTGCAACTGCTCTCCGCTCTCCTCAGTCCACGATTCCACCTTCCGGCCGGGACAATCTGAAAAGCGATGTCTGCAGTTGGCCGTCTTGGCTCCCCTCGAGTCTTCTCTTTTATGAAGGTCACCTTGTACACAATAATAGGCAGCTGACAGAGTGGAAAAGATACTTGCGATGCTTAATATTAGTGAGGTATCATCTAGAATATAAATTATTCTTGCATATCAACAAGAAAAGTCCAAAAGGGTACACGTTGGTAAGTTACAAAAGAGGACCACCAAAGGCGCCCACGAGTATATGAAGGGACGCCAAATTCAGGTAATCAGAGAAATTAACATTAAAACAACAATGAAATGTCACTTGTAGGTCATCAAACTTTTACTTGAAGGGCCAGATAGGAAATATTTTGGGCTTGGCAGGCCATATTACCCTGGTTACAATTACTTAACTCTGTCCTTGCAGCATGAAAGCAGCCTAGACAATACATAAACAAATGGGCCTAGCTGAGTTCCAATGAAACTATAAAAAACATACGGTAGGCCAACAGGCCATAGTTTACTGACCCTTTTTACTGCCAAGAATTAGACAGTGCCAACTTTTTTAAAGGGATGTAAGAACATTGAAACTCTCACATGATGCTAGTAGGAGTTGATTGACGTGGCAACCGCATACTACCCTGTCATATTATGTCCTGTCGGGCGTCCTGCACCCCAAACTTGTGCATCTGCACGTATATTCGTGGACATTCCTTACCAGATTCATAGGGCACATGTCTGAGGCTGTTCGTTGCAGCACCGTTTGTGGTGGTGAGAACTGGAGACACAGTTACAGGGCGAGCAGAGGCTAAAATGTGGATGTTCTTAATGAAGGACCAAACAGAAGTTCTACAAAATGGGTTAGATGAGCAGGTGTGGGGATGCAGCTTAAAACTGGTTCTGAGTGAAAAGGTAGAAACAGAAGTAAATAGCAAAATCCCATTTATGTAAATTCAAATAGATGTACATGGCACAAAAATGGTCTTTTAAGAACACATACAAACGAAAGTATGCATCTGAACACATTAGAAGGCGTCTGAGGACAGGAGGGGTGTGGGAAATGGGGATTAAAGGAAACACAACATGACAGAAGTCTTTGAAGGGACCCTGATAGGATGTCAGGAAGTCAGGAAAATGGCAAACTCAACTCTGGAACAGAAAGAACAGGGAGAACAGGATGCCGGTGTGGAGCTGTGGCAGCTTGCCACCTTTTGGCCAAGCAACGCGAGCTCCAGCCTAACTAGAGCAGTCCAGCTGCCAGAGGGGTGGGGAACCTTGGCCTTGGGGCCACATGTGGCCTTCTGGATCCTTGAGTGCAGCCTTGTGACTGAATCCAAATTCTATTAAGAGGGATTTGTTCTCTGAAGTTCGGGTTTCGTTGAAGGGCCACGCTTGGGGATCTGGAGGGCCACATGTGGCCTTGAGGCCTCAGGTTCCCCACGAAATGTTTCTGTTCTACCACCTTCCCCGTGTGAACTGATGCCGTAGGAAATCTCCCCTGGCTCTGCTCTGGCCCATGAGCCAAAACCACACCCTTTACCAATTGTCTGTCTGGGTGACCTTTGCTTCAGGACTGATTTTCGGTTGTCTGCCTGTGACACCTTCAGATTTGACCTTTTGATCTGCTATGGCCTGGAATACTGTGTTCAGTCCCCACTTGCTCTGTTCCACAGCTGTGGGTTTCACACAGCCCCCCTCAACCACGGGGCCTCAAACTAGACCCGTGAGCGGGTGGATTGGCGATCAGAGTTTTAGTGACAAAGACGAAATTTTCTTGTATTAATACAAGCCATAAATAGCTGTGCTAGGCCACTTCTCCATGCCAGTCTGTAAGAGCGGCCACTCAAATAAGCAAATGAGTGAGTATAGGGCGTACAAGAGCAAAGATCCTTAGAATTACTTTTGAATTTAAACCCTTACCATACATAAACTTCTCTGAATGAAAAGACGGAATTTTTTTTTGTGAGTAAAAATTCAATGTTTTTAAGTATGAACAGCCTCATCCTTGCCAATCTACATGCTTTCTGTCTGGTGTTTTGAAGCCCTAAATAAATTTTTTATATGTAGAATTGGGAAAAATGACTGTCTTAATCTTTTTGGATGCTATTAATATTAAGAGTAGGAAGAAAGCAGCATTTCTGAAATGATTTGAGAATTACCCTGTTTTGAAGCAGATAAGATTTGGGGACTTTCTTCACATACCTGCTTGGATAATTGTATATCTTGCGCAAAACAACCTAAAATTTTATGGTACAAACCTATGGAGGTAAAATTCATTTCGTTCTTTACTGTACGATCTTCATTTTTATAAAACAGCTTAGTATAATATCCCTATTAGTATAATAACAGTCTTATTCATAAGAATCTGATTTGTTAAATATTTATGCTGAACTTACCATATATATTAAAGAGGCAGTCATTTTTCTCCAATGTATTCTATTAATATATATAATATACCTTGCAGGTACCTACAAATCTTTTATCTTAAAGAATTTAAGTTTGCTCACTATTAGGATGACTCCCTGATAACTTGCACTTACATATACATTTTCTGTTATCATATGTGTCTTGCTGAATAAAAAAAGTGAAGACCACATAGAGATGACTCTTCCACAGAGACGGTTCAGTCATCACTTTCCTAATTCTGTTCAGCCACTGGGGCCATGGACCGCGCTTTATTCTCCTAGATCCAGACCTTAAACCCCCTGCGGCGCTGGCAGGCGTCTGGGCGCGCTGGTGGTGTGGCGCAGCCAGACCTTACACAGAGTTGCCCGGGTCACACAGACCTTCCTTGAGCAATCTTATCCTGGTCTTGGCGCCATCGCCTGTTGAGAGCTGCCCAGTAAAAGTTTCCTCTTGTTGTGAGAATCCACTAGTAGTGTCAAAACTTTGAGTTCTTGGCTTTTTGTCGGTATGCTTTGCAGACAGCACTACTTGATTTTTCTCAACCTCCTGATCGTGTCAGCAATTATTGACTTTTTGGTAAGTGGGAATACAAGTTTGACTCCTCTGGATGGAATGGCTGGATACTGACTCCTTTTTATTTCTTTCTGTTATAAAGGTAACCATTTTTCTTTTTGGTGACACAAGTGATCTGGCTGCCTGCGATTGTCATCTTACTCAAGCCGTGCAGAACGGATGAGCAGACGCGACAGCATGGTCGTGTCAGGGGAACCGCTCTGGCTCTGCAATCAGTGTATTTTCAAAAGGTTTTAAAAAATTAATTTATAATTTTGAACAGAAGAAAATATACCTGACACCTGGGTCTCTAGGAGAATATATTTTATAAAAATAAATAAACATATATCTTGAGTAAGTGATATAAAATAGCTTGACTCTAGTAAATCAAGCAAAAACACTGACTATTGGATTTATGGTGTCTTAGGAGGATTTTTTTAAAAAGAGGATTTTCCCCATTCCAATCTTTCAAAAACATAATCCTCTAGATTTAAAGAGATTCACTGCTATTTCAAAGGGGGTCTGAGCTGTTAAAGGTCTCCTGGGCAGCCAGACTGCTGAAGCCTTTGAGTAGGTATGTGAAACGGCAAGACATTTTTTTCCTTTTAGTTTCAGTGCAATGAGTAAAAGCCCGACTTAAAAAATCCAAGGGGAGAAGGAGACTGGAGATGAACCCCATTTTAGTCAAGAAATGAATTAAGGACAAGAGCTTTTTTCTTTGCCCTGTAAAGCAAGAACTGAGCACAGTGCTAGCCCCTAAGGCACTTGAGTGTTTGCTGACTGACTAAAAATACCAGAGAACTTTGCTACTGCTGGAAAAGCCAGACCATATTGACTCACTTTGGGTGGCCTCTTTAGACTGGGGAGCCTTACAGTGTCAGCTGTTTTATCTTGTGTAGCTGTGTAAGTTTAGCAGGATCACACGTAAAACTCATGCTATAATGCAGAAAAATGTAGTTTGTTTTGTCTATAAACTGATTATAAAGGTGAGCATAATCTAATAATTTTAGCAGTCTGGTTGGATAATCCGTCTTTCTTGGCTAAGAATGCTCGTCCTGTCGGAGTTTCGCTCTGGACCGAGGAGGGGAGGGCTTTGGCCTGTGCAAGCTCATGGTGAGGCGGAAGAGTTGGAGTCTCTAAGTAAAATGTCCTAGATCTCCTCTAGATCTGAGGCAATGCCTCTAGCCACGTGGGCTCTTTTCCCCACAGGCGTTTGCAGGTGAAACCGGTAGCTGACAGGACCACCGATCTGGCCTCTTTCAAATCGGCTTCTGCTGGCTGCAGGTCCTGAGCTGAATGTCCTGCAGCCCTGGCCCGCCCTTCCCTGATCATCCCAGCCACTGCACCTGGCCCTTTTTTTCAACTCGATCCACAACACAGAGAAAAGATAGCTGGAGAAAGTGACCCTCAGGTTTTCCGGCCCTCCCGGGTTTACTATGATGCGTCTTGCTCGAGGCAGAGAGGGGCGACTCTGCTGTCCACGCCTCTCTCCTTTGGGTGTTGAGAGCTGCGACTGCTCACTTCGCTTTCTTCCCTCCTCTCTCTCCTCCATCTCTTGATGCCCAGGGACCGAAGTAGGGTGACCCACCATCCTGGCTTGCTCAGGACAATGGGGTCTCCCTGGATTTAGGATGCTGAGTTTTAAAACGGAGAAAGTCTGGCTGAACTGAAATGAGCTGGTCACCCTCCTTCTCAATACCAACCTGTTGAGCAACACTCAATAGTAAACAGGGATATTTTCTTTATACACAGAACTCTGCGATCTAAGTTCTTTTGACCTTTTGAAAGATGTTCTGATGAGGGAGCTAAAGGAATATAGCAAATCTTTTAGCAAGATTTGCTTCAAAATGCTATTTATAAGTGTTAGAAGTTAGAAGAATCTCACTTTTCTAGAATTCTCAGTCCCCATCCCAGAAGAAGGAAATCTTGAGCCAGCTCTAGTGAAGATCACACATTTAGAAAAATTAAAGAAATAAGTATGAAAACTTTAACATTATATGAAACTCTCCCTTTAATATTAGAATAAGCTTATTCCACCTAAATAAAGTAGGGGTATTCAAAGTGAATTCTGTGATAGCAAATTTTTAGTGAGCTATTTCAGGAGTCTGATTCAGCTTTCATTAAGCAATATGTGCATATATAATATATATTTAAATACATGTATAGATATTTACATGTATATGTGTATATAAATAAAAGCCTTTATTAAAGGTCAACATACACTCTTAAAATATATTTCTTAAAACACTGCCAAATGACACAAAATAGGCTTTCCGGAATAACACCTTTTTTGCTTGGTATTTTATACACACTAAATTTTCTTGCCAGAACTAGAAACAAATCTCCTGTTATTCATAACTCTTTACATTTTAAATCACTGCAAGTGAAGAGAGACCATTTCTTGTTTGTTTTATCTCTAGCACCTAAAATGGTTCCAGGTTCATGGGAAATAGTTAATAAACACTCCTTGAACGGGTGACTAAATTGTGAGGTTGCAATGTTTTGTCATTTTTAACTATTTGCCTGTCTGATTCAAATGTTTTCTGTATAGTATGAATACACAGCAAAAAAGAGAAATAAATGGAAAATGAAGATATTAATACTGTAACAAGTCTGTAATGGCTCTTTGAAGAATTATTTGTATTTTATTAGCTTTTTAATCTCCAATATATGAATAGTTTCCATCATTTAGCAAGAATTCAATAAATTTTTGTTGAATTAGTGAAACCAGTGTCCACTGATTGCAAATATTCGTAGTCATCTCTGACAGAACAATGGCCTCCTGAAGATGTGCACCCCGGAGTCCTAGAACTGACGGCTGTTACCTTATAGGGCAAGGGGACGGTGAGGTAGCAGACAGGAAAAATGTTGCTATCAGCTGACCTTAAAATAGGGAGATTTTCCTGGATTATCGGGGTGGACCCAATGTAATCAGAAATATCCTTAAGTCTAGAAGAGGGAGGCAGAAGAATCCGTGTCAGAGCGACAGGATGTGAGAGAGGCTTGCCCAGCTTTGCTGGCCGTGGAGGTGGGGGGAGAGGGGTGCAAGGCAAGGGATGCAGGCAGATGGAGAAGGCTGCAAGAAAAGGCACCCCCGTGGACCCTCCGGAAGGAATGCAGTTCCCCTGACACCTGGATTGTAGTGCAGTAAGACACACTTTGGACCTCCAGAACTGTAATATAATAAATTTGTGGTGTTTCCAGGCACTAAGTTGGCAGTAATATGTTACAGCAGCAATGAGATAATATATCACCGGAACAGTACCATATCATTCTCATTTTCTTTATAATTATTTTAAGTTAGAACTTATAAAAACACTACTGCTAACACAATGCTTCTTATTTTTTATTTTGTGTCTCTCACTAGATTTTAATAAAGGGGTTCTACTAGCTTTTAGGTTAAAAAGTATGATTTTTATATAAAAAAGCTCAGAACTAACTGAAAGTCTTTAAGTCTATTTTGTCCTACTTAGCCTTACTAAACAACTTAGGTATTTTAAAAATACCTTTTATAAAATCTTTTTTTATTATAAAAGTAATTACCAAAGTAATGTTCACCGTTGAATATCTTGTCAAGCATAAAGAGCCTCTGTAGCTATAAAACCTCTCCTATCCAGATGTAACTGCCATTAATATTTTTATGTATAGCCATCTAGCTGTTTTGAAATGTTTCTATCTGTACACATTGTTTTTTGCAAACTTGCTATCTTGTGATATGATTTTACCTATTTTCCTAGTATCTCATAAATGTTTTTCCATATTAAACATTTCTCTGATACAGTTTTAATGCTTGGATAGCATTTCATTACATAGAAATAGCATGACCTTATTTTGGAATATTTAGGTGGTTTTGTGAAATTTTTTTTTGCTTCTGTGTGCTTACTGTGCAAGAATTCAGAAAAATCAAAAGAAGAAAATGAATTCTTATAATGTTAAACCAGAAAATACTGTTATCTCATTTTACAGTTACCAAAAGTTAAATGTAAATACACATGTACACATGCATATGTGTATATATATATATAGTCTCAGAATATATATTTCCTGACATTAAGTATTTTCTACATTATTTTAATGGTGCTTTCGTCTTATTAACGTACTGTAATTTAATTAACCAAAATCCTACTAGCTGTTGGTAGTGTTTTCTTTTTAGAAATAATATAATTTACAAAAAATCTTATTTGTATTCAGATTGTTTTCTTACATCTTTAGAAAAAAAAGTGAAATTTACGTGTAAAAAGGGTATTTGAATTTCAAGGCCTTGGGTTCATATTTAGAGCTTATCTGTAGACTCCTGGACAGATTTGCATTCTGATTATTTGGAAATGAACGTGTAGACTCATTACCACCTATATAATGAAATTCAAATCTAATTGTTTTGATTTGCTTCTCTGCAAATACTATACTACAGAGGTTTTGTTTTTTCTATTAATATTCTTTTGTAAATTGCCTTCGCATATGTTCATTTTATACTGGGATAGTTGGAAATTTATTGATTCATGATAGTTCTTTATATACTAAGTATACTTTTTCTTATTTCTTTGTGTCAGTTTACATTTTGCCTCTCAATTTTGATTTTTATTGGAAAATGAAGCTTTCAAACCTTATGTAGCCAAATATATAAATCTTGTTTTTAAAGATTCTTTAAAAATTATCTTACATAGAAACTTCTTGTTCGATATAACTACATCCACTTATTTTTATTACTAGTGTTTTTATGTTTAACTTTTCATAACTCAAACATTTTTGTATGTAGACTTAATTGAGAACATAGTTTATTTTCCTCACATGATTAATTGTCCATTTATCAGTTTATCTGCTCAGATTGGCAATGCTGCTTTGTACTATAACATCATATAATAATGTCTCATATATACTAGGGTGTGATTATAGGCTCTTTATTTCATTGGCTTAGTTTTTTTGAGCTAGCATTTTTATTGTACTCATAAATAATATTTGAAAATGTTTATAGGCCCTTAAAAAGTACATTTGGTGCTTGTAGGACTTAAAATTAGACATATTAAAGTTTAGTATCTATTAAATCATCCTTATTAGCTGCAGTTTTATAATCCTCTATATCCTAATTTTTTGACCACTTGGTGTGTGCCTGAGGATGATGTGTCTTGCATTGCTGTGTTTCTGTCAGCTTTTAAAATGCATTTGCTTTAATGCTGTGGTATCTCATATCTAGATATTCAGGACATATTTTTATAGATTGTATTTCTATTAATATAAAACAACCTTTATGCATATGACATCTTTACCTTGAATTTGACTTTTTTGATAAGATATTGTCATACTCTTTATTGTTCTGTCCGATATATTTTTAACTTTTACTTTGCATTTGTATTTTGTCTTAAATTTCTTATAAGAGGCATATTTTGTTTTACACAGTCATCAAATTTGTCTTTTAAAAAGAGATTCTAATTCTTGTGCATGTATAATCCAAAGAAATGTATTTGCCTTTTCTGCTTTATGTTCTCAAAATAATTACTAGCACTTTTTTTGATCTTTTGTTAAATAGACTGCACTTTCTTATGGCAGTAAGACCACAGAGCATCACAGTATCACATTGTTACACAGCCTGGGAAATAGGAGCTCTCCCATACAAATCAGGTCATAGTATGTTCTGGACAGAAACCTCTCTTATGAGCTTATTAGCTAAAAAACTGTGACAAACCCAGCACTTATGTTTCTCAGTATAAATTCTTTTCCCTGTGTTTCGGTCCTAGTCGAGTGTTTCAGATATCCATCCAGTGCATCTCTCCTGGCTTTGAGGTATCTTTCCTTGCCTCCCTACTGTCTCCCTTTCTGATATTTGCTAATTCAGTGCACATGAAGCTGCAATTTATAGTGTTCCTTTTGACCAGCGTTCTTCCTACGTGGAGTCTCGTGACATTAGAAACACTTCATTCCAGCATGCATCAGACCATTGTCAGCGCCTAATGACTTCCTGACTTACTGATTTCTTGAAGGTATGGCTATGAATTTTAAGAAAAGTACTGGCTTAAAGCCCCCTTCTCTGGTTACCTGAAAAATGAATGTGGCTTGGTACACAGAATCAGTGCCAAACCCAGCTCTGAGGTTGGAGAGACAGGGAGGGAGGATGTGTGTGTATTTGGAGCTACTGGCTGTGATTCTCATTGCAGCTTTCTAGATATCAGAATTAGTAGACAATGCATAAAGATTCCAGCAACAGGAGTGCTCTCATTCTCCCCTACCCCTGCCATTATTCAGGGCATTTAAAGAAATCTTTTTCTGAATCTTTAAAGGTATTTTACTGCATAGTTCCTAACCAAGCATCATTTTGGACAGGGCCTTGGCTTTCTCACTTCATCGCTGTTCCTGGGTGACTGGCGGAGCAGTCTCTCCATATTTCCTCCTCTTCCCTGCCCAATCTGCCTTCCACATGGCTGGCAAGTTTATTTTCGTAAAGTTTCTAATGGTTTTTATTCAGTGCACTCACTCCAGTTTGGCAAGACTGACCTACTCGTTGTGTTCTAAATATTCCTGTTTTTCTCCCTCTGCTCCGCTTGTCCTCTCTCCGCCTGGAGTGTGGTTTCCTCCTCCCTCCTTCACCTACTGTAAAAATGCCTTTCCAGCCTTCGAGGCCGCTCTATGCAGAACCTGCTTCACAGAAACATTCCCGCTTCTCAGCTGCATGGGACCCTTTTCTCCTTTGCCATTCCGCAGCCCCGCGGCACAGATTTCTTGTGCTATTCTTGCATTTCTCAACCTTGTGTTATCATCATTTGATTACTAATCGATTCCTACTCAACTTCTCTATTTTCCATTTTACAAACAAGTTACTGTTTACTTGAAATTGGGACATTCGACAGGTTGGCCCAGTTGTGACCGTTCATTGCCACGTGATTTTGGTGGCCCTTTAACACCTCTGGGCTTCTGCATGATGCTGTGTAAAATGCAAGTCCAGATGGAGCTCATCAATCTACTTCCAGAGGGGATGATTTTTGCTCTTTGACAGGCTTTCATCAAAATGTTGAAATGAATTCTTCGCCTTCTCTACCTACCTTACTAACTACTGTCTGGTAACCTTTCTTCTACTTAGAGTGGATTTGCCAGAATTCTATTTCTTGTCATTTCATTTTTCCTTTCTGTCCTCTATAGAGTTAGCAGTATCACTGTAATGTAAGCTCTTTCATAAATCTCTTTTTGGGATTGTGATCCAGTAAAGCTCACGGGTCACTGAAGATCTTATCCAAAACGTCGAAGAAATGAGTAACATAGTCATTAAATCTGAAAAATGACTTTTATGTGAAAAGTCAAATAATTTGCATAAGAAATAGCATTAGAAATAATCTTTTCCTTATTTCATGAAAGTGGAAACCCTGGCACGGAGACTTTACAAAAGGTTATCTCCGGTTCCAGGAAGATGAACCAATACCCATGGGTCACCTACTTCCATTCTTGTAGCCCATAATAAAGTGACCCTCCACATTTTACAGTGTTCTAATGACTTGATGCTTTGTCTTTTATATTTTCTTCATTCAGGCTCCAAGGAGATGCATTCTTCATAATTTTTTTCTTTTTTGGAAACTTCTGCATACTTTTTCCCTTCCCTTAGTATCTGTTATTTTCCTTTTTCTAGGTGCAACCAGAGATTTTTTTTTACAGCATTTTTCTCAATTCCATTTTTCTAATAAAAAGTGATACAGCAAATGCTCTGATTTTTTAAACCCTGCTGTTTTTCCATTCGCAACAGTCCATCCTTTCTGTAACTTTTATAGCCTTCTTTCATCTTAAGATTTGGTGGTTGGCTATGTGTATATTTTTATCAAAATTCAAATTCCTATCTGTTTAATCTGCAGTTAGTGAATCTGTAGTAATAAACAAGAAGTGCTAATGTTAATAATTATTTGCCTTGCATTATCGATGATGGGAGGACTTGATTTCAATATGTATAATGGTAGAAGACTTAAAAATTGTTTCTGATTAAATGGCCTCTCTTCAGTGACTACATTCCATGCGAAGGGAAGTGAAAATGGGGGGAGGACAGCAACATTTGTCGTTAGGTAAGTTTTGTTTTAAGTGTTTCCTATGTGTTATCTTACTTAGTGCCATATGGCATTTTGGAGATAAGAAGGTGGAAGCAAAAGAGTTGGGAAATTCTTTTTATAACTACTTCTGGCTGGAAAGAGTTTATAAAAATATAAAAAGGCAAAACTACTGTGAGGCTGTATATTGCATCAAATATACTTATTTTTCTCATTTTGGTTTCTATACATATATGGATAGGCAAGACACACATTTCTTTCAGAAACACTTTTGAAAACTGTTTCCAAATTACCTGTTTTACTTTGTTCGTCAATATTGCATAATAATTTGTGGTCTGGGAATTGAAACTTGACTCACTTTATGTCCAGAGTAATTCTTCTTTGGTCTAACAGTTGTTTGCCCTTCTCTTTATGTAAAGATGTGACAGTTGAGAAACCTGGACCACAAACTGTCTGCCTCCAGGCTCAATCCTTTGTTTCAGTGTCTCTCCCTGTGTGGAGATAAGTCACGTTAGAGTCCTCTGTGCTGGTGGTTGTGTCTGTGTTCCTGGGCCACCCCTGAGATGTGTCGAACCAGAGTCTTGGGGGAAGTGGTCAGGAATCTGCCTTACAATAAGCAAGCAGATTGTAAAAGCAGAAGCACCGCAGGTTTAGTTTCATTTTTTAAAAAGGGAATTTCATCTTCTCTTTTCCCCTGTGACTAAGCACAAAAGGGGAATTCAGTCTAGATGTCTTGAAACAATGATAGGACTATATGTTCAGTTTCTGTGGCTAGAAAAATTAGATTCTGCATGTCACTGTTCACCTTGAAGGGAGATGAGAACCAGTATTAGTAAATGATCTCTATATGGCAGGTACTCTGGCAGGGCAAGGGGCTCTGGGATGACAATCCTAAAAGAAGGGCGATGTAGGTCCCTTACTCTTCCCTCGTCTGCCTTTGACCGTAGTTTCGGGATGCTGCATAGCATGAAGAACCTGAGGTTGAAGTTACGCTTACTTTCGGGATGTCACTCCACCACTTCCCAAGTCCAGTTACTGAACCTTTTTGTGGTTCTATCCGTACACATCTGTAATATGTGGGTAATAACAGCTTCTCCAAGAATTAAATGAGATCATACATGTAAGATGCTAAGCATCATTTCTATCTCATATTAAGCCCTTAATCTTGAGGGAAAAGAGAAAGACACCAGTAGATTATAAAAACCTGGGAGTCCTGAGGGACCATATGATATCAATTAGCATGATGGAAGTAGATAATCAGTAACTGCTGGTGGACGTTTACGTGTAATAGTTTATGCAGCTTTCCTCGTCGTAGCATCCTTTAGCAGGTCACCGTCATTTCATCATACGAACATAAAGATCAATAGGTGGTCGTGGATGGAAAAGAACACCTGAATATTCATGCTGATCTCAATTCAGACAGGCTCATCCCAGCAATTCGCTCCTGGTTGTCTCACCTTCTTGTAGGCTTTTGGCATCAGTTCTCATAAAGCACTGGACAATTCTTCAGGGGTGTGGTTATTCCTGACATCTTGGCACGAAGAATACATGTGTGCTTCTTCCCCCAATGTCCTGCAAGTGAACTTCAAAATTTCATAAATTGTGAAAATACTAGATATATCTAAATACAACACATTGACAAAGTTTTCAAATATATTGGTGTATGTTCCCTTTTGGTTTTTGTTGTTTATATGTGCTTTTGCTTTCCCTTAGATATATATAGATTTCCCTGTTTTATTCTTTTTAAGGTACTAGCTTTTGGTTTTACAGGTAATTTTTGTTTTATTTCCTGAAAGCATTTTGCTTACAATATAATTATAAAGTGCACACCTAAGTTACATCTGAAGTGGTTTGATAGCCTGTCATACTATGTATGAAAATATTCATATTCAATATGAATATTCAATATTTATATTTTTCTAAATTTTATATTTAAGTAGATGCCATTTTGACTCCTCAATACCTGTAAGACATAAGCCTTTAAAAAATAAAGTCCTTTCGATGTGCTTCTGTGCATGAATGCTGTGAAAATGCATTAGTGGCTAAACCATAATCAATAAGTAAAAATTAATAGGAAAATTGCTCATAATTTAGATATTTTAACTAAATCCCCATTTTTCGTTTGTTTTTTACTGCTCTCTGATCAGACAGTTGGCAGAGTATCATTGCCAGCTTCAGGACACCGGGGCGGGCGTGGCACTTGCTCAGCCGGGCGGTGCAGCGCGGTGCAGCCGGGAAGCTGCGCCGCAGCGAGAGGTTCGCCTGGTTTCCTCTTTGGCCACAGAGTCTCGCAGTTTCGTTCTGGAGTCCCTCGTGTTGATATAGTTAGACATACTGATATGAGAAGTCGTTTTTATACAGTTATAAAATAAATACAACAAAATATGGCTTGAGAATGTTAAACCATACATTTTATAGGTAACTAAAGTATGGACATACATACACACACATGTAATTCAATCTTGACACAATGTACTAAATGGTTCTGGTATTACTATCGATATTTCTTCACCAGGGAGTTGGTGACACCTTTTGGCTGATACGTCTCTGAGAAATACCTTTCTTCTGGTCCAGTTCATACTCTTTTTTATCTCAACTTCATTCATTTTAGCTTTCGTTTCAATTCTGAGTGTGGATGTTTACTATTATTAGCAGATATTTCTTAGTTCTTTGTTTGCTTAAGGCAGTAGTGTCCTTTATTTCCATTTCTAGGTAGATACTCTATATAATAATGACTTTGTGTTTTTCCTGGGTGGCTCACCTCTCTCTGCCTGGGTGGCGGTGCTTTCTCTTTGCTTTGAACACTCGAACCTGCCTCATAGAACACCCTTCCCAATCTCTTTCTTTCATCCTGTGAAATATGCTTGACTCCTGGTCCCTGTCTCAGTTCTCATGACATAAACGTGGAAGTTCTTCTCTTTCCTCCTCACCACCAAGTAAAATCAGTGATTATGTACTGCTAATTTTATATTTTAGTGCCTTTTATCACTATCATTGCTTTCATCACTTCTTTTTGTTTTTAAATTTATTTTCTTTTTTAAAAATATGTTTTAATAAAATTAGTAGCTACAAGTTGAATTCTGGTACCTGTATATGTCGTACGGAGGTAGAGTCTGGGCTTTTGTACCCATCACCAAATAGTGTACATCGTACCTTAGACGTAGTTTCTCATCCCCTCCGCCCCTTCCCTCCGAGTCTCCAGTGTCCATTATTCCACTCTGTGTGTCCTTGCGTAACCATAGTCTAGCTCCCACTGAAAAGTGAGAACATGTGCCATTTAGTTTTCTGTTCCTGAGTTACTTCACTTACGATAATGGCCTCCAATTCCATCCAAGTTGCTGCGAAAGACATTATTTCATTCTTATGACTGAGTAGTACTCCATGGTATATAGATAACACATTTTCTTCATCCATTCATTGGTTGATGGGCACTTAGGTTGATTCCATATCTTTGCAATTGTCAGTTGTGTTGTGATAAGCATATGAGTGCATGTATCTTTTTGATATGATTTCCTTTGTGTAGGTACCCAGTAGTGGGATTGCTGGATCATATATGATAGTTCTATTTTTAGTTCTTTGAGAAACCTCTATACTGTTTCTATAGAAGCTACACTAATTTATATCCCCACCAATAGTGTATAAGAGTTCCCTTTTTCCTGCATCTTTGCCAACAGCGGTTATTTTTTGTCTTTTTAATGGCCATTCTGATTGGTATAAAATGATACCTCATTGTGGTTTTAATTTGCATTTCTCTGGTTAGTGATGTTGAGCATTTTTTTCATGTTTGTTGTACATTTGTGTATCTTCTTTTGAAAAATATCTGGTAATCTTCCCATAACCTGGATACAAGGGAATGATCATTTCAGAATGAGCTATTCAAAGTGCAATTCTGACCTTATGATTTCCGGGCTTACTCGTAGAACACCTTAGGAAGAAGTACTAAACAAAACAAAAAATGCCACAGGTTAGACCTTGCTTACTTCTCTGGTCTATTCTATTCTTTCTGTCCTCACCAACCTTTGCATTTTATGCTACAGTTCTTGTAAAATGTTTTGTTTTTTAACCACCTATCAAGCTGCCTTTAATTATGCATTTTATTTTTTTTTTGTGCTTAGAATATCCTTTCTGCCCTTTTTCATCTGCCTAATTTCTATTCATCCCTTAAGTCTCACTTTAAGTACCTTCATCCCTAGGAAACCTTCACATTAAGCCTCCAGCCTTTGCATTGAACTAAGTAGCCCTCTGAGTCTCAGGAATGCACAGCATAAAGCATAATGTTAAAACGATCTGTTTGCATGTCTCTCCCTCCAAACAATAAGCTTTTCCAGAACAAGGACTCCCTGTTCAGTTTTTTTTTTAACGCAGGCTTTCACATAGGCTATACTTCATAAATAGCTAAATTTGTAATTTCTTATACACATCTAAAGTGAATCTTATTAAAAAACTTCCAGATATTATCATCAAATAGGATCTCCAAATTTATTCACAGGATAACTTCAAAAAATGAAAATTTGCTCCCGTTGAGAATATTAAATAGAATATGGTGTGTACTTCAAAGGCAATGCCAGAGGGTGATTTTAAAGAATTTTTGAACACTGCTTGCATTGTGGCATTAAGCCTAGTATCTCCCACAGATGACCAATTTGAAGCAGTAAACAATTTGTATGTATGTTTAAAAAAGTAAAAATTTTGTTTTGTTATTCATCTTTTTTAAATAATTGTACCAACATTCAAATCTAAAGAAGTATGATTCAGAGCCTGTGACAAAGTAGGACTTCAATAGAATAAGACCAAACAGGGAGAAAAGAGTAGTTTTAATTATTTAAAAATGCACGAATTATGATCATAATAAAAACCATGTGTGTCCCTGAGGTTGCCATCAGAATCTAACATCCATTCTTGAAGACCATTCCTTTTTGCCTGTCTTTTGTCCTTGTTTCTCCGTGTGCACACACACCACTACCTTAGGGTGCTGTGTCTCCCACTCAAGTAGGTGAAACGCCCCCTACAGAACTTAGGAAGGCAGGGCTGTGTTTAAGAGGACTTGCACAGCTGCAGCTTATTATTAAACGAAGACTAAAAACTAGCGAGGTCATAAATCATTTGACAAATTGTGCATCATTAATTCTCGATGCCAGTTTTAGGTTGGAGAACAGAAATCTTTACCTCCTACCAAGTACACTGTAAAAATTCTCAAATTTATTTTGATATATCTGTGTTGTGGCAAATCACACAGGACTCAAAACTCTTAAAAATTAAAAGCATTGCAGAGGATAGACTTAAGGACAGCGGGAGACTTTTTTTTTTTTTTTTTTTACATTTTGTCACAGTACGTAAATTTGCTGGTAAGAGATGTGGTTCTCAATTAGTTAAAAAAGGAAATAGAATAAAATATTTCGCAAAACTAAAAAGTTCTTATGAAATTATTTTTACTGACTTCTAGAAAACCCTCACTGATGTGAAAAGATTCTGCTCACTGCCAGATTTTTAGGTTTCTGGTGCTGTTCTGCAGCTGAGTGTTTAGTGGGAGAACTTCTGCATCAAAGTATAACTCCCTTGAGATAAAACGATATACCCTTTGAGTTGCAAAGACATAGGAGTGTTTGGAGTGTGTGTATAAATTTCTGTTCGTTCTTAAAGGGACTGAGTTTTCTCAGGCTAGTGTTACATGATGGCGGTGGTAGTTAGTAAGGGAAAAATCAGCTAATTGGTTATTTCTATAGATCAAACGGTTGTGGTGTTTTTTTTGATTTCTTAAACCTTTTATTTAGTTGTATTGATTGGGGTTGATCACTGACAGTCTCATATAAAACGCTCATTATATACTGTGGGTTATATAGATTCATAACAGTGGTAACTAATGGATTTCCTTGGTTTAAAGTCTCAGTATAAACAAAAAACATTGGATGTTAGTAAGAAGTATCCTCTCACTGACTTCAATCTTCAGTTTCCTTAAGCTCCAAACTCGATGCTTAAATTTGCAGAGGACTTTTAGTCTCTGTGGGGTTCATTTCAGGGTCTTCAATTTAAAGAACTCTTCTCACATGAGAAACCTAAAATGAAGATGAGCTAATTTTCCAAATTTCATCCCTAAAAGGAAAGAAGATGCACATTACTGCAAAGCGTATCTTCCCTTGGTCCCCTGATGATGCCTTTCAGGCAGGAGTGGAAGAGGCCACCGTGGCAATCAATGAACAAGATCACCTGTTATTTTAAATGAAGGATGGTTATGAAACAAATTAGCATCACTCATGAATGGCTTTCTTTTCCACTGCAATACAGTATTGACATATTACAGCAATTTCTTGAGTTTATTTTGGGGATTAAGTACAAATGGCAATGCAAACCTGCAACCGTAGCCTGGTTCCCAGAGGGACCACATTTTGTGTTGAAGTAATACACAGCAGAGAAATAAAGCCAAGTGAGTAGAATGAAATCCTTCTTTGAGAAAAGTAATCTGATCCGTAAGTTATTAAAGTTTTCCGACTCCTAGGTTTTTGATGAGCTTATTTAAAATCTATAGGGGGAAAATTAGCAGCTTAAAATGCTGACAACATGAAAAAACGAGAAATACGTGATTCTTCAAGGACTCCTTCCCTCACCCCCCAAATAGTTTGATTTTTCCTATTTATCTCCTTTGTCTTTTGATAAAAAGAAGAGAGCCCTTTGAGAGGACAATTTTGAGGTCTTAATCCATACTTCTTTCCAGTTTATCTTTTGCATTCAAAACAAACACCTTTAAAAGAATCCTTTATGGTATGAGAGAGCTAAAATGCTAAGCTTAGGTATCAGCAGCTAATTAGCTTCACATCTTGGGGGGATTGTCAATGAACTTCATCTCCTGAATATTTACTAAAGGGTTTCTAAAGAAAAAGCTATTTTCAGAAAACTGGAGTCTATGGAATATTTTTATATCAAGTCAATTGAATGGGAAGGGTAGTGTAGGTTGGCCCATCTCAAACCTGCCTTACTGTAGATCCCAATAACAAAACTCAGTGTCTGCATTGTAATGAGATCTTGCTGTAGCCCTCTCATATTAAATGTTGCTTTTCATTTCAACATCTTAATTGACTTTTCCTTTTGAAGAAATTTCACTACCTGCCTTGGAACTCCTGGGCCAGTTCTAATGTTCTGGAATCTCAGCATCTCTTTTGTTTCTTGTTGTCCTTGTCCTTGTGTGCTACCTGGGGCTATGAAAGTGTGCTGCCTGTGTCTTAGGCAATACCTGAAAGCAGTGATTTGCTACACATGAGAACTGTAATTCTGGTGAGGTGTGACCACGTGCTCTGTCGCAGACCTTGTTACTCACAGTGGCATTCTGCTGCCTTCTCTTCTGCCACCTCTGCCTTTGCAAGGCCACTGCCAGTATCTTCATTGTCTCCTGCGCATTTCACACTGCTGCTTTGCCAACACCACTGCCACCCACACGTGGCTGTGACTTCTATCAAGGCTGTCACCGCAGTTTCCAATGCTGTGACATTCTCCACCACCCCAGCAGCTGCCTCCACTGGCTCTGACAACACTGTTGTGAGTGTCAGTGCTGCTGCTGTTCTCTCCTTACACTGAGGGGCGTCTCTTCTTTTCCTGACTTTGACAGAAAGGCAAAAATCATGCAAATGGAAGTCAAATTAGAACAAAATTGTTCCCTGGGGTTCATGTAGCCCAGCTACCGTTCTTCCTATTTCCCTGATCTGGGAGCCCAGAATTCAGGGAATCTCAGGATCTCAGGTTTTCCATAATCCTTTTGTTGGACTTTGGCCGTCTTTTCTCACCAGCCTGAGAGAATACTGAGAAGGGTGAGCACAGAAAGGAGAGTCTCAGAGGAACAACCTTACCATCAGCTGAATTCAATTAATCCCATGTAAGCTTGAGATAACAAGTTTGCTGAGGAAACAGGTTTCTTGATGTTCCCTCCACTGACAAAGGTGCTAAAGAACAAAAGGTAGATATTGTAACCATGCCCAGCAGGGGATTGGGGAAAACACTATGGAGCAAAACCCATAATGCTAAGTTTGGTTGTTGTTGGTTTTTTTTTTCTGGAGAGAGATGGAAAATTTAAGTTCAGGTTGAAGTTTTAAAGTTGATGGAGATATTAATAGCAATAGGAAATCCAGAAAAAGAGCAAGTTAGGACATAAGTAGAGCCTGAGTTTAAATCTGTTGGTTTTTTGTTATCAGTGGAACATAAGGGTAAATGTATCTGGGAGGAAGCAGGAAATTTATGGAGAAGCTGGGCTGAAGATACAGATTTGGGGAAAATTTAAACAGAGCTGACAGCTATAACAGAGTGGGCAGGACTATGAATGTAGGGAGGTTAAAATAAGAAAATCTAAGGAGAGAAATGTGGACTTCCTATATTTACGTGGAAGAAGGAAGGTGACAAGTGGGCAGAAGAGTAAGAATGATAGAAGTAAAATTGAGATTGTGTGGACCATCACGGAAATAATTGAGATTGCGTGGACCATCACGGAAATTTATTAGAGGAGGAGAGAGTTTCCAGAAAGGAATGACCATGATCAAATCATATATACACACCAAAATGATGAAAACTATTTGATAATTAAAATGTCACAATTCATTTTGAAAGAGCAATTTCATTAAAGCAGTGGTAACCAAACCCCTATTACAAATAGCTGAAGAGCTGAGTTGATAGTAAGGCAAGTAGAGTTCACCCTCATGTATTCTACTGGTTTCCCAGGGTTCTTCAATGAGATACTGTAAGGTTATAATCACATAAGTGTGCAAAGATGAAGGCCAAAAAAAAAAAAAAATCTGTATTGCAGTATTGTTTATAATGAAAATTGAACACCCTATTTAAATAGCCAACGCCAGCCATCTGGTTAAATGCTCATACAATCAAATAAGATACAACCATTTAAATGATAGCAATTTACTTCTATTGACCTGGGAAGGCATTTGTGTTCAATATCAGTAAATGAAACACACATTTAATTTTTTGTATTTTCTAATCTTTAAATGAAAAATGGTTACACTTTTGTAATAAAAATGGGAATAAATGTAAGGAAGGAGAGATAAAATAGTGACATTAAATGATTTCAAGGTCAAGGAAAGGATCGGGGCTAGGGAATTGGGCATGGATCTAACACAGAAGAAAAGGAAAGGAGAGTGAGTGATAAATTGAAAGACTGAGTGAGGAACAACCTGATGAAGAAAGATTCTGGAGAATATGCAAAGGGCTAGGATTAGACTGGGTTTAATTCTAGAAAGGAGGGACAATTCTTCTGAAGTGGAAGGGGAAAACAGGATGGCTAATTGTAGAACAAGACATTTACATGGATAGATGAAAAATTGCGATAGGTCAGGTCAGACGGCCAACATCCTTTAAAAAAAAATGACAGTTCAAGAAGAGTCATGAAGTAAGAGGATATGTGTGGGGACTTTAGAAAAAAAATGGAGAAATTTTAAAACAAGCACAGAAATGCAACAGACAAGCTGTGAGGGGGGAAAATGTTGAGTGAACAATGTCAGGAGTCCAGCTGCAATTGTACCACCTGAATTTGTGGTGTAAAGTTTTGTTTTAATCTCTTATGTGTTAATAGGGTTAAAGCCAACCTTCTCATCTATATCAGTCTTGGAGTCTAGAAAAGTAAAGGAACACTTGTGCACTGGTCGTGAATGATATTGAGCTGCTATTGATCCAAGCAGTGTTTGGGAATAAAAAAATTCCTTGACAAAGCAAGGTGGAAGCACAGACACAGTTACTCAAGTGCAGAAACTATCTGTGTCATCACAAAACGCATTTTCAAGGACATAAACATAGTCCTGATGGCAGGTATTTTATTAGGCCACTAAGTTCTTCAAATTTTATGTAGCTTTAAATATCAAACTTGCTTGACCGAGTTTTCTAGCCTTCTAGCTTCCCACATGCTTGCAAAGTTTTTATTAGCTTGAATTAGAGCAGCTTTCCCTTATGAATCCGGAAGAATAGATAGAAAGGTGTTTCTCCTGCTCTCCTTAAGGGATTCAGGTTAGGAGCTTCACACGAGGGTGTTTTCAATACTTCTGAATTCTGTGGGGAAAAATTAAGCTGATCTAAATATATTGATAGGCAGCTAATCAGCTGGTGGTGCACATTTTCATTTCCTCTCGGTTTACAACGCACGGAATTGCCTTGGAAGAAGCACTGCATTATGGAGGAGCTGAGACCGACAGTCCCGAGTCCATTCTGCGTTGCAAATGGGAAGAGCAGAGAAGGAAGCATAAAGATTAAAGAGAAGATGGAATGACTTTTTTCATTCTGTCAAATGACTGTTTATATTGGGCAATACTGCAGGCTTGTAGGTTCAGCTTGAAAGTTCTTCAGATCGGAGGAGCCATTTAATATATAATAGAGAATGGTACAGGCAAGTCATTTATAAAAATGAAAACATTTCATATCTGCTTTTTTACAGAGTGAGTTTCTCACTTCTGAGACACAGCTCTTTTTGCTCAGATCAGGGAAATATGAACTAGTGGAGCTCCAGATCCAATAAATTAAAGACAGTAAAAATACACCAGTTTGGTGTGTTCTGGTGTACATATTTAGTTATAAGCAGACAATTAAAAATGTATTTATTTGTATCTATGACAGTCATTCATCCCCCATATTAATAGATATTCTGTCAGATTGTAGGCTTATTCAAAACTCTGACCACTTTAAATCACACTTCTAGCCTCTACCAACAATTTTGGACTGGAATGATAAAATTTTTACACAGGGTACTCATTTATTTTAATCAGACTCATTAATATAGATATCACAATTTGTTTCAATTTTGATCAGTTGATACTTAGAATAAATTCTTTCTGAAGGTCAAGAGTGAATTTGAGTAACGAGAATAAGCAGTTCCTTTGGTAGGGCATCGCTGCATCCTCTGACGCTTCTGCTAGCGTTGCCTGTGTCTAACGATGGTGGTGAAAGAAAAAGGAATGGGCAGGAAGATGAGGCAACACGCAAAGATGTTAAAAGACGACGGGATTGTGAAAAGGCCCAGGTTCAAGGTCTTCTAAGGCAGGTTAGTTTCTCTGAGGCTCAGTTTTTTGTCTGTAAAACAGGGTAGCAAACAATAACTTCTTGTTTATATTTTTGTTATTTCATTTGCTCTCCCCCAATACAAGCACCTTTATGGTACGTTATTAGGAAAATTAATTTGTATAATTATAGAACAGTAGCTGTTACTATTAAATGGGGATGTCTTTGAGCATCATTTTAAGGCAGTGAGTGAATTTAATCCTTCCTTAACATCAGGACCACTAGACAACTTTTTACCCCCCCCATTAGAAAAGCCCCTTTGGTGGTGACTGTGGCTTATGCTGCAGCATTATAAATCCAAGATCTGTGCTGCTGTCAGAGGGGAAGCTGTCAGAGGAACTGATGATTCTGAAAATAAATATAGTATTTGTACTAAAAGTTCTTCCAACTTGTTTTCTAAGTTTTACTTGGTTGAAATAAGAAAATCAGCCATTTTTGTTGATTTGCGATGATTCATCCCAACCCTATTGGTTCATGCTTGGAGAATATTTGTTTTATTTCTCCTTATAGAAAAGGTATCAAATATTTTTCAATCAATAGGTTAATTCATTTATTTAATAAACATCTGTATAACACCCATTCTGTCGGGCACTGTGTCAGACACTGAGACTTAAGATTCAATTGGAAAGTCTTTTGGATATAGGCATTTATGGAAATCAACTTTCCTCTTAGGACTGCTTTAGCTGTGTCCCACAGATTTTGGTAACTTGTATCTCTGTTGTCATTTAGTTCAAAGAATCTTTCGATTTCCATCTTGATTTCCTCATTTATGAAGTTATCGTTCAGCAGAAGGTTGTTTAGTTTCCACGACTTTGTGTAGAAATGAGAGTTTCTGTTAGGGTTGATTTCTACTTTTATTACACTGTGGTCTGAAAAGACACATGGTATAATTTCTATTTCTTTAAATTTTTTGAGACATGATTTGTGTCCTAGGATATGGTCTATCTTAGAGAATGTCCCATGAGCTGATGAGAAAAACATATATTCAGTGGTTTTTGGGTAGAATATCCTGTAAATGTCATTAAGTCCCATTTGTTCTAGAGTTTTGTTTAAGTCCATTATTTCTTTGTTAATTTTCTATTTGGAGGATCTGTCCTGTGCTGTCAGTGGGGTGTTGAAGTCTCCCACTATTATGGTGTTGCTGTTTATCAGTTTGTTTAGATCAAGTAGAGTTTGCTTTATGAATCTGGGTGCGCCTAAGTTGGGTGCATACATATTTAGAACTGTTATGTCTTCTTGTTGAACTGTACCCTTCACCATTATATAGTGACCCTCTTTGTCTTTCTTTACTTTTGTTGGTTTAAAAACTAAGTTATCTGAAATCAAAACTGCCATGCCAGCCTTCTTTTGGCTTCTGTTTGCTTGAAATATTGAGTTCCACCCCTTTACCTTTAGTCTAAATGCATCCTTGCAGGTTAGATGTGTTTCCTGACGACAGCAGATACTTGGCTTCTATTTATTTATCCATTTGTCCAGCCTATGTCTCTTGAGTAGGGAGTTCAGCCATTTGCATTTATTGAGAGAACTGATAGGTGGAGCAAATCTCTGTTCATCCTATTGGGTTGAAATTTGCTGTTTTCTTTTCTCTCTTGAGCCATTGTGGTATCTGGCCTTTGACCTTTAGCTTTTGAGTAGATTTACATTCATGAGTGTTTCTTGTGCTGATCCATAATGCTGCTGTGTTAAGTACTTCTTGGAGGGCTGGTCTTGTCTTGGTGAATTCTCTCAGTCTTTGCTTATCTGAGAATGTCTTTATTTCTCCTTCATATACAAAACTTAGTTTTGCAGGGTACAAGATTCTCGGCAGGACATTATTCTGTTTCAGAAGAGTGATAATAGGGCCCCAGTCTCTTCTTGCTTGAAAGGTTTTGGTTGAGAAGTCTGGCGTTATTTGGATGGGCTTTCCTTTGTATGTTACTTGTTTCTTTTGCCTTACAGCTTGTAGAGGGCATCTTTAGTGGATATTTTGGTCAGTCTGATGACTGCATGTCATGGTGTCTTCCTGTTTGCATTGAATCTCCCAGGGATCATTTGAGCTTCTTGTACCTGGATATCTAGATTTTTAGCAAGGCCTGGGAAATTTTCCTCTATTATATCTTCAAATAGCTTATCCAACCCTTGCGTGTTTTATTCCTCATCCTCAGGGATGCCCATAACTCTCACGTTAGGCTTCTTCACATAATCCCACATTTATCGTAGGCTTTGCTCTTTTCTCTTATTTCTCTGCTCTATCTTTGTGACTGACTTTTTAAATTGGAAGGTGTTATCTTCGATCTCTCTGAGATTCTTTCTTCTGTTTGATCTACCCTGTTCTTGAGGCTTTCCACTGTGTTTTGTAGTTCCTTGAATAAACTATTCATTTCTAGGAGTTCAGTTTGATTTTTCTTTAATATTTCAATTTCTTTAGTGAATTTTTCTTCCAAATCCTGGAATTTTTTTGAAAGAGTGTAAACATGAAATGACTATAGCCTGTGGTAACAGCTATGGTTTACCTGTAAAAGGTCTCTTTAAACACAACAATACAGTGGGTAACTTAGCCTGGGGAGTTTGAGCAGGATTCATGGGTGAATTGACATTTTTCTTGGTCTTAAAGATTGAGTAAAATTTAGAAGAAGTGTGAGAATAGTTTCTGGAAAAGTAGTATGTAAAAACAAGCATGATATGCTCACTAATGCTAGTTAATTCTTCGTGATACATATACAGATGTAAAGAGTTTATTGAAGTGGAGATGAAGTGTGGAGGGGCGGTAGGGATATGGGTATAAATTATACTTAAAAATTAGCAATTGATAAACTACCACATATTTAGTTTTAAGATCTGGATTCCCCCAAAACCAATAGGTTTCATTGTTTTTAGACTTTGATATAAGACCTTATAGAAATTACAATCTTGACTACTGAATACTAAAAATATTTAGTTTACATTGCTTGTTCTTAGTTTATAATTTCAGGGGTGTAGGGCTTACCTAATAGAAGATATAAAAGATTTAATAAATAGTAGGTACTATGGGCTGTTTCTGTCCTCCTGAAATTCATAGATTGAAATCCTCACCCCTAATGTGATGGGATTAAGAGGTGGAGCTATGGGAGGTAATTAGGTCAGAGGTTGGGTTCCTTATAAAAGAAGGGACATGAGATCTTTCTCTTTCCACAATGAGAAGATAACCATCTGCAAACCAGGAAGAGTGCCCTCACCAGATATCAAACCTACCCATGCCGTATCTTGTACTTTCCGGCCTCTAGAACTGTGAGAAATACTTGCTGTTTGAGCTGCTCAGTCTATGGTAATTTGTTATAGTGTCTAAACTGACTAATACTGCATAGTACATGCAGTACTTTCACTCAATTGTCTAAATGAGGCCATTAGGTTTGAAATCCAGGCTCTGCCACTTACTGTGTGACCATGGACTAATTACTCAGCTTCTCTGAGAAATGAATTGAATCAACCCATAATTTTTAGTTTAGTTATTTTGACTTGCAATATTTTTTACTTGAATCCATCCAGTGGAGTGAAGGAGCAGGTTTGCATAAGCTTTGTGAGTGCCAAGCTTTGTGAGTGCCAAGCTTCTCAGTGCCATGTTTAGTGATGTTACCTTGGTAGTTTGAAATTGGACACAGCGGGAACATTTATACCACAGAAATCATCAAATGCTACAAATCAGAGCTTGTTCTCCCTACATAGTGAGCTGGTTTATGATCACATTACTGGATCCATCTTTGCGTGATCTGCTCCACTAATCAATGTTCAGTTCTTATAAGTGATACAAGAGAAAAGGATGAAAATTGATTCTGAAATTTTTTACTCTGTTCAGGGCAGTGTTGTGGTTTACAAGTACCAATGTGAATCTAACTTGAATTTTTTTTTAAATGCCATTAATATTCAAAAAACAGCTTTATTCAGGCAAAGGTTTACTTTCTTAATATGCAGGAATTTGTGTGTGTGCTGCTTTAATCAGGGATTGTTTGCAAGCAAGAAGAATTCACTCAATCTAGCTTAAATGAAGGGGAAATTTACTGGGGAAAAAAGCAACACTTCAAGAAAATGAAGCATACCTACATCCTATAACACACAGGGATGTGGGTATAAATTATACTTGTATCCCTGGATCTGGGGACTCAGAAGCTGTTCTTCCCATCTTGCTCTCTTTTTCAAAGGATGTGTTTTCCAGTCTTTGCTTTTCTCTTGGTATCTGTACCATTCTTCTGGCATCCCTTCAATGATGGGCTTTCTCTGCTTACCCATCAGAACCCACATGACCTAAAATATCCTTCCAATTTCCAACTATGTGTAATATCTGCTATAAGGATCTCTTATCTCTGTGTCTTAAATGTGTTTAAATTCTTGAGAGAGAGAGCAAGTGTCATAGTCCAGCTTGTGGATATGACTACCCTGAGTCAGATGCTCATTCCCAGTTCAATCAGTCGTGGCCCCACAGGTGGGGTCCTGTAATGTATTACCAGATTCAGCTATCCAAACTCACACTTTCAGTGAGGGCTGTATGTGGAAGCAGTTTCTAAAGTAGGGGCCATGGTATACTCTCTTGTTCTAATAATTGAAATCCTAATTTCTTAGATCATATTAATGGGTGCATGGGTTACATTTTTTTCTATATTTTGCAGCCTATCCAACCATGAAAAGCAATTGATAATGCTTTGTATTCATTCCAACCAATCAAATTATTAAATGATTTACTTGATTGTCATCTCACATAAGAAATGTTTTCCTTTGTTTTCAAAGTGCCTTTTAGAGTCTCATATTACCAAGTGACCTAATTAACTGAAAAACTACAAAATCAGCTCTTTAAAAATCCATAAAGCAAAACATAATAAGCATAGTAACCCAAGAAATAATAAAGTATAAATTAATAATACAGAGCAGTGGGAAACATATCTAATAAACATGATTAGTTCAAAAATAGAAATTTCACGTTCCTAGTACTAACAAATAATTTGTCAAATTATACTTCTTTCTACATTTGGATTTATTTCTCTGTTGAAGTGAATGTGAGAAACTGCCAAAATTTAAAAAATTTTCTCACCTCGGCTTTCATCATTGCCATTGTGAAAATGTCATTGTCTTCTCCTCCGTGGGGCTGTTGAGGAAAAGCGCCACGTGGATCCTTTCAGAAGGACACATTTCAGAAGGTTGGCGGAGGAGATGGCGATGGGAGATAAAAATTCCAACACGCCGGGTTCTTTCAAATTATGTTTATTAGCCTCATCAGTGCTTTACTTCAGACAAAATGTCTTTTGGTCCTTTGGTTTTTAAATCAAAGGAAAATATGTCCTTTGAAGATGGCGCCATTTCCGTGTCAAGGCAGCGGCGAGGCAGCCACGTGCGGCGCGGCGCAGGCTGGGCGGCGGCGCGCGGGGCAGGCTGGGCGGCGGAGAGCGGGGCAGGCTGGGCGGCGGAGAGCGGGGCAGGCTGGGCGGCGGCGCGCGGGGCAGGCTGGGCGGCGGAGAGCGGGGCAGGCTGGGCGGCGGAGAGCAGCGCAGGCTGGGCGGCGGCGCGCGGGGCAGGCTGGGCGGCGGAGAGCGGGGCAGGCTGGGTGGCGGCGCGCGGGGCAGGCTGGGTGGCGGAGAGCAGGGCAGGCCGGGTGGCGGGCGCGGGGCAGGCTGGGTGGCGGCGCGCGGGGCAGGCTGGGTGGCGGAGCGCGAGCGCGGCTGCGGGGTGGTCCCAGAACGCGACGGGGACTCCAGGCAGAGCGGGGACTGGCGCAGGCTCCCTCTCTTCCATAGCCCCTTAGGCGCATGTTATCACCTCTGGCTGCCTGTGACCTTCGAAAGTGACTCCGTTCCAGGAGGGCCGGTGAGTTTTCACACGCGCAGTGCCCTCCCTCCGCTCTCGGGGAGACACGAAGTGACCGCGATGGCATTTGACTCGCGTGCTGTCCCGCGGAGAGAAAAGGTTCGTGATCAAGGCACTTAGGGAGAGAGGAGGGCAGCGTGGGATAAAATGTGCCAGAAAGAGCGGTGAAGCAGATCTAGTATTTCCCTAAGGGAATGTTGTTATGTATTTTCCAGGGGTGGATTTTAGTGTGGGTGACACAGATGGCTGCCCGAGTCCTTGGCTCTCTGCTCCTGCCACCGCCGGGGGACAGCTGCGCTAGGACCAGCGGAAAGCCGCTTCTCTCTGGCTGGGGGTCACCGGCAGCGACGGCGTCTTCCAGACCCGACAGCTGCCGGTGCGAGTGGGTGTGAGTTTGCGCCCAAGAGACATTTCCTTTTATGTTCATTTCTCATTGCGAGCTTTCGAGAAGTTATAAACTCTGTATCTAAAAATATTTTCTTAAAGCTCTGAGTCGCTGCCTCGGAGGAAACGATGAAAGTGGGATTTGGGAGAAGGAAAGAGGAAGAGTCTTAAAATTTAATTTGTCCTTCTCCTTTATGCTTTTCAGAAAAGGGAACAAATTAGAAGCTGTTTTTGCTTTTTTTTTCTTCCCTAAAAAGTAATGAAAAAATTAAAAACCTGTCAAAGACTAGAATGTGATTCTTATTTCTCTTCATTTCAAGGTACGTGCAGAATACCTGGAACACATGACTAAATTGTGCATTTGCACATGAATGCACTGGTTTTAACAGACGTTTCTAGATCATCTACTACAGGCCAGGTGCTTTGCTAATGCTGACTAAATAAGGCACGCGCAGTCGAGGAACTTACCTGTATTTTCAATAGATATCTTGTCAGTTTACAAAACTACCCAAATAGTGTATACAAACTTTGCTGGAGGCTGCGTTGAGCGAGGCAGAGGGTGCAGTGGGCGTGTAGGGGTGCTTAACCGTATGTAGAGTCAGAGAAACCCTCCTAGAGGATCTGGTGTTGCAGCTGGGAGTAGAGGGATGTTTTCTTAGTGAGGTAAAGACAAGGGAGGAGAGAGTTGCGTCAGAGGGAGCGTGTAGGCAATTTGGGAGCTGAGGGCATGATGCATTCAGAATTTTTGGCATTTAGCCCACTTGAGACAGTGGGAGACGCAGTAGTTGTTGCCTAAGATCCCACTAGGAGGTTTGGATTGTATCCCAAGGACAATGGGAAGTTGCTAAAGAGATTTAGTCAGGGGCGTGGCATGCCTGGATTTTTATTTAGCATGTCATTCTGGCTACTGTAGGGAGCAGGGCCCAGACTGAGTCTGAGAGGCCATTATAGTGGCCAAGAAAGCAAATGACAGGAGACTGTGCCAGGCGGCTTGGTACAAAATGAGGAGGCAGACAGATTAAAGAGATATTTATAGGCAGAATTGACAGAATTTGGTGCTGTAGGACGTGGGGAAGGAGATGACTTCCAAATTTTCTGGTTGGCCCCAAAACTGCAGAGAGCAAATAAGGTGGTTGGCAGCCTGCTCTTTGTGTTGTCTCCACCTGGGATCATGTTTAGTCCATTTCATCCATTTCTTTTATTGTAGAGTCATAATAACATAATATTCTGGTGCTATATGGTGCTTTGCATATCTTCATATCTAATCTTCACAACATTCCTGCTGGTGGCTCTATTTTGGAGAGAAGGAAGCAGGTATAGAGAAGTTTGAGTAACTTGCTCAAGGTCATTTAACTGGCCAGTGCCAGAGCTGGTGTTGAAAGTCAGGTCTACGTGATTACAAAAGTTTTGCTTTTTGCGCTGTGAGAAATATATTCACAGCTAGTTCATGTATTGTTAAGGACCTACTAAATGAAAGAATCCATGATGATCATTTACATTTGTTGCCTCGTTTACACTCCCAATCATCCTATGAGGTGTAGATACTGCTGTCTTCACCAGTTTACAGAGAAGGGAAAACTGGCTCAAAGAATATAAAAATCTTACCCCAAGTTTCAGTAGCTGAGGGGACACTGGAGTTGTGTTTCCCAGACTCCAGAACTCCTTCTCTTAACAATTACCTAAACTGCCAACAGTAAAAGTGTCTAATGGAGTTAAATCATGTTTTATAGCCAGTTAGAGCTGAGGTTCTCTACTGCTATTTCTATACCCATATGATCCAGCACCGTGCCTCTTAAAAAGTTTAGGGGAGAAAATATGGGTGTTGTTTTGTCCACAGGGTGATACAAAGAGTTGTATGTGCATGTTTGAGTGTGTAGAGTGTTCATTTGAGAGACATCTGAATGGAGTTTGAAAGTTTAACTTTGAGAGGGGGATCCTATTTTCTTCATTTTGCACTTGGTCAGGAGAATCTCTTGATAAGCCCTATAGAGTTGATGACGTTTAATGTCACGGATGTTAAGGAACATATGTACCGATAAAACAAAAGCTGAGGTAACTTGAGGAAAAGGAAACTTGAATGTATTTAACTTAAAGGGAAGCAAAACATTTCATGAAAATATATGTGAGACTCTACTGTGAGCACGACTTGCTTGAGTCCTGTCATCTTGTCGTTGAGAGTCAATTGCGGGCATCACAGCCAGGGGGGCTGTGTGCCTAGAGCTCCCCAGGAACTGCGGAGTGTGAACTCTGACCCTGCTTACTGTCCTGCCAGATCCTGTCTCAAAAGTCTGGCTTCCAGAATGCGAGAAAGTTCCCAGAGGAAATGAGTTTACGTAGAAGGCAGTTTCTGCTTGCAGCCTAGTCTCCCTGTGTCGTCCACTCACCAGCTCTACCTTCTGTCCACTTCTTGATCCTTACGGAGTGATCTCCTTGGCCTGTGGTTGTGGCAAAGAGACACGCAATAATTCCCAAAGAATGCAGGGTGCATTCACCCTCTCTTATAGGAGTAGTTACTGATTCGTACTTCAGTGTCTCACCTTCTAAAACACCTTGTTACAGAAAGAGATGAGGGGCAGGGATTTTCAGCTGATCCTGTCCTGCACCCTTGTTTCAACTTTATGGCTGGTGTATATAGTCATATCATACTGTGGCTGCCAACGAAGTGGAATATGGATGCGATCACTGAAGCCACAAGACAAAGTAGTCTACGGATGCACCTTCCTTATGGCAGAGACGTCTGGGAAAGCATTAAAAACTGTGGCCCTGACCTAGCAGAGTGGTAGGGAGTCTTTAAAGGGGGTGATTAGTTTTTGGGGGGATGATTTGTGAGGGAGAGAAGAATGTTTTTCTCTGTTGCCTGCATTTTGTTCCCAGCAACATCAGGGTATGATATCTACCATTTTTATGTATTTTAGACATTAATAGGGAAATGACTTATTACTCTTTGACAAAATGTTCTTGCAATGATATAATCTGATGATTGTATCTTGTTAAACTTTTTTCGTTTGCTTGGTTTTTTTTTTTTTGAGCTCCTGGTATTCAAACTGCAGGGTTTCTTGCCTACATAACCTAAAACGGACAGTTTGCAAAAAAGACAAAAAAGAGAATCGGTTGCAGTTGGCTAAAAGTAGGACGGAGGAAGAAGAGGAAAAGGCCCCGAGCAGCCAATTCTTGTGCGACTTTTGGTTAGTGTCTAGAATTCCAAAAAAGCAATTTATATAATAGAGGAAACTAGCTAGTGTGTCACTTTAGCATGGGTTTTGGCCACAATATGACTTGAAAGAACAGACCATGACCTGGGCCTAAACTGCGTAAGAGCACACCCTGGAAACAAGTGTGTCTGGCTCACGACACTCCCCGTGCATCTCTGTACACTGTGTTCTTGCTTTGGCTACGAACTCTTTAAAAATGCGCACCAAAGTATAAGATGAAAAATTTATCTTGCTTTTACACTCACATGATTGTCTTTATTTCAGACCTTGTCACAGGACCTGTCCTTCACAGATATTTCTTTTCCTCTAATACTCTAATAATCCTTTCTTTAAGTCTCTCTCATCTGTGCGTATATCCATATCTTTCTTACCTATCAGTCTGTATGTCATTATTTTCTCCTATGTCTCTATCCTTACACATATTCATAATATGTGAATAATATGTATGTGTAGACGGCAGCCACACTGCTGATAGAGGCTCTGGTATTAGAATGTGCTGTGTCCACATAGGGTGATAAATCACTAACATAAGTAAGTAATCTTTGGCCCTTAACTCTGAGAGACAAAACTCACCACTAACTTTGCTGGGTTTTCACCCTTCCTTCCCTGGACATCATTTTGTTCTTACCCCATGTTGGGGAAGCAGACCGGCAGCTCTTTAGTGGGCCCCTAGGAAATACCAGATATGGACTAGCGATGTCTTCACTACTTCCCTCGTCTTAACACAAGGAAGGGATGTAGGATGAACATTTGAAAGGAAAGCACATTTAAATGTCAATATATTTTCCATCTCCTTTTAATTATCCCTCTTCTTTCTCCTTCTCCATCTGTCTTTAACACATAAACAGGCATGCTCATTTAAAGTGTTATTTCACTCTAGGAGGTACTTTTTAGGAATATGGAAAATGGCTGAAGGAAGAGAAAAACATTAGTAAACCTACATTCTGATTAACGTTGAAAATGATATGAGTTGCTCTTCTTTTGAAAGTGGAAGTGAGAATCTAAAGTGTGAAGTAGAGTCAGATGCTCATATGATTTCCTCTTAATTCCTTCTCTTTTAGAGAGAATATCAGAAGAAAAAGGGAAAATTATGTAAGTAAATATAGTAACATGCAAAATCTACACCTGCCAGATATTCAGATCTTACTGTTCATCAACTTGATAACTTCTGAATCATAAAGGAAGCTGCAAAACTTAGTCTGAATATGTGCATAGAGTGTCCAACTTTGTAAGTATAAGAAAATATTTTTTATATATACATATCTATATAAGGTTATTTTCACTCTTTGAAGTTATTAACTGATACTGGGAAAAATTTAAATGCTATGAAATCCGGAACTTGTTTTATTATTAGCATTCATAGCCTCACTCAGGGTATGTAAATTTGAAGAAAAATGAGAACCATTTTCTAATACCGTGATATGTACTGTTGGTTGTTGTAGGAGAATATATAATGGAGTATTTTCAAGGTTGCTTTTAATTTATTCTCATTGGAAGCTTTTCTCCATTAATTTATCGACACAGTTTGCCAATTTGAGCTTGGACTTCAGAAAAGCTGTGGTTTTTTTCAGGTATTGCAGGAATCATCTTCTGAGGCACATGATAATTATTATGACTTGTTAGTGACTAATGCTAAACAGGAGTTTATTTTTTTAACTGAATGAATTTGACCAAAATCTTGAGAACTGTCACCATAAGAGATATAATCCTTTTTTTTTGAGATATAATTTTGACTTTTATTTTGCTGATCTGAGCTTTTTGAATACAGAGATTATATATACACAGGAAGGAAGAGCAAATTTTCTAATTGCCCTAAATGTGCAATAAGAATCAACCACAGAGAGAAAAACATGAATCAAGCATGAAGCCATTAAACTGTACCTAATAAGCATTTATTCGATGGGCCTTGTGAATGCCAGTCGTGCCCCATTTAAAATCTAACTGAAATGACTGCACATTTCATTAGTGAAGATAATTACCAATTTGTTCCTTCCCAAAAAATCATGTATGTATGAAAAACACCGTCAGAAGGTAAACAGTGCTTCACTTTAAGGAAGGAAATAAAGATGGCCTGTTTAAGCAGGGTCAGTAGAGTAACAGATTTTTTTCCCTTTTTCTTTGCCTTTTGTAAAAGAATTGAGACTTCAAAAAATAATTTCCAATTTTATGCCAAAACTCAATGTGAAAGGATTTATTCTTTGAAAGCATTCAACATCGGTTTCTTAATGTTAAAAACTAACTCATGCTTAAAAATACTCAAATGACTTATAAACGTTCAGTATCTCCATTTATATTGAAATGTGATGTCTTCAGTCCCTAAATCTCTGATTGGGTAGTGAGGACAAGAGCCAGTGTTCTTGTTCTAGTTTTACAACTAACCAGCTGTGCAAGTTGGACAAATAACTGAACCCCTCTGGGCTTCAGCAACCTCTTCTGTAAATTAAGAGCACCTAAAGATTTCTAGGCTCTCTTTCAGCTCAGAAAGGTTTTACTATTCTGTTGTGAAAACATTAGTTCTGTGCTCATGCAAATACCAAGGACATATTCACTGCCTGGAGATTTCTTACATGGAGAGCTGCGTATCGATTTCCGAAATGGATGGCACCTGCAAACCTTATTTTTTTGGTGGTAGGAGCGTGTTTGCGTTAATCTAAATATAACTCTCTTTGACTTTTTGAGAATTAAATGTGATTATCTCCTTGCTCCAAAATGTAGCCACGGACTAATACTTGAGTGCCTACTATATGCCATGCACACTGTCACGTACCAAAGCTACAATGCTGAACAACACTGACGGCAAACCTGCCCTCGTAGTACTTACAGTCTAGTGTCACTGTCATTGAGCCATGTCGTTGTAGTTTAGTCCATCACCAGAAACCCCAAACCAAACACCTGCAACAAATAATTTGTAAAAAAACAAAACACACTTCTTATGCATGATCAGAAATGCCTGTAGAGTCCAGAGAATGGTGCAAACCTTTGTAGACTCTGGGTTTTGTCTGGCGGTGTTCTCTTTATGCGGAAGTCTTCCTTACCCCTCCTTCTCCCAATTTCTAGGCTTCAACCTGGTGAAGCAATAAGTGCAGTTTTGCTTCAACTAAGTATCAAATCTTCTTTCCTATCATTGTGCCTCAAATCTGTAAGACAAGGCATCATTTTGTTTAGGGTTTCCAATTTTTTCTGCATGTGGGATTTCCATGAGACCAGCCAACACTTCTCAATATGGATGATTTCTTATAGCACACTTTTAATGTGTTATATTGTGCAAAAAGAAAGTTTCCCTCTGGAGTGCATAGTGGGGACAAGTCAGAGTTGTCTTGGGGGTGGATAAGCCTTTAGGTCACTAGAAAAACCGTAATAGTGGATGTGCAACAAACACAAAAGTTTTAAATACTCTGAAATTTTTTTCCCAAAACTTTTCAAGGAAGACTTACCTGAGGAAGTGACAAAATCCTGGGGGGACTGGAAGCTGGTGTGACATGCGGCAGCATCTAAAGGAGTGGGAGAGGGAAGGGGGAAAAGAAAAGAAAAATATACAAAGCAGTAAATAAGGATAATATTCACTCTTACAACAGAAAATTTTGATAGAATAAAAAAATGCACTAGAGTAGATGGATTTGCTATTGCAAAAATTACATTTTTGTAAGTGGTGTTTACACAGAAATGGGTAGAACACATGCAGAGATGGATGGATGTGAGCTCACTACTGAATTATTTGCAATAATTCTAAAAGAATTAACGATAGAGTAAAACAGGCAATATCTCTTTTAAAAGTTATGAAAGCTGCAGTTTTAAAAATGTGTTGTTTTTTTACATGTGATTTCCAGTGTTTGACAGCACAGTAGGCTGCCTATAGTTAACAATGTATTGTATATTTCAAAATACTTAGAAGATAACATTTGAAATGTTCCTAACACAAATGATAAATGTTCAAGGTGATCATTACACATTTAATCATTACACATTATATACCTGTATCAAAATATCACATGTACTCCATAAATATGTACAAATATCTATCAATAAAATATTAAAAGAAAGTATCTTTAAATTCTAGTTGAATATTTCATATTCACAAATATTGGTAACACTTTATTATGTCAGATAAAAACAGTAACATGTAGGAAATTGTGGCTTGTAATTTCAAGCTTCACCTCTCTGCCCCAGTCATACTACTTTCCATCCCAAGTCCATGCACACGTTGCCCATGCTTCTCCGAAATCAACGAGACACCCAGAATGGTGGGGAAAGTGCCTTTAATTTATATTTGATATTCTCTTCTACCCAATTCTGTTTTTATTGCTGGATCTTGGGATTCTAAATGATTGTTTTATAATTTCTTGTTTTAAGTTAAAAGACCACCACATGAGTTAAAAAACCTGGGTTTTTTATTTTTTTCTGTAATTGCCTGTGAAGTTTTTAAGCTGGCTTTGATTGCCTTTTCTGTTACATTTGTTTTGCGTACATAATCAATAGCACATACAATCAATGAACAATGCTCGATGATGTTAATTTCTTCAGTAGCGCATTTAATGTTGTTTATGAACTTAATTTCTGTGATCCAACCTTTCACATGCAAGAGCATAATCCAGCCACTTTATGGACATAGGATTATGATCTGGAAGAGATCTCTGAGAACATAGGGAAACCTACCTTTTAAAGCCTTTTGGTGACACTTCTAATGTAAACAAGAAGAGGCTCTGAAAACACCTGCACGTGATAATAAGAAGAAAAGTAATAAGGGGTAGGTGATTTGGTGGTAATACTGCTTTAAATCCATCTAGAGCCAAGAACAGGGAAAACTTGAACACTTCAACAAAAGTACTAAATTGCAAAAAAAATAAGGCTATGAAGAACTAGATGACTAAACTCATTAAGGTTCTGTTATTGTGATATGATTTCCTTCTGAATAATTCCACCAAGATGGGAAGAACTAGAATTCAATGTTTAAATGTTCAGACAAATTACTTAATCAAAATAACTATGGCCTTAATTAAACAGACATTTTCTAATCTTACATGTTACTTTGAGAAAGTAAGGTACGTAGCAAATCTTTATGTGCTTTCATATTTTGGACTCTCGGAAACTGAGACAGGGAAATGCTGTGCCTTCCATAAAGTAAAAAAATAAATATAAAATTTATAAAAATGACAGAGTATACCAGACCAATTTATAAACTTGTTTCTTCTACCTAGAAAACCCAAAATATGAGACAAAGTACCTTGGCAATGTGCTAGTAAGTGGCCTAGTTACTATGGCAAGCCCAATAATAGAATTAAACTATTTTATTTAGCAAATTCTTATGGAATCTAATGTTTTTCCAATTGATTCAATTGCTGCAAGGAATTGTGCAAGCAAACTCGATTAGAAATAAACAGGGATGTATGCTGTGGCTGCTAATATCTAGTTCCTAGAATAGTGTCTGGCACTTAGAAAGTGTTCAATAAATATTCATTGAATAAATGAAAGTCTCATCTGCGTTCTGTCTCATTCTCGCTTGCTTTCTTTTGAGATGGTAAGTGTGCATGCATTATGTGTGAAAATTTCAAAGTGATTTGGAATATTTGTCAAATTGCACACTCTTAGATTTTCTGTTTCAGAGCATTTTATCAATTTTTCTAAACAAAAATAAAGCAGGAAGTAAAATGCTTACTATTTTATGTGCTGAAATACAATTGAGTGCTTTTAATGGAGTTGCTATGCCTAAATATTGGGACTTTTTATGTGTAGGGAACAGGTAACTCAGGGTTCCCAATCTCTTGGAGCTCCAGGTATATGGACAAAGAACAAGCAATTACAAGTGAAATAAGTGTTATGAGAAAGTGCTTTGCAAACCAGTGATTGAGAAATCTGAATGTGTTTTTTAGAAATCTACGGATTGACTGGTTCTCCTTTGGACACTAATGTTCCCTTAACGGAATGGTTTTCAAACATTTTTAAATCACGTTTCCTAAAAGTATTTTGAAAAACTAAGTGTTCCTTATTCCTTTGTAAGTTGACATTCCAACTTTCCTATCATAAATTTAAATAGTTGCAAAGAATCTAATTTTCTGTATTCTGCCAATATTGACATTTAAGAATAAAGTTATTACATCACCTCTTTACATATCTGGTGTTACCTAAATGTTCTTATTTTTAATTTTTTAGTGGCATATGATGTACATATTTATGGGGTACATAGTGATCATTTGATAGATATAATGTATACCAATCAAATTAGGGTAATTAACATATCCATCATCTTGAACATTTATCATTTCTTTGTGTTGGGAATATTCGGTATCTTCCAGCTATTTGAAATTATATCTAATGATTTGATTCTCACCTTGATCCATTAAAATTGACCAAGCTCCTCTGTAAAATCCTGAAATTTTACACTTTCCATTTTCTACTTTGAGCTCACAAACTTCCTTCATAATTATCCTATGGTTATATATTATTCTTAAGTCTTTTATTCATCATTCGAAATTTAATTAAAAAGTTCCTTTGACTTAACTGCTAAAAAATTGAGTTGGTTTAAATTATGATTCCAATTGTCTTTAGTATACAATTGATCAAAAGAATATAAATACAAATGTGGATGAACTATAAAATATTAAAAATAAGGATATTAAATGTACATCTTAAGAAAATGGATGGCTCTGATTTTTCTAATTATCTTATAAATCTGTAGCGGGACATTATTTATTGCTACATCGAGGGAGGTCTTAGATTCAACTTTAATCTTGTTTTTTATTTTTATGGATGTAAGTGCTAAGGAATCATGGAAATGGAAGTTTTCTTATATGTCACACACTACTTTGACTCTTCAAGTTATAAGGCAAAAATCATGGTTATTTATCAGCAAAATATGTGTTTAATGGTCATTGACAGTGCTGATTTGGATCCTCCTTCAATTTTGTTAAAAGAAAAACATTTGGACACATCTCACTTGTAGGATATTACCTGTCATGGATGCTCTTCACTTTAACATGCAACACCAGAATTTTAACATTTCCTCTTGTTTGCTGCCTCAGTTCTCACACACCAGGATGATGTTATTCCTTTCTTTTGTAAAACAGAAAAAGGATGATTATGAAGAAGGAAGAAAGTCAATTCTGAATGATGCTTTTACTTCAGAAAATGTGCAGGCAAATCAATTTTAGGACAAAGTACAATGGTTAGGCAGGTTTGGAAATTGATTTCCTTAAACTGACCATTCCCACATACTGTTTAGAAAGTACTAATATGCCTCATGGGCATTTTTACCCTGGTCCAAAGGCAGCATCATTAAGGTGTCAAGAAAAAAGGACAACTGAATTCAGTCATAGACACCTAGTAATAAAATACAGGTATTGGTTTGGTCCCTTCTTAATGTCACCAATCCATTATGTTTAGTGTTAGAACTTGAAGTATGAGGCATATTTCACTTTTTTAATGAATGCTCTCTCATGCCTCTTATAAGAAGGAAAATATTTTCAATGGATCAATAGAATACATGGCAAATATGTATCCAAAGCATTATAGTTATAAATTCAATAAATGTGCTATGAACACAATGGGATCATTCTGTTTCTAAATTAAACAGCTTCATTTATAATATGAAGACTGCTATAAAATTGTATTTCCTATAGGAAAAGAGTTATGAGGTTCTGTGAGTTCTGATATAAAAGGAGTAAAATGGAATATGCTTTTACCTCTAGAGAGGTCTCATAGATATTGCAGTATCTTACAGAGAAAAGGAAACATCTTTAGGTGTTGGAATCATTTCATATTGAAGGGATAAAGAGTGATTAAATGTAATTAATGCCAGTATTTCTAATAATGGTCTAATGTTTTACTATCCTTTTATCCTATAAGGTAATGAATTTCATCCCAAATAATTTACATTGGCCCTGAAATAGTTCTTGGTAATTATCTTTGAATATGCATATGTTCACTTTATTTCTCTGGAGCTCAGTTCTCTCATCTGTCAAATGAGACATGGTTTTAAACTTCCCTTGTAGCTTGAACTATTTCATTGGTGTATTGTATTATGGAACTTTATACTTCAAATGGAAAGGAAAGTAAGTTACGATTGGTTTCTTATATCTGTAGGTTTTAATATCACTCAGAACAAAAATGCCTTACTACAGGTCACTATTAAAAAACAATAGCAAGAACAAACACACGCAAACCCAAGGGAGACCAAAGCTCTCTTCTCTGGCTTTATCAAGTATTCAATGATATCACATGATATCAAATATTCGATGATAGCTAGCTTCTCATGTTTAATTTGCATTAGTTTATAAGTACAATTAAAAGCTTTATAATGTTACAAGTTTGTCATATATGGTTTTTATAATTTTGAGGTATATTCCTTCTATGTCCAGCTTGAGGGTTTTTATCATGAAACATTGCTGGATTTTGTCAAATGCTTTTTCTGCATCTAGTGAGATGATCATATGGTTTTTGTTTTTGCTTTTGTTTATGTGGTGAATCACATTTATTGATTTATGTATACTGAACCATCCTTGCATCTGTGGGATGAAGCCCACTTGGTACTGCTGGATTTTTTTTTTTTTTTTGATGTGCCATTGTTCAGTTTGCTAGTATTTTATTGAGGATTTTTGCATCTACATTCATAAGAGATACTGGTCTCTAGTTTTCTTTTTTTGTTGTATCCTTTCCTGGCTTTGGTATCAGGGTGATACTGGCTTCCTAGAATTGGTTGGGGAAGATTCCCTCCTTCTCAATATTATGGAATAATTTTTGTACTGTGGATACCAGTTCTTCTTTCTAGGTCTGATAGAATTCGACTGTGAATCCATCTGGTCCAGTGCTTTTTTTCGTTGTTGTTGGGACATCTTTCACTGATTCAATCTCACTGATTGTTACTGATCTGTTCAGGAGTTCTATTTCTTCTGGTTGAGTCTTAGGAAGTTGTAAGTTTCCAGACACTTGTCCATTTAATCTACATTCTCTAGTTTATGTGCATAGGTATCAGTTGTAATGTCATCTTTTTCATTTTTGATTGTGCTTATCTGGATCCTTTCTCTTATGTTCTTGGTTAATCTAGCAAGAGGTCTGTCGATTTTGTTTCTTTTCAAAAAACCAGCATTTTATTTTGTTAATCCTTTGTATTTTTTTCCCCCTCCAATTAATTTAGTTCTGCTCTGACTTTAGTTATTTCTTTTCTCCTGCTGGCTTTGGGTTTGGTTTGTTCTTCCTTTACTAGTTCCTTGAGGTGTAACATTAGGTTATCAATTTGTGTTCTTTCTGTCTTTTTGATGTAGGCATTTAAGGATATGAATTTTCCTCTGAGGAATGCTTTTGCTGTGTCCCAAAGACTGAATGGGGAAAACTTGAAAGCATTCCTGCTAAGAGCTGGAACAAGACAAGGATACCCACTGTCACCATTCCTATACAACATAGTGCTGGATGTTCTAGCCAGGGCAGTTAGGCAAGAGAAGAATATTAAGGGCATCCAAATCAGGAAAGAGGAGGTCAAATTATCACTCCTCACTGATGATATGATCTTGTATCTAGAAAACCCTAAAGATTCCACCAATAGTCTTCTGGAATTGATAAATAAATTCAGCAAAGTCTCAGGATACAAAATCAGTGTACATAATTCAGTAGCATTTCTATGTGCTAGTAATAGTCAAGCTGAAAATCAAGTGAAAGACTCAGTATCATTCACAATAGCTACAAAGAAAATAAAATACCTACGAATATACTTAACCAAGGAGGTGAAAGATCTCTACAAGGAGAACTGTGAAACTCTGAGTAAAGAAATTATAGGGGATATAAACAAATGGAAAAATATATCATGCTCATGGATCGGTAGAATAATATTGTTAAAATGTTCATACTACCCAAAGTGATTAACAAATTGGATGCAATCCCCATCAAGTTACAAAAGTCATACTTCACAGATCTAGAAGAAAAATAATTCTATGCATCATTTGGAAACAGAAAGGAGCCCAAATAGTCAAAGCTATCTTAAGCAAAAAGAACAAAACTGAAAGCATCACATTACCAGACTTCAAACTATACTACAAGGCTATAGTAACCAAAACAGTATGGTATTGGTACAAAAATACAGACCAATGGAACAGAACAGAGAACCCAGACATAAAACCATCTGTCTACAACCAACTTATCTTTGACAAAGCAGACAATAATATGCACCAGGGAAAAGAATCCCTATTCGATAAATGATGCTGGAAAAATTGGATAGCCACATGCAGAAGAATGAAACAGGACCCCTACCTCTCACCACTCACAAAAGCTAATTCAAGGTGGATAAAAGACTTAGATCTAAGGCATTAAACCATAAGAATTCTAGAGGAAAATGTAGGAAAAACTCTTCTAGATATAGGCCTAGGCAAAGAATTTATGAAAAAGTCACAATGGCAATTATGGCAACAACAAAAATTAATAAATGTGATTTGATTACACTAATAAGCTTCTGCACAGCTAATGAAACAATCAACAGACCATACAAACAATCTAGAGAATGGGAGAAAATACTCACAAGCTAAAGAACTCAAATCAACAAGGAAAACACAAAACAACAAATAAACAGCCTTATTAAAAAGTGGGAAAAAGACGTGAGCAGATGCTTTTCGCAAGAAAGAGAAATGGCCAAGAAACACATGAAAAAGGCTCAGCATCAGTCATCATCAAGGAAATGCAAACTAAAACCACAATAAGATATCACCTTACTCCAGTTTGAATGGCTTTTATTAAAAAATCCAAAGACAATAGATGCTGGCGTGGATGCAGAGAGATAGGAATGCTTATACACTATTGGTGGGACTGCAAATTAGCACAACCTATATGGAAAACAGTATGGGGATTCCTCAATGAATTGAAAATAGACCTGCTATTCAATCCAGCAATTCTACTGCTGGGTGTTTACCCAAAGGAAAAGATGTCATTTTATCCAAAAGACACCTACACTTGAATGTTTATTATAGCACAATTCTCAATTGCAAAGATGGGGAATCAACCCAAGTGCCCATCAGTTCATGAGTGGATTAATAAATGTGGTATATGTACACCATGGAGTTCTACTCAGCCGTAAAAAAGATGAATTAATACCTTTTGCAACAATCCAAATGGAACTGGAGACCATCCTCCTAAGTGAAATATCACAAGAATGAAAAAACAAATGCCACATGTATTCACTATTAAATTGGAACTAACTGACGAGCATATAAGTGTACAGAGGAAGTAAAACTCAGCGGGAAGCAACCGGCCAGGTGGGGGGAAGGGAGAGGAATAAACCAACCTAACGGGTACTGTGAACATATTTGGGTGGCGGACACACCTATAGACAGGACTCCAGCATTACAAAAATGATCCATGTAACCTAAAACATTTTTATTACCCCCTTAATATTTTGATATAAAAAAGCTTTATAATGTGAGACAAAGTAGCAAATGTAAGAAGCCTTGTTTGCTTGTTTTTGCTTGCCAGAATAATTTCACAAAGCTCCTGACTCTGTGATGACGTACAGCCCTCCAGAAGAAGGCTTCGATGACAAAACAGGGTGCTTGGATGACAGAGCACATGGCTGCCCTCTCACTTGCCTGAGTCACTATATTCCATAAAAGATAAGTATCTCTACCTTGCCTTTTCCTACACCTAAGATAACATCTGATGGGCTTAGCTATTATTCTTCTGTAATCTATAACCAGATGTATTCTTTGACCCAGACTTTGATGTGATTTTACACAGACTGAACCCCCCACTTACCTGTGGATAAGCTATGAACTAAAGCAGTTTCAGGAAAGTCTGACACCTCTCTGAAAGCCTTCTCCTGGGCTGTAGTCCTGACTTCTGAATAAAACTAGCTTTAATTTTTTAAAAACTTGATTTTTTTTGGTTGACAAACACTGTGTCTTAAATGCAAAGAAAAAACATGTATAATGTCAAGATTTAATATGAGAGCAGGTAGACTTCAATGTAGTTCACATGGAGTGAGGTGGGGGTTGTGTTTACATTTCAGATGAAGGAATGTTGGCCGTATGTGGGGAATCTATGACCTCAAGGAAGCATGCGGCCTTCCTGGTCCTTAAATGTGGCCTTTGACTGAATCCAAATTTTATGTAACAAACCCTTTTATTAAAAGGGGTGCAGCAGAGAATGGTGAAGATTTTCTGGCCCCCTTTAGTGCTTAAAAAAGAACAATCTTGAAACCAGAAGGCTGCAGGTTCCCCACTCCTGGACCCTGCCTCTCCCTCACCTGGGCATGTCTCAAGGTCATATTCCAAAGGAGTGCTCTGAAAGTTTTTGAGGAGCTTCCTCATTCTAAAGAAATAAACTTATTTCTTATGTGTCCTCCAAATGAGAAGAGCCCACTTTCAAAAGAAGGGACATTTTCAGTATAGGAAGTGTCTTTTCAAGGTTGTTGGCTCACATCCTTGTGTAGATCCATGAAAGAGTCCACTGAAAAGGGCCTTGAAATATGCTGTTTGGATTGAATATCCATCATTTTGGTGCAGAAACAGCATTGGCATGGAAACCACAGAAGTTATTTGTGGTTGTAGTTGCATCATAACCTTCTTGGTGACCTATCAGCATTATGGGGAATTTGGCCCCTTCAAGGTGTTCTTAGGGCGAGAACAGTGAGTTCCGACGTGCCTCAGCAATGGATAAGGAAAAGAGAGACAGCGACTGGTGATTAGCCAAAGAGCCCTTGGACACCCTGAGATCACTGTGGGACTGCCTAGAGGTGTGCGAGGAGACATTTGAGGGGACCGTATCTTCCATAGACTGTCAAGCCAGGGAAGTACTGTTTTTGTTTTTCTGGCTCAATGATTGTTATCACCCTGGTATAGCCTACACTGCTGCAAAATTGTTGCCTAGGTACAGTTATGTCGTGGTTGACAGAAAGCTATAAAGACACCCCAAAAGTTATACATCTTCTAAAGGTAGGTGAAGGCTGTAACTTAATGCACAGACACTCTCAGCTAATTGGCAAGCTTTGCGACCTTCAAATCCTCCCGAAAGCAGATACCTGCTAATCAGGGTGTAGTAGCTCTTGTCAGTGACTTGGAGAAGATCTTTTTGCCCTCTCATTCAGAATATTAAACCCTCCTGTGCCCTCCATGTTGTTTTGGAGACTATGTGCCTGATTGCCTACCAGCGGCAAGGAAAGTGCCTCATGAGGGGCTCGTGTCAATTTCCTGGTGTGACATTCCTTAGTAGGTGGAGGTGTCAAACCTACTTGAGATGTATTGTCACACAGTTTCATCAGCTTCCTCTTTTCCTTAATAAAATTAAAGATAGATTTCTGTGTTCCTAGCATCTGATTTTCTGGGAGGTATTAATATATTTTATTTGAACCCAAGACAGTAGTAGCTAGAGAAGTTTCACGAGTGAAAACAGACTAATCTCTCCTGTCTACTTACCTTTCCCCTTGTTGCATTGGGCCCTAAGATTTCAGTCTTGGAGAAATTGTCAAATTAGTTTATCACTCCATTAATTGGCTAAGGCTGGAGTGGAACATTTTGGGGGAAAAATACTTCCATTCCTCTTCCATTCGCTTTCAGTTTGCTTTGGGCCATAATTTAGATGTGGAATATTAACGCCATGTACAACAGAGATTTCTCATTTTTTCTTTTAACACCTTTCATTGCTCTTCTTTAGGTTTAATTTGGGTTTATTGACTCTTAAATTGACATGGCTGCTATGAAGTTGAGTTAGTAATTCAAATATCTGGAATGTTTTAATACACTAACACGATTTATCAAGCTATGTGCCAGACACTGTGCTTCCTTGTAGCAAACTCATAAGTTATGCACTTTATTATTGTCATTTTACTGATTAAACCCCTGAGGCTTGGAGCAGCTGAGTTCTGAAACCGGGTAATCTGTCTGTAAAGCTCACACTATTTAGTTCATGGTGTACCATACTGCTTACTTTGCTTTCCAGCTGGAAAAAGGAAGTTAATTATACATTTTATTTGAGCTATCCTATTTTGGAAGCTAAACTGAGTATAGGTAAAAACTGAAAACCTTGCTGGTTTGAGCTATGACATAAAAAGAACTTGGAAGGAAGTCATTGCTGTCCCTTCAATAAGAGAAAGTTGGACAAACTAATGCCTTTTCTCAGACCTATCAGCAATGAGATTGCAAAGTGCCACCATGAACTGTGGAGAGACAGGTGAAACTGGACAGTCAGAGCTGAGATCTGGAGCACCTGCTGGAGCAGTAAACTGACAGGGACACTTAAATGGAAATTTTGGCAAATTCCTAGAGGCTGAAAGTTGACTAGTATGAGAGAGAAAATCCTGGGGGCCACAGTCTTAGAGGAGTCCCCCACAGTGTCGAGGGTTTTGTCTTTAGGAACCAAACCAGGTTCCCACAGTGGAAGATCCACTCATGGCTCTGGCAGGGGTAGGGGAAGAGTAATCTCTGTGAAATACACTAAAAGCCTTTTCTATCACAAGGGCTAAAGAAATTTCCCCCACCCCAGTCACTTTCAGCCTTCTGGTCTCACTTAATGGAAGAGGGAGCAAAGTCAGCAGGGTCAGAGCTTCAGGGAAGCCTGCGAGTGGGAGAGCTGTGGCCAGAAAAGGGAATGGAGGTGTGGGGGAGGGTAGCTGTATCACTCTGAGCCGTGAAACTCATAGCTCAGAGGCACAGGCCCACTAAATCTGTAACTTAATCAGTCACCGACAGAATGCGCCCTTTCCCCTCCACCTTACCTTTACAGCCGCTGGGCTCTGGCGTAATAAGGGTGGGTCTCAGCTGAAAGAGCTGCAAGACACACTGTAAGGAGGAATATTTAGGGAAGCTCAAAGTCAAGAGAAGATGAAAACTAAGACACTCTGAAACCTATAGCTGCAGCCCAACTCTAAGCAGGTTAACATAAATCCGCACACTCTAGGTCTGTTTATTTCAGTTCCTATTAGCTGGTATGCGTCATCTTTCAAAAAAAAAAAAAAAACAAAAAACAAAAAAAACGCTTGTCAAAAGGCAAGAAGAAGCAGTCTGAGGAGACAAAGCAGGCATGACAACCAGACTCAGATATGACAGTTACTGAAATTTTATGACAAGGAATTTAAAGTAACTATGATGAATATGTTAAGAATTCTAATGGGAAATGTAGTCAACATTCAAGGACAGATGGGTAATGTAAGCAGAGAAATCAAAAGTCAAAGAATCAAAATAATAGAAATAAACTGTCACAGAAACAATTATTCTGTTAGGCTCATTAATAGACTTGGCGAACAGGGAAAAAATAATCAGTGAGCTTGAAGATAGGTCGTACAAACTTCCAAAGCTGAAAAGAAAGAATAAACATCCAGAACAGAACTTCTAAGAACTGTGGTATCAAAAGGTGCAAGATATATGTAATTAGAATATCTAATAGAGAAGAAAAAGAATGATGCAGATGCATTCTTTTAAGTATAATAGCTGAGAACTCTCTAAAATTAATAACAAAATTGTGGATCTAGGAAGTCCAGTAACATAGAGCAGGAAAAATACCAAAAATACACACGTTGCAGGCATACCGTATGCAAACTGCAAAATACCAAAGACAAAGAGAAAATCTTGAAAAACCAGAGGAGGGCAGGGGAAACACTTTACAAGAATGAGAATTACAGTGGACTTCTTATCAAAAACCACACAAGCAAAAAGTGAGTTTGTTGAAATATTTGAAACACTGAAAGAAAAAACCCCACCAACCTAGGATTCTGTATCCAGCAAAATTATTCTTCAAAAATGCAGGAGAAACAACTCTCAGAGAACCCCAAACTGAGGGAATTCTTTGCCAGCAAGTCAGTCCTGCAAGAAGTGTTAAAAGAAGTTCAGTAGAACGAATAGACGACCTGCAGATGGGAGAATATATTTGCATGCTATACATGGGATAAAGGGCTAACAACCAGAATCAACAAAGAACTCAAGTGAATCAGCAAGAAAACATCAAACAACCCCATTGAAATGTGGCAAAAGACATGAACAGAAGCTTTTCAAAAGAAGATAGACTAATGGCCAGTAAACATACAAAAACAAAATGCTCAACCTCTCTAATCATCAGGGAAATGCAAACCATAACCATAATGAGATATCACCTAACTCCAGTGAGAATGGTTTTTATCAAAAAGTCCCAAAACAACAGATACTCGTGGATGCAGAGAGAAAGGACTGCAAACTAGTTCAACCTCTATGGAAAGTACTATGGAGATTCCTCAAAGAACTAAAAGTAGAACTATCATTTGATCCAGCAATCCCAATACTGGACATTTATCCAAAGGAAAAAATAGCATTTTATATAAAGGACACCTGCACTCAAATGTTTATTGAAGCACAATTCAGAGTCTCAAAGATGTGGAAACAACCCAAGTGCCCATCAGTACATGAGTGGATTAATAAAATGCAGTACATGTATACCATGGAGTATTAGCCATAAAAAAATGGTGAACTAATATCTTTTGTAACAACTTGGATGGAACTGGAGACTGTCCTTTAAGTGAAATATTACAAGAATGGAAAGACACCACGTGTACTCACTACTGAACTGGAACTAATAGATCAACACTTATGTGCACACATGGTAGTAAAATTCAGAAATCAGTAGGTGGGATGGGTAAATTCACAGCTAACAGATACAATGTACACTATACGGGTGATGGGCACACTTATAACTTTGACTCAAACTGTACAAAAGCAATTCATGTAACCAAAACATTTGTACTCCCGTAATATTCTGAAATAATAATGATAAAAAAGTTCTTCAGGCAGAAGCAAAATGCTACAGGTGAGAAACTTGAATACATATAAAAAGCATTGAAGAAGAAATAAATGAAGGTAAAACATTTTAATTATTTTTAACTGACCTAAAATATAACTGTTTAAAGCAATGATAGTAAGAGTGCGTTAGATGATTATAGTATATAGATAAGTAAAATGAATGACAGCAATGTCACCAGGGATAGGAAAAAGGAACTGGGAATACCCTAAGGTATTTGTAGTACATGTGGAACAATATTTAAGGTGGATTAAAGGAAGTTTAGGAAAAATGTATGTTCTGAACTATAAGGCAACTGCTAAAAGCTTTTAAACAGAAATATAATTGATATGCTAAAAGAAGAGATAAAATGGAATTATGGAAAGCACTAAATTAAAACCAGAGAAGTCAGAAAAGAGAGGGGATGAACAACCAAAACAAACAGGAAACAATTACAAACATGGTAGATATTAATCTGTTAATATATCAGTAATCACTTTAATTGTGAATGATCTAAATTAGGGGTGGGGAACCTTTTTATGTTGGAAGGCCACGTTAATTTAGCTGTAATCAAATAAGGCCACATTCAGGAAACTTCAATTAGATATATTTAAAAATGTATGTTATTTTTGTAAAAACAATCTAGGTACTAATTTCAAAAAAAGAAAACTAATTTTAAAGTTAACCTTTTAATGATTTTGCTGTGTCTGCTTTTTGTTGGAAAGCATTGGACTATTTGGTTGCAGCATGGAGGTCTGTAGTTTTAGTTGATCCTCTGGGGTGGGCATCAGTCATTTGTGACCTTAAGGGTATCTTGATTTGGGTTAGGTAAGAGAATGTAGATTCGCAGCAGTAAGTGCTTGAAAAGCAAGAAAACATTTTTCGGGCATGTTGCCCAAGGTGTGGGTATTCTGCATTTTTCCATATTTAAATTGGATCTTTCTTAGCATCAAACAATGACTTTAAAATGTCATCTACTGAGAGCTCAATTAATTCCATCTGTAGTTCTTTAGGTGCCTTGGTGATATCAACTAGGTGAGGCTGAAATGCTGATCTGAGTGTGATGTCATGATTTTCAAAATCAGTGAAACTTTCCTGGTATTCTCCAATTAATAGGTCTATAACAGCTGTGTGTTCTTCAAATGATTCACATGTATCATTCTGCTCATCAATGACCTTTGCTAAATGGGGAAAATCATCATCCGAAATTTCCTTTTGAAGAAGTGTTTTGAAAACAGATAGCTTTTTTTTTTAAATACTTGGATTTTTTTTTTTTTGCCACATATCATATACAGACTTAGTTTTACCTTACAAAGAAATATTCAAGTTGTTTTGATTTGACATGATATCACACAGAGATGCTGCATTCCAATAGAAATCTTTCAATAGTTCACATTGCTGATTCTGTTCTTCATAAAATTTAACTGTTCTCAGAGAAACAAAATTTTGGCTAACACCTGTCCCTGTGATAGCCAATGTAACAGCAAATCCATGCTGATTACCTCATCATTCAACTTCAGCATGTTATGAAAGTGATGATGCGATGTTCCATTTACATGAATATATTAATAATTAATAATACTTATAACTTGTTGCAAAGTGTCACTTAAAACAGTAGCTTTAGCACAGAGATTTTGCTGCAGATACAATGAAAAGAAATGAGAGCATCTGGATCTGTTAATACTTTTTTTATCTGTGCAATAAACCCTTCATGTTTTCCTGTCACAGAAAGTGTACCATCTGTGCATACACTAACTAAATTTACCAAATTCAGTCCAACTTCATGACATTTATCTTGAAAGTTGTTGAAGGTATCTGTTCGCCATGTTCTGTTTGCAAGAGTGCCCAAAGCGAGTAACTCTTCGTAGCAAAGAAGATCTTCTGTTATGAATCAAATGAAGTATAAAACCTGCACCAAATCAGTAGTATCAGTTTATTCATCCAAAGCAATTGAATAATATATATTTTCTTTCTGAAGTATTGCATGAAGGTGTTCTGTTAAGTCGAAGGCTAATTCACGATGCCGATCATTTATGGTTCTTTGTGAAAGAGGCAGTTGTTTTTACTTCCAAACGTTATCGGGGTCTAAGCATCCTACAACTTCACCAATGCATTCTTTCACAATTTCTGCATCACTGAATGGCTTCCCTTTTTTCTCTGAGTATATAAGCTACTTTATAAGTTGCTTCAGTGGCATTATTTCTGGGTCTTATTGCTGCTTGAAAAAATTGTTTTTGCTTTTAATTTTCACCTTTTAATTTCTGCAGTACCACCTTTTGTGGCTCTCCTTCTAAAATATTTGTGGTCCTTATGAGTGTTATAATGTTGATGAGCATTGAATTTCTTTAATGTCGATATTGCAGTATCACAAAGCAAGCAGATCATCTTATTTTTAGCAGAAACAAGATAATATTGCGATTCCTAATCCTCATTTAAAAATCTGTTTTATTTGGCATTCTCTTGATCTTCTTTGACATGATGGGCTGTTAAGCAGACAGAATTAAAAAATACTGTAGATCTGTGCCACTATTCACAAATTCTACTTCAAACAGAAATACAATGCACCATTGTCAAAAGCTGATAATAGACTGGCGTACTCGACCCATGTAAACTCCCGCCAACAAGCCTTGTGTGGTAGTGTTGCCAGTCAGGCAGGGAAAGTTAGAACTAAATCATGAGAGTAGCAGCTGTCAATTTAGACCTTATGGCTTACTAATGTTCTAATTGTGCTGGTCAATTTGAGAAGATTATTTTGTTGAATCTTATTTTATTCTTTGGTATTTTAAACATATTCATTTTAAAAATAAAAATATAAAAGATGAACAAGAATGTATTAATAGAAATAAAAAGGTTTGTTCTGTAAAATTTGGATTCAGTCAAAAGTCCTTACTTAAGGACCTAGAAGGCTGCAGGTTCTCTAGCCTTGGTCTAAGTATACCAGTCAACAGTAGAAAAAATATGCCATCCTCACACTAATTGGGAGAAACCTGGAGTAGGTATATTAATTTCAGACAAAGCAAACAAAGATTATGAGGACTTAAAAGAAGCATTACATTTTGTTAAAGGAATCAGTTTTCCTAGAGAACATGATCTTAAATGCACCAGAATGAGGCAAAAACTGGTACAACTGAAAGAACAGACAGGTTTGCTATTATAATGGGAGACCTCATCCCTGTGTCAGTAATTGATAAATTAAGGAGGAAGAAAACCAGTAAGGATGTATAGAACCTGAAGAGCACTGAGTGAGATTGATGTAATTGACATTCATAGAATACTTGATCTGACAACAGAAGAATGTACTTTCTTATGCTCATATGGAATATCTGTTTTCACCAAGATAGACCCCCACTGGGGACAATAAAATACACCTTAACACATTTAAATGAATAAGCATTAAATGAAATCTAAAAATCTTAAAATCAATAATCTCAGTTTCTACCTTAGGAAATTAGAGAAAGAAGAGAAAATCCTATGGCAAGCAGAAGAAGAAAAATAATTATTAAGAAATCAATGAAATTGAAAACAGGAAAACAACAGAGGAAATCAATGGGACTAAGAGTTGGTTCTATGAAAAGTTCAATAAAATTGATAAGCCTCTAGCCAGGCTAACCAAAGGAAAAATGAAAGAGGGGCAATAACTACTGACTCCATGGACATGCCCACGGATACGATAACCTAGATTAAATGGACCAGTTTCATAAAAGAGACAGTATGCCAAAACTCATAATGGACAATTTTAATAGGCCTATATAGATTAAAGAAATGGAATGAATAATTAATAACCATTCCAAAATAGGAAGCCCCAGAACCAGACGGGTTCGCTGCAGAATTATACTAAATGTTTAAGAAAGAATACCAATTCTTCAGTCTTTTTCAGAAAGTAGAAGCAGAGGGATGTTTTGACTCATTCCATGAGTCCATCATTACTGTAGTACCAAAAATCAGATAAAGATATTATGTGAAAAGAAATCTAAAAGAAGTTTAGATTTAATTCTAACAGCAATTACTGATGAGGATGTAGGGCAACAGGAGCTCCCATTCATTGTTGGTGGGAATGCAAAATGTTATAGCTATCTTGGAAGAGTTATCGTTTCATCCAGAGCTAAACATAGTCTGACCATATGATAGAGCAATTGTGCTCCTGAGTGTTTATGCAACTGATCTGAAAATTTATGTCCATACAAAAACCTATACACAAATGTTTATACAGCTTTACTTATAACTGCCAAAAGTGGAAGCAACCAGTGTGTTTTAATAGGCAAGTGAATACAGTCGTACATCCAAACAATGGGATACAATTCAGCAATAAAAATGAATGGACTGTCAAGCCATACAAAGACTGGGATGAATCTTAAGTGAATATTGATAAGTGAAAGTAGTTAGTGTGAAAAGACTACAAACGACATTATCCCATTTAGACTACATTTCTGAAAACAAAACTACAGAGGTGATAAACAGATCAGTGGTTTCCAGGGGTGTGGGAGTGGGGAGGGGTTGAATAGGGGTGGGGGTGGGGAAGTTTTGAATGGGTGAATCACTGAATTTTTTTTAGGACAGCGAAAGTAATTTGTATAGTATTGCAATGGTGAATACATAACACTATGCGTTTGTCAAAACCCACAGAATCTGGTAGCATATAGAGAAAATATTAATGCATACAAATTTAAAAAATCACTTACAAAGCTTGGGGATTCCTGTGTGGAATGCAGAATGTAAAAAAACAATCTAACTGTATTACAAATGTGTGAAACAATTTCACCGAGGGCAGGGGGAAAAAGATGCTGACCTAAATAACTTTGGAAATGACATAAGTAACTCTGTAAGACAAAGGCAAAAGAAACTACATATAAGCGCTTCAGTTGATGAAGTGGTTTCCAATGGGTGTGTGGATGGACTATTCTGATGTTGCTATATATATGCGTGGGAGTTGAATAACTGACTATATAGCAGATGATGGGAACTGAGTTTCTCATTGTTACGGTGGGAAGTTACAGATAAGGGGAGGAGGATGGAATGACTTATGTGGTAATGGATTAGAACTGGAGAAATAGTATGCACCCGTGTTTAGCTTAATACACATACAGGTGGTTTACATGTAGACATTTATAAATATGTGCATATACATGAGTTAGTACACATATATTTCTTTTATTAGCTAAATGGGACTAGAAGCAATGACACTCCCATAGCACCCAGCACCCCTAGTGTTTAGATCTTGGTTACTAATACCATTCTTCATTTAAAAGAACCAGAGCTCCCTGGAAACATGTCTGAATCTAAGACTGGAGTGAGAAATGTACAGGATGAGCCTGGAGCATCTTGTAGCACCAGAAAAGTCAGGGAGTTCTCAAAACTCACAAAGATGGAAACATGTCAGATTAGCACAGGAGGCAACTAAAAGTGCTCCTGGTGGCCACAGATGGAAAAATTTGAGCGCTGAAATAGTACTGAAGTTATAACCCAAAGTATAAAACATATAAATGAGTACATGAGAGAGAAGGGATAATGCAGAAGAATTTTTTTTATGATTTATGTAGATATTTCATCCTCAAGAAGGTGGAATGTAACTCTCCGCTAAGTGTAGGCTGAACGTAATACCCTCTGCAGAGTTCAGCATGGAAAGAGGGAAAAGTGATTTTACAGTGGGAACCTGAAACCACCTCATCCAGGTGACCAACATGAATATCAATGATGGGTAAGTCATGTTCATAGTATTTACCCTTGATACGAGGTGAGGAGAATGACGCTTTGCCTCTGTGATCTTCCTCCCGAAAACCTGTAAGTTCGATTAGTCGTGAGGTGGTGTCAGAGCATACAGATGCCTGTTGTCTAGTTGTTGCCAAGTTAAGACTGTAGGAGCTCCAGTGTGTGAAAGCAGCGCATGAAACACAGGAGAGAAGAGATCTCGGGGATTGACCCGGAAGGCCGTTCTAACCAGATTCCCTCCATCAGTGTCTCCGATGGCGCTTTCTGTGGGAGACGCAGAGGTAGGTGAAGATCCTATGCCCTTTTCCCACAGCGGGTTCTTTGGTTTTGTTACTTCAAATATTTCCTCCGTTCCTTTCTCTTTCTTCTCTTCCTGATATTCCCATTTAGGTATGCCATGCTTTTTGTAATTGTCCCACAGTTTTTGGATATTCTGTATTTTACTTTTTTTTGTCTCTGTATTTCAGTTTTGGAAATTGTTGTTAACATGTCTTTAAGCTCACTGATTCTTTCCTCAGCAGCGTTCAGTCTGCTAATGAGCCCATCAAAAGTATTCTTCAGCGTGCTTTTGAGTTCTAATTGTTCCTTTCGATTCTTTTTTAGAGTTTCTCTGCTTACATTACTTACCTGTTTTTGTATTTTGTCCACTTTTTCCATTGTGTGGTAATTCTAAGATCTCTGTTATATCTGAATGTGGTTCTGATGCTTGTGTCTTTTCAGGCTGTGTTTTTTGCTTTGTAATTTTCTGTAGAAAGGCAGACATGAAGTATTAAGTAAAGGAAACTCATGTAGATAGGCCTTTAGTGTGAGGTTTTATGTTTTTTGGCAAAGAGTTATGTCATATTTATTGTTTGCTTTAGCGGTGGTGTCAGAGGCTAAAGTTTCCTTCAGTGTTCTTGTTTTTGTCATCCCTGTTGTCTTTGGGTTTTTCTAGAGTTTCCTTAAATAGGGTCTGGTAAGGTGCGGGGGTGGGTGGGAAATGTCTTATGTCTTTTGGGCTCAGTCTTTCAGTGAGCTTGAGTTGGGCATTTCCCTTTTCCCACACTGAAGGCCCTGGGGTAGGAGCTGGGCTAGGACTTGAGCTGGGTATTTTCCTTCTTCTATGTGCAAAGCTGGAGAGAGCTGTAGTTGCGTAGTTACCTTCTCCCAGGTTGGTTGGGCTCTGGTAAATAGTTTTCATTGAGGGCAGGTCCTGTTAAGGAGAACAGAGAGCTCTGGTTGTATTTCACAAAGGTTACTTTTTCCTCTTCCTGCTGGATGCTGGATGGGATTTTTCGCTGATCGTCACAGTATCACAATGAGAACCTCAGGAAAGTGCACAGAACCCCCTAACTGGGCCTCCTGAGAGTTTTTGACTCTGCAGGAATAGAGAGTTAAATAGTCTACAGGAAGTCTCTAGGAATCTGCCAATTACGGTTTCTCGTGTTCCCATTGGTTCCATCCTAGGCTTCTACAACTGGGATTCTGTTCCCAGTAAACTGATTCTCTGCATCTGCCTGTCTTTCCAGTTTTCAGGGGAGCAGTTTGCCCTGTGACGTCACTTTTCTGATGGATCTCAGAAGAGCTGTTGATTATCGGGGGGTTTTTTTGTTTGTTTTGTTTTATTTTGTCATTTCATTTTTTTGTTAGGAAGATAGGAGTGATGTCATGTCAGACCACGACTAAGTCTCGTTTGTATACATATTTAGGTTTTTTGGTACAATTTTGCTTGAAAATAAAAGGTCTCAGTGCCAAAATTTAACACTTAAAGAATGTCTTTGAGAATTTAAGCTTTGTCTCAGGTTCCTCCTAGGTTTTGTTGCAGTGGATGGATTCTGTTTTTATGACAGCAGTTGCAGTAGTTTGTGGTCTTTATCCGATTTCAGTCTGCAGCGAAATAATCCCACGTTAGGAAGGTCATTCACCAGAGATAAATCTTTGGCTTTTAAATAGACTTTAAATAGTAAATGAATTCCTATTGCCACATGTAGTGGCAATACCTGAACAATATTTAGAGTAATTACCACATTATAATGAAAGTGAATTTACAATTGTTTTATGTATTCAGCAACAACATTAATATAATAGCAGTTGTCAGATAATTTGAGCAGTAAACTTATAAAAATAATTTTAATTTACATCAAGCAATGCAGGCAATTTTTGCCAAGCAATTTACATTTGAGTGGTTAGGCTTAGGAAACAACATGGACAACATCCTATGGCATTTCTTTGTAGTGGACAAAAACAAGCATTAATAAAATCCAAAAGAATCTATACAAGGGCTCAGAGTTTTAATACAGTGTATTTGCCACGTGAGAGTTAAAAAAGCAGTTTGCTATAACTTTAAAATACAGTGATACAATTTTTACATGTCTAGCATATAATTGCAGCAAATTATTTTGTCTCTGACACGGGAATCGCGAGGTTTTGTGCCTTAGACTTCCTCGTGCCTCCCAGAATCAGCGACGCAGATGCTGCCGGGAGATGTCTCTTTTTCAGATGTTTTTCTATTCAGGCACAATTATTTCTCTCTTGAAATAGAAATTATCTTTTAATGAACTCCATTTAAATTTCTTTTTCCTATTTTTATGCTCATTTCATTGAATAATATCATCTCAGAAAAGATTAACTTGTATTATTTCACAGTTGTGTTTCCAAAACTATCTTAATGTAATCTCTCCGTATTTTTTCAGCTGTTCATTGGTTTGCATTACTCTTTTTAAGCCCTTGTATGCAAATGTAATGAAAAGGCTCTGTTTACTCTCTCTTTCGGATCGTTAATAAAATGAAACATTTTTAAAAAGCTTCATGATTCCCCAGGAAAGCATGTATCCACTGTTCACTTCAGAGTTTACCAAAAAGGATAACAGAGAAAGAACGTCTCTGAAAGCAGAGCCTGGCCCAGAGAGGACAATGGTCCCAAAAGAGCCCCTAAAAGCAGAGTCAGGGCCTAACCGAGAGAGGTGTGGCCAGCACGAGTCTTCTCAATGGAGTTATAGTTGTGCCAAGAACCAAGAAAAAAAAAAAAGCACTGGCTGAACACCAACCACTGGGCACCAGGTTAGGTACCTTTCTCACGTGACAGACTGTTACTCTGTCCTGTCGTGTCTCTCTTGACAGTTTGCAGTCCTTGTTAGGAGTCATCTGATCAAAGAGAATTTGAATGAATTTTTAAATGAAAGTTTTGTGAAGTGCTATATAAAATGCTTCACTGAAATCTAATGCCATGATACCCATTTTGTGAAACATAGTCATTAATTTAAAAAAAAGTTAACCGATGACATTTGTCTAGAATGATTAACATTGATCCTGATTTTCTGAGTATTCAGGGATATGATTTTAGTGTCATGCTTATTACAAATGACTCCAGGAGGTAACAAAGATAGTTAATGTGAAAACTTCTGGGTGATTAGTTATATAAAAGTTATTGTAAATGAATGAGAGATTTTTTTAAACTGTCAAGTGGGTTTTGAAACCACTAGGTGTTTTATCCCTTTAGTTATGTTTTTCTTAAGTGTGACTTTGTCTTCATTACAAGTAGGTATTAAAATGAAATATGATTTGGGAAACTGATAGATTTAAGTAGTTCACACAGAACTTTATGTGCTATAACTATTAGATTTTTAAATCTGTGTATTTTAGTCCTTCTATTTTAAATTTCTGTTATAAAAATATCACCATAATAATTGTATTTTTGTAACTACCACTCAATGAACATGCTATTCTCAGATTGCTAAACCAAAGGATTTCCTTTGCCACAAATCAGATTGTACTTTTTACAAAGTAATTGTCAAAGCTAATAAAATTGTACTAAATTAACAGTAAAATATAATCCAATAATTTAACCAAATTTTTAATGAGCACTTTAGATCAGAATTTAGCAAACTATAGCTCATGGCTAAACCTCCTTCTGCCACTTTGTTTATATTTTGTGTGGCCGCTTTCTCCCTACAACAGCAGAGTTGAATAGTTGTATCAGATACTCTAGCGACCTCAAAGCCTACAAGATTTATTATCTGGCCTCTTATAGTAAAAAATTGTAGACTTCTGATTTAGATTAATATTAAGCTATTTATTATAAACTGATACAGATATAAGAAAATTGCAGACAACCGGATATCTGGGACATATAATTAGAGAGCACGCTGCCTTGGCTGCTGAGGAACGCATCCTTCTCTGGGGCCCTACGTCTGTGCTGAACTCTGGCATGTGCGGCTGAAAATGAATGTGTGTTAATATTTACAGTGTCTAATTCTGGCATGAGTGTGAGAGGGCTAATTCATGTAAAACAGAGTGTCACTGCTGGCAGGTGAAGAGACTCATATTAGGATACGTGTCATAAATAAGAAACAGAAGCCTCAGGTGTGGGCTGACACCCAAGCAAATATGTAGCGCAGATAGAGAAACTCTCTGCTGAGTGTCTGTTAGGTGTGGACCACTTTTTTCCTCACTGAAGATTAAGTATCTACTCTTATGGTGCTTGTATATTATTGAGAGAGGTAGACTGACCATCAGAGTAAACGTCAATATGTAATATATTGGAAGGTGATAGATGTTATGAAGAAGTACAAGTCGGTCAGAAAGGGTAACTTTGGGACATCGAGGAAAAGAGGAAGGGATCCAAGCAGCTATCTTTGGAAAGAACGTCACAACTGGAGAAAATAGCAGTGCAGATGTCCTGAGGCCACAGTGGGTTTGGCACCCGGAAGAGCAGTAGGAAGCCAGTGAGATCTGAGGAATGACTGAGATGGCTGGTCAGTGCCGAGGTCCTTGCAGGCCTAGATAAACGCTGGAGAATTTGCTTTGAGAAAGTAGCCATGAGAGGGTTTTAGCTGAGGGGCGACTTGATGGAACTTGAGTGTAAGGAGTGGACTGCGGGGCTGTGTGGGCGGCTGGGGAAGCGGGGCCAGGCAGGAGGTAATCGCAACAGTCCGGGCCCTGCCCTCTCACTACGAAATGGTGACTTGGAAGGTGGCTGTGGGGAGTGAGGATTTTAAATGTATTTTCACGATAAAAAATCTCCTAGAGTTTCCGATAGATTCTATATGGGGTGTGCGAAAAAGAGGCGTCAAGATCTCTCCAAGGGTTTTGATCCGAGCACTGGGATGATGGAGTCGCCATTTACTGAAGTGAAAAAGACTGTGGGGGGAGTGGCTTGAGCAACAAAATAGAAATTTTACTTTTCAAATCTGGTGTATAGTTGTCATAGATTAAAAGCAAAAACTAACTTTCTTGATGAGTGGGACAGTTTAACAGACATAGGTTTTAGGATTAAATGTGTTTATGAACCATACAAGGTATAAATCTTACAATCAGGCTGTCATGACTAATCATGAGGGTTATTAGGTATTTTTCTAATGTGCAAAAATCAGACTATCCTTAAAAGATGAAAATAAATGAACATTTATAATTTGTCAAAATGGAGCTCCTTCAGAGGACCGCATTGTTATTGAACTCTTTGTCTTTATCGGAAAATATTTCTTTTTTGTGTCTGAGCGTCTTAGGTAAAACCTGTTATGATTCAGTGTAACAGATTATATGTTTGATGAATGCATAAGCACCTTTTGAACATTAACAATTGGTATGTTGGTGTATCAAATCTCAGGAGGAAAAATTACAGTCTCTTTCCTTCTCTTTCTCCTGGAATTTGCAGTTGAGAAGGAAATAGTAATGGGGATGTGGTTGTTTGACTTTTGGTGAGTTACTCATATGTTTGTGGTGATGCTGGTGTAAACAAACTTGCCTTGACTTTTTACCATTGTTTTAGAGTGTATTCTTTCTACATACAAAACAAAAACAGTTAACTAAAACAGCGTCAGGCAGGTCCTTCAGGAGGTATTCCAGAAGAAGGCATTGTTACCATAGAGGATGACAGCTCCATGCATGCTACTGCCCATGAAGACCTTCCAGTGGGACAAGATGTGGAGGTGGAAGACAGTGATATTCATGATCCTGACCCTGTATGGGCCTAGGCTAATGTGTATGTTTATGTCTTTTTAACAAAAAAATTTAAGAATTATTAAAAATAGAAAAAATATTACAGAACAAATATATAAAGAAAGAAAATACTTTGTAGAGTTACACGATGTGTTCATGTTTTAAGCTAAGCATTATTACAAAAGAGTTAATAGTTAAAAACACTAAAGTTTATAAAGTAAAAATGTTATGGTAAGACAAGGTTAACTTATTATTAAGGAAAAAAATTAAGTAAATTTATTGTGGTCTAGTGCACAGTGTTTATAAAGTCTCCAGTTTTGTACAGGAATGTCCTAGGCCTTCATATTCACTTACTACTCGCTCACTGACTCACCCAGAACAACTTCCAATCCCTTAACCTCCATTCACGGTAAATGCCTTATACAGGTGTACCAATTTTTATTTTTTATACTTTTTTTTTACTGTCCCTTTTCTATGTTTAGACATACAAATACTTACTATTGTGTTACAAATACCCACAATATTTGGCACAGTAGCATGCTGTATTAGATTTGTAGCCTCAGAGCAGTAGGCTGTGCCACAGAGCCTAGGTGTGGAGTAGGCTGTACCATCTAGGTTTGTCTAAGTGCACTGTGAGGTTTGCACAACAATGACTCCCCCTAACAATGCATTTCTCAGAATGTGTCCCCTTCATTAAGAGATTCATCACTATAAAAAGGTATAAAGAAGTTTGGACTGAGCCTGTCTGTAGGTGCAGACAGTGTGGACAGATATGAGGTACAACATGACACTATCTGCCTACAAATATTTTCTGTGTTTCTCCACTTAGATGACTTGAAATTCTTTCCTTTATCCCGGCAAGATTATAAAAGGAGTGGCATTGCTATGAGAAAGATTTCATTTAATCGTACTTGCATTTCCTGAGAGTTGACAGGCTAGTTTAGCTTGGAGGTTGGCTTCTGCTCTAAATTTCTCTTATCTGTGTATTAACATGGGTGGGTTTGGGAAGCAAGCTAGCTCTCACCTTGTGTACTTTGAGGAGGAAAAGGAACGAGATTTGGAGGAGTAGCAGTGGAATGGCAATAGCATGGGGTGGTGGAAGGAAAACGTAAGACTGAGTGCAAGGTAAGGATCAATGGCGTGCTCGGATAATGTGTACTAAAAATGGAGGGATTGAGAAAAGTGTGTAAATATGTACACGTTAAAAACATTGCCTACTTCACAGCTTTGTTTACCATGTGCCTGACAATGCTCTTTGGATTGCAATTCCCCTAAGACTGTAATACATTCATTGTTCTTGAAGAAAATGAGGGTAAACACTTTTAAAATTTTTTGGTGATAATGGACATGTAATTGTATATGTATGTGGGATATAGTGTGATGTTTCAGTACATATGTACATTGCATAATGACCAAATCATGGTAGGGTATCCATCACTTCAAACCTTTATCATTCATTTCTTTGTGGTGATAACTTTCAAGATTCCCTTTTCTAGCTATCTTGACATATACAATACATTGTTTTTAGCTATAGTCACCCTACTATGTAAGAGAACACCAGAACTTACTCTTCTTACCTGACTATAACCTTGTACCTGTTGACTAACCTCTCCCCATTCACTACCCGCCACCCACAAGCCTCTGATGACCACTATTTTTCCTCTTTTTATGAGATAACCTTTTTAAAATTCCATGAGTGAGATCATGTGGTATTTGTCTTTCTGTGCCTAGCATATTTCACTTAACATTAACTTAATGTTATTTCACTTAACGTTAACATTTTCCAGGTTCATCTGTGTTGCCACAAATGACAGGATTTCATTATTTATAACTCAATAATATTTCATTGTGTATATATACAACAATTTCTTTATTCATCTGTCTGTAGATGGACATTTATGTTGCTTCCATTTCTTGCTGATGTGAATAGTGCTACAACAAACATGGGAGTACAGATATCTCTTTGATAATCTGATTTCAATTCCTTTGGATATATGCCAAGTAGTGAAATTGCTGGAACATACTGTAGTTCTATTTTTAATTTTTTGAGGAACCTCCATACTATTTTCCATATGTGCTCAGTAAAGTTGCAGGGTACAGAATCAACATACAAAAATCAGTAGCATTTCTATACATCAAAAGTGAACTATGTGAAAAGAAATAAAGCAATCTCATTTACAACAGCTGCAAAAATTTAAGATACTTAGGAATAAATTTAATCAAGGATGTGAAAGATCTCTACAATAAAAACTGCAAAACATTGATAAAAGTAATTAAAGAAGACATAAATGGAAAGACATCCTGTGTTCATGGATTGGAAGAATTAATGTCCATACTACTCAAAATGACCTATAGATTCAATGCAATTCCTATCAAAATATCAATGGCATTCTTCACAGAAATAGAAATAAGGATCTTAAAATTTGTATGCAACCACAAAAGACCCCAAATAGCCAAGGCAATCCTAAACAAAAATAACAAAACTGGAAGCATCACACTATCTGACTTTAAAATCTGCTACAAATCTACAGTAACAAAAATAGCATGGTACTGGCATAAAAACAGACACATAGACCAATGGAACACAATAGAGAGCCCAGAAATAAATCCACACATTTACAGTCAATTGATTTTCAACAAAGCTGCCAAGAACATACATCAGGGAAATAGCAGTCGTCTCTCCAATAAATGGTGCTGGAAAAACTGAATACCCACATGCAGAAGAATGAAACTAGACCTTTACCTTTTGTCATATACAAAAACCAACTAAAAATGGATTAAAGACTTAAATGAAATACCTCAAACCATAAAAATACTAGAAGAAAACATAAGAGAAATACTTCATGACAAGATTTTTTTTTTTTTGGAAAGATCAAGGCACAGGCAACAAAAGCAAAAATAAACATATGGAATTGCACCAAACTGAAAAGCATATGCACAGCAAAGAAAACAACCAAGAGTGAAGAGACAACCTACAGAATGGGAGACAAATTATTTGCAAACTGTTCACTCAATAAGGGGTTAATATCCAGAATATATATGGAACTCAAATAATAACAAAAATAATTTGGTGAAAAACATGGGTAAAAGAACTGAATAACCATTTCTGAAAAGAAGACATACGAATGGCCAGGTGTATGACAAAATGTTCAATATCACTAATCCTCAGAGAAATGGAAGTCAAAACCACAATGAGATGTAACTTCGGCCCAGTTAGAATGGTTACTGTCAAAAAGACAAAAATTAACAAATGTTGGTGAGGATGAGCAGAAAGGGGAACTCATATACTCGTGGTGGGAATGTAAATTAGTATAGCCACTATGAAAAACAGTATTGAGTTTCCTCAAAAAACTGAAAATAGAACTACTGTATGAGCTAGGAATCCCACTACTGTGTGTATTTCCAAGGGAGCTGAACTTGGTTTGTCAAAGAGATATCTGCACTTTCATGTTTATTGCAGCAGTTTTCACACTGTTGGACATGTAAATTATTAATGGTAAACACTTTGTATGTCCAAATTTGTCTCACATGAAGAAAACATATCAAATGCAACTTGACACAGAAAAAAATTCCTTATTTTGAAAGAAATTTAGAAATGGGAAGAAATGTTAATGGACTCAATTCTATAAAGGGATCAGTTCTCTTTGAAGTAATAGACAATTTTTATGCAAATCAAAATACTAAGAGGAATTTTTTGGGGAACCAAGCTAATTACATTGTTCATGTGGAGAGAGTAAAAATGTGACAGGACAGTCCTTCATACAGGATTTAATTCAATATTTATCATTCATAGGACGATGCAAAGTGAAATACTTGTGCAGGGGTTGATGTGTAAGAGCACCCCGTGGTTCCACGTGGGGGCCTAGATTCACATCCTGCCTTTGTCACTTCCTGCCCATGGGATCATGGGGAAATTGTTTCATATTTTTGTGTTTTGTCCTATTTTTTCAACTGGGTATTAAAATAGTATTTATCTCATAGAATTGGTATGGAGATTAAGTGTATTGACACATTCAAAGTGCTTAAAGCACTGTGAGTTAGAAGCATTACCACTTTTACCTCCGTGAACACCCACCAGCGGGACAAAAGAGAAAGTGCAGAGATAGACCCAAATGCATACGGGGGCTAGTACGTAATAAAGGCGAATATTAGAACACCAAAGAAAGCCTTAATCGAGGGATGTTCAGAAAACTTACTAGCTATCTGGAAAAAAATTATATATGCCCTTTTACACCAAAGAATTCCTGGCAGGCCAATTATTTAAATATTTAAAGTATCTTAAAAAGTTAAACATATATTTACATATAACTAAGTAATCCACATCCTATGTAGTTAGCAAAGATATATAAAAGTACATGTTCACACAAGGATTTGTACACAAATATTCATAAGAGCTTTATTCATGATATCCCCAAACAGGAATAAATGTTCATCAGCTGGTGGATGGATAAAATAGTTGTGATATATTTATACAATGAAACACTACTCCACACCAAATGAAATGAACTATTGAACACACAACATGGATGAATCTCATACCACTATGTTAAGTGAAATAGGCCAGACATAAAAGACCTCATACTATGTAATTCTGTTTATATGAAAATCTGGAAAAGGCAAAGTAGAGTGATCAAAAGCAGGTCAGTGGTGGTTTGGAGGCAGGAATGGAGAAGGAGATTTGAATACAAAGGGCATGTGGGCACTTTTGAGAGTAAGAAAAATGTTTTGTCTCTTGGTGTAGTGATTATACAACTCTATGCCTTTGTCAAAACTCCAAACCATGCATCCAACTCTATACTTAAAATGGGTGAACTGTATGCAAATTATACTTCCACAAATTGATGAAAGCAGATTTTAAATGTTTTTACCACAAAAAAAGTATGTGAGGTGATGGATTTGTTAATTAACCTGATTTAATCATCCCACCTTGAAACATATAACAAAACATCATGATGTACCTCATAAATACATATAATTATTGTCGGTTTAAAATTTTAAAAAAATTTTAAGGAATTATAACTTTTTCTATGATAAAAAGTATCAGTCTTTTTTTGTTTTGCCAAGTGGGAAAAGTGTTTGCCACACATACAACATAGCATTCTGTTTTTCCATGTTATAAACATTTACAAGTCAATGAGAAAAACTAGTAACACTGTAGAAAATGGGCATAGAACAGAGACGAAAAATAAAAAAGATAAATCAATATAGCTTTTATACATATGGAAAGATGATTATAAATACAAATCAATGCCACAATATTATACCATTTTACCCATGAAATTGGTGAAGATAAAAATATCATCCAAATTATAAGTGTTGTCTAAGGAGTTAAACATGTTCCCCAGCATATTCTTGGTGAGGTGTATAAATTGGCTCAATCTCCTTGAAGGGCAATTTGATCTTAACTGTCAAAATTTAAAATGCAGAGACACTTTGTATCAAGTAAATAATAGTGACTTTACTAAATAGAAGTTTATTTTTTACACAAGCTGTAATACTACGTGCGTTGGGATTGGGTTGGAGATTCTGCACTGTGCAGTCATTCTAGGATCTAGGTTCTTTTTAGGTAGATTCCTTGTAATACCGTAGGATTTCAGATCCTCTCTGCATTGCCTGCATCTGGCTGCTAAAGATGAAAGAGAGTGAACATGTGAGGCTGTAGAGGGAGTGTATGACCAGGCCCAGAAGTGGTGTGTGCGTGCGTACGTGTGTGTGTGTGTGTGTGTGTGCGCGTGTACTGTACTGGTTAAATAGCGCTGTTGACATGCTGGGGGTTAGGTGGGGTATAGGAACATTCACTGAAAATTATCAATTAAACCAAACTTGGGAACTGGATTTATTTTAGAGTTTCAGTGTTACACGAAGTTGATTTTTTTTTTTTTTTTTTTTGGATTTGAATATACAAAGCTTTTTATTCCTTTCAGCTAACCCTGCCAGATCTGCTCTCTGGATTTCTTTTGCATTATCTAGGTAACTTTTAAAAAGATGTCTTTGTCTCAGAAATCTTCTGCTTCAACTATTTCTGCAATTTGCAGGCTTTGTGTTTTTTGTGTTAGAGGAAATAAAAATGAAAAAATTACAAATAATGTAATAATATGTATTAATACTTCAGGCCAGCATCTTTCATGGAATAAAAACTACTTGTATGTTTCTGGTTCTTCATGTTTCTCAACAAATAATATGCATGGAAAAGACATGTTGATATTTCATTTATTTCCATAGTTATTTTGAATCATTGTTACTAAAACACATTTTGATATATGTCTCTTAAGAATTCTCTTAATAAGAGACACAATGGGCATGCACTGAGTATTTGTATTTATTAGAATCAAAAGCTAAAATTAGTAACATCACAGATTTTAAAAATTGTGTCTTCCCAGTTGAAGATGGCAATCAGAAAAAGTAGATCCGAAGCATCCTTAGTCAGATGTAATTATGTACATTGGCGGAGAATATTTCTTGATGCTCTAATACCTGTGTGCCAGTTAATATTTTGAAACCAAATTCCACAGGGCCACACACTCTCTCATCTTTGCGGCTCTGAGCGAGGGTCCCTGCTCATATTTTGCACCAAAAAGATGGAATTCCTGCTCATTAGCTGATAGGCAGATCAACTGATTTTTCCTCTGTGAAATTATTGCTGTTCCTTCATGCACATTAATTAGTTTATTTTTGAAAATAAATATGAGAGGTTTACTAATGATACCATCTTACAGAATTTTAAAATACTACTTTATTTTTCTACTCAAATAGAACCTCTCTTTGTCACCTTCCCTTAGATCTTGTGACTTGATGTTGGCCATCACTCATGGGTTCCGTCCGACCCTACGGAGAGCTGGATCGTTCTCTTTTCTCTCCTGGTCTTCCACTGGCACCCTATGTTGCCTTAATGCTTAGATCATTTGAGTTATAGTAAAAGTATCCAACTTGATAAAACGTTTTTGTCCTGGAACTATTAATAAGCAAACCAACTCTACATATGTTACATAAAACCAGAAAACAGATTCCCAGTTAAGGCAATGTTAGTAACTGTACAGTCTGCTATCCCAGGACACAGGTGTTCTAAATTTTCAGGTATCAGAGGTAGAGCCAAAATTGAGGAGATAGAGAAATTTGGGGAAGAAGTCATAAAGAGAAAAGACTACATTGATGGGCATAGCAAGGTATAAGCTTTCATGTTTGTAAGATTAGCAACTGACAGGCTTGGCAGAGTAGTAGGACCATATAGTGTGACTGTATAATTTATCACCAAAAGAAGGGCACTTTTAAGAGTCCCGATACATGCCTATAATGAATCAGGGTGTATCAGGACTTTGTGCAGCAAACTAGCCCCAGATGAACATATGGGCACCATAAATTCAGTAGACGGTGAAAGAACTAGCCAACAGCAGGTATATCTGAACGGGTAGATAGAATCCATTTAACCTTAAGCTAGAGGTCATGGGACTATTTTCAAAGAAACGTGGACAAGAGGTACAGGGAAACAAGAGCTGCTAATTATAAGCGAAGGGTATCACCCAGCCAGCAGAGTGGGTAATCAGAACTCAATCCCTTGAGCAAACTTTGGAGAATGAGGCAAAAAATGTGCTTCAGAATTACCCTACCTCTGAGGCGAAGGAGTTGAGGTGTTAAGATGCCAACTCCTGAGAGTCATTGAGGGGCTGTTTCTCTGGAGGTGAAGTGTTGTTTTTTTTTTTTTTTTTTTGCCTGTTAGCAGCTTCCTGAGGTTCTGAGAAAAAGCCCCTCAGACCCAGAGCTGCAGATGCTGGCCGCTGGACGTCTGTGCGAGAGGTCTGGGTGAGTCCCCATAACACCAGCCACATATTTCTGTGGTCATGGTCTGAAACTAAGTGGCCATGAAGGCTAATTTTAGTTTAAGAAAGATAACATATTTTAGGCAAGATCATCTTTTCTAATGATTTTTGGTTGATCAATATCCCTGGGACAAAACAATCTGTGCTTGTGACGTAGTCTTATCCTAGAAATTGGTCCCTGGTTTAGGAGGGTTTAAAATAGAGTGGCAAACATTTAAAAATATTTCAGAGAAGATTTTAAATTTAAATCTCATAATTATATAACTGAATATGAGGCAATTTTCTTAGGTGATTCTTTTGAGTTTCAAAAGTATTATTATTTTTATGTAGAATGGCGGGGATTGGATTAGAAGGAGGTTATGACAGCTGTTTCAGAACTCCCACACTTTGAGGGGAATATGTGGGAGGCCTTCTAGGAGACTTTTCTATTCCATTTCCAAACTGATAATTTTTTTAAAACTGAGACTGTTCTTAAGAATTTGGACATCATTTTTACTGTAGAAAAAGGTTTTGAGCAAAATTCTTTTTATGGCCACCTCTGGTATGGTGATAGTTAATGGTGCCACAGTTTTTGAGACTGAATTTTATCCAGCATAGGTTTTTTTTTTTTTTTTGTTAGTTAACAGTTTATTTTCACTTATTTGTTTTTAATTACCAGTGTAGTTTTTAAAAGAAAATATTCCATTGAGTGTAACAAAGTTTGGAATTGTCCTTTTTTGTGTGTTTGCTGTTTCTTCCCCACCCACCCTCTCATTAGTGCTGGAAGAGTGACATGGCCTTAGAAGGGTACAGGACAGCTTTAATCAGGGAGAGGTAGGGCCAGGAACCTAGGCAGGCCCAATGCAGTTAGAATATGAACTAGGTGCAGACCTCACTGCTGGAGCTGTGGATGAGACATGCAAGTAGAACCTGTTATTCACAGGAGATGCAGAAGCTGTAATAGTATATGCCGTACAGGTAAAAGTCAGCACCACTTACATGCAGCAAAGGTAGAGAAAGTGTTTACATATGGAGGTCCAGACCCATGGTGGATACCGGGTAGGGCTCCAGCCTTGGAGCTGAGATGCAGTTTGCCTCTCAGCCAGGGCGTGAAGTTGGGAAGAAATGGTAAGAGGACCTCATAGCTCCAGTTCTGTAGAAAGCTTTTGCTTGGATCTAGGTAGAAGAGAGCATGATGGGAAAGCATTTCTGAAGCTGGATGTGTGTTCAGTGGTTTGGCAGAGGCCCAATGGCCAGGATTAGAGCACCAGGAAATGTCAGGAAGAGAAGTAAGATGAGTTGATGTTGAATCATCTTAATTCAGTCAGTGTCTATAGCTAAGGGTAGAGCTAAGTCTGCCTTTGTGGATTAAATGTTCCAGCTGAGTGTAAAAGAGAAATATAACAGCAGGGAGGTAGACATACCAGTATATTTGGTTTTAGAATAATTGCCTAAAATAGCGTTTCCCTTAGGATGTTTCATGGATCACTGTTCTTATGAGATGCTCTGTGAAATAAGAGCCTTTTCCCTATAATCACACTGAGAAATGCTACTTCCTTTTACTCTTCTTAAAGAATCACACTGCACTTTAACATGTTAAAAGCTCTGAGAATTCCTGCAGTAAAGACATATTTTTTTCCATCTGGAACCTGGGATATTACTGTCCCATGGAACCACACTTCTGTGTAATACACATTGAGAGTGGCTGGATTAGAGGGTCCTCTTGGCAGCGTCCGTCTGTGAAGGCTGGAAGTAGCTTTGTAAAGCTTTATAAAGACTTAAATGGTAAAGGCTAGAAACACTCAATTGTGTCTTGAAGAAATTGAGATTTGGTAAGTCTATTAAGAGAGAAAAACAGAATCTGGTTCAAAAAAGCTTTTGAGTTTGTGATTAAGATAAAGGTTGTCAAGAAATAAAGGGACTAGGACATTTTTGCTTTATTCTTTTGTTAACAGAAATCAGGAAACAGAAGAAACCAGCTTGATCACATTAGTGCGGCTACAACTAGGAGATGAACAGGAATGAAGGGAGGCAGACGTTTCTGGTGCTTCATTTCAGTATTTTATCTCTACCCCTATAAGAGCCAGTCTTAGGTGGACTGGGATGAACACTGGAAAGAGACAATAACTAAAATTGAGCCTGTGATGGGGGTGGGAATTGGGGCAGCTGGAGACCTGGATCCGCACACACTGTCTGTTAGTAGCAATTAAGCCTTTAAAATTAGCTATCGCATATACAAGTAACATGTCTGCAACAATAACCTAATGTTAAATTTATAGGCTGTTCTCATTAAAATATTTTTAAAATCAAAGTTTTCTAGAAACATACAACTAAAAGAATTGTTTCTGATCTATGGGATCATTGGTATACTGTGTGAGACACAAACTGTTTCTGTTTTGACTGAATTTATTTCTTTCTTTTATGTAAGTTGCATTGTTTTGAGGATTCATTATGGTTCAATTTATGACTTACATCAAGAAATATGAAAATACCCATCTCCAAAATGTTATATTTGATCAAGAAGCCACCATGGGAGTAGGTACTATGAATTTGTCCACATATCTACATTATCAATTAGATGTTTACATTTGCAATGTTATTTGTATTTCTCTACGTTTATTTATAAAATGAGAGGTTATGTTATTTATTTTTACCAGGGAAAGCTCTACTTATAATTGTGTTCGATAAAAATGATTTTGCTCTATTTAGCGATAGTATTTATTTAGATATATTAATATATCATAAATTCTCTATTATATTTATATCTTGGTCTGATTCTTATAAAGACATTTGTAAGTATGCATGTGTGGGCCTTACATGTATCAGATATATATGTGTTAAGATATATGCATATGTACTTAAACCGTATCCGGTAATTTACAAATTTTATAGTGTTAAATTAGAAAAGCATCTGATTCACCTTATTGGAGGTTATTGTTTTTATAAAAGTACTGCACTGATGTGCATATTTAAAATTAACCATTATGTGAACCTGATGAGAAGCAGCTCCTTTATTCAGTATGGGTTCAAAAATCTTCATACGAGAAAACAGTTGACTTTAGTGCCAGTGCCTACGCTGTAATTCGAGGAAATTGATCCATAACTCAGAAGTCAGCCCTGGTTTAAATACACTTCCCAAGTTTGTGTGAGAATATCTCTAAACCCTGAAGACTACATGCCTCCTAAGTTTGCAGCGTTCACAGTGTCTTTTACGTACTTCCATTCTTTATGTCCTTTCAGTTTTCAGTGAAAATAGACAAACTAGACTACTTTACTGTTATAGAATAAAATAAAGGGATTTGGGGACCATAAAATATCTTTAGCTAAGAATTTCAGAGCTTTTGGCAAATGTTAATTAGCTGTACCTCCTACCAGCCCTGTGAGTAATCACAGTGAGTATGTCATAATACCCAGATTATGGGAAGTAAGTAAAATGGAATAAATATTTGAAAGAAAATAGATTGCGTACATAGCTTTTTTCATCATAAGTATTTCCACATATATATGAGATAAAATTTTACTCATTTAAAAATACACTGAATTCCAAGCCTACCCTACTTTTTGCCTATATTGAAATGTTTTTATAATAGCTTATGTTATTGAAAATTTTTTCGTGGAGCCCCTCTTGTTGGTAAAACAATGTACTGCAATGTGGCAGCTATAAAGCAGTCGGTCAGTTTCTGCTTGCAAATTTTGCACAGAGGCAGAAAAATGTATTTACCAAGCAATCAGAAAAAGATGGAGGCTGGGCAAGGTGAGCAAGGTCAGATGGTGGACGTGCCCGTCTTTGAAGACAGTCGGGTGTGAGCAGCACAGTGTGGAAGGGGAGGGAGGACAGCCAGTGGAGATGGCAGGGTTGGTTTTACAGAACAAGAGTTAGGAGAGCAAAAGGGGGCTAGTGATGAAGGAGAAAGATTAGAGCAACTGTCAGGCTATCTAAATCTTTGGAGAGAGGATTTTAGAATATTCTGATTTGCATCATGTTATGTAATTTCCTCATCACTCCTACTTCAGGAAAGGACGTAGTAAAGAAAGATCAGTGCCCTCGCCTGTTGTTGTTGTTAGGTAGGAGGGGAGTTTGGTTTACGTTTTTTTATATGATACTATTCAAGCTGAGGCAGGCCTTGAATGAGACCAGTTGTGAGCATTTTATGAATTCGTAAGCTCAGAAAGCCAAAGAAGCTCATTTTTGACATTTCCAGCTGGAAATTAGATTTTCCTCCAGCCTTCAAAGCCTCTGCAAATTGTAAGAATTTGGAGGACTTCTGAAATGGGAGGGGGAAGAGTCATACTTGAGGAGTTCAGAGTTTTTACATGTTCCCCTGGGGAGGGGACTGTAGTTGTGGGCAAGCCAATTAAGCAAATATTAGAATATCTAATGGAGGTCACATTCTACAGAAAATGAGGCAAACTTGTATTGAGTATAATAGAGGCAGAATAGGAGGAAAAAATGAGTTTTAGTTAGAATACCCTACTGAAATGTAATGGAGGAAGGAAGTCTCAGACTTGAAAAAATGCCAGAGTTTATTAAGAGTCTTCAGTGTCCATCACTGGGAATTTTGTGATCTCAAAGACACAGAGAGCTTTCATTAGGTGCCAGAATGCCTAATGGTCTAAAAATTCTTATAGAGCAACAGAGAGAGTAATCGAGACTTTGTTGAGGGATGAGGGTAGAACTGAGAATGCAAGAGTGGTATCAGTGTGGCGAGCACATCAATGGAGAGCAGGGACAGGCAAGTTTCTCCTCTCCTGCTTCAGGACTCCAGGCAGCGGAAGACAGTTTTTGAGGAACAATGATTTCGGTATTGGATAGATTGCTTTTGAAATTCTGGTTGGTCTCAAGCAAGGAGAATTTGGAAATTGATGAAAAAAAAAATAAAGCTAGAAATCTCATAAATGAGATACTTGGACCTAGGTGTGAGATCAGATTAGCAGGGAGGAACCAAAGGACAAAGGTAGAGGAGACCGTAAGAACCTTGCGAAGGGCTGCCTTCAGGAGGTGGGCGGAGAAAGACCTGCTGAGAAGAAAGCCAGGTGTGGCCAGTGGCCAAGAAAGAACATAATAATGAGGAATATGGGACAAGCAACAGTGTCACACAGCAGTGTTCCCCCTCCCCAAGGGAAGCAACTCAGAGGAAGCCTATCTAGTTGTTGCATCCAGCTCAAAGTCCAGAATCTTTTGGAGATGCAGTCTGCTCCTTCAGGTCTGGATGTAGCTCTCTTCAGTCCAGCAACCTAGGAACTAACAACCAAGTTATCTGCTCCTCCACCCTCACCCTGTGGTGGAGCAGGGACAGGATAACCATACTAAAAACTCCCATTTGAAGGGAAAAGAATGAAAGACACAAGGTATTCACTTATCCGCCACAATGATGAAATTCTGCCAGGCAGATAATGAGATCCTTCTGTCCTGGCTGGGAGAAAGAATTGAATTAGATGATTCTGCTTTCTTGAAGTTAAAAGGTTAGAGAGGAAAATATAAAATAGTCATGATTCACAGAAGACATGATTGTATGTGTAGAAAGTTTGAGAGTTTATGAAGTTGTAGAATGCATGAAAAATTGCTAGAAATGAGATCAATATATAAAAAATTATATTTCTGTATACTAATGGAAAATAATTATAAATTGAAAGGGTTTTTTAAAAAAGATATCATTTACAATAACATAAGTAAAATACTTAGAAATAAAACTAATAAGAATGAAACTACAAATATGAGAGAATTAAAGAAGTGGAGGTAAATGTGTTTACAGACTGGAATACTCAATGTCACAAATGTCGATTTTCTGCAAATTGTTCAATAGATTTAATGCAGTCATAATTTTCATGGGATTTTTTTTATAAAAATTGATGAGCTAATTTTATCCTTTATGAAAATTCAAAGTGTAAGAATAGCTAATACAATCTTTAAAAGAAGTATAAACCTGGAGAATTTACACTGGTAGGGATGAAGGTACTGCAAAACTATAGCAATTAGCATAGTGTAGTATTACATGAGATACATCAATTATTGGAACAAAGAAGAAAGTCTAGAAACAGGCACCAGGTACCTGGACTTGATTTGCGACAAAGGCAGCGTTGGCATGTGGTGGGGAAGAATGGTCATGGGCCAACTAAGTAGTCATATAAAAAATATTCAGACTTGAACATCAATTCTGGATTATGGATCTAAATGTGAAAGGTAAAACAAGAAACCTATACAAAGACATAAGAGAATATCTTCCTGACCTTGTCATTGGCAAAAATTTCTTAAATAGGACACAAAAAATCTATAAATGACAAATAATTGGAATATATTAAAATTTAAAACTTTCACTCAGCAAAGGACACCAGTCAAGGAGTGAAAAGAAGCATATAGAGGAGTAGGAGATATTTGTAACATACATAAATGGCAATAGATTCTTATCCAAAATATGTAAAATATTCCTAGAAGTCAATAAGAAAAATGCAGTAAACCCAAGAGAAAAAGGGACAAAAATCTTCAGCTTTACAAAAGAGCATATCTAAAAAGGCAATAAATATATTAAAAGGTATGCAGCTTCATTAGTCATAAAATGAAGGTTAAAAATGCAATTAGATAAAACAGATTGGGGAAAAATATACGGTCATAGGAAGGATGTGGAAAATCGAACATCCATACACTGCTGCAAGTTGTTACAATCACGGTGGAAGACTGTTTTCGCCCTCCCCTGCAGCTGAACGTATGAATATGCTGTGACTCAGCAGTGCCCCTTGTTTGTATGTACCCAAGAGAAATGTGTTTATACTCACCAAAAAATACGTATTGTTATGATTATGTTTATAGTAGCACTATTTAAGCTGAAAATGATCCAACTTCCCATAAACAGTAAAATGGGTAAATAATTCTTGATATATTCACACAATGAAATATTCTACAGCCCTGAGAATGAGCAACCATTGCAACACACAACCATATTGTTGTTTCCTAGAAATGTAATGTTGAGGGAAAAAAGCCGGATACAAAAGAGTATATATTGTCTGATTCCTTCTAATTCAATACAAAAATAGGCAAAATTAATCTGTGGTGACTTGGAGATAGATACTAGTGACCCTTGAGACGAAGAGTAACTAAGAAGGAATATGGGAGACAGGGGTGGGGGTGATGGTGTTGGTTGTGTTCTGCTGCTATTTTATTTTGTTAGTGTGTGTTCTAGTTACTTGGGTTCGGTTTGTGAAAATCTGTTGAGCTCTAGTCTTAAGATTTGCGTAATTTTCTTTATATTTTGCTTCAACAAAAAATTATTGTGTGATTCCCAGCAAGATAAATGTAGCAGAAGTAAGAAACCACACATAGAAAAAAAAAAAATCCTGATTTACTTTTTAAAATGGTAGTAGGAACCATGAGTTCACATTCATGCATTCTTTACAAACAAATTGAATAAATGTGGTATGATTTTTTCCCCTCCAATTCTGGAAGTGTTCAGTAACATTTATATGCAAATACAGTCAGTGCTCTGTATCCACGGGTTGCACATCTGTGAATTCAACCAACCACAGATTGAAAATATTTGAAAAATGTTGTGTCTGTATTGAGCATGTATAGATTTTTTTCTTGTCATTAGCTCCTAATAAAGTATAACAATATTTACATAGCATTTACATTGTATTAGGTATTGTAAGTAATCTAGAGAAGATTTAAAGTATACAGGAGGATTTGCATAGGTTATATGCAAATACTGTGCCATTTTATATCAGGGACTTGAGCATCCCTGTGGTATCCACGGTCCTGAAACCAATCCTGCATAGATACCAAGGATGACTGTACTGAATACAAAAGCAGGGATGTGGGCAATCACAGTGTGACTCAAAATTCACTTTGTATGGTTTGTAGGTTACAGCTGAAAAACATTTACTAAGGAGTTTAATGGAAACACTAGGTAATGGACTGGTTAGAGAAGATTAAAATGTGAATTACAGTAGTCTTCCTTTATGCATGGGAATATGTTCAAAGACTCCCAGTGTATGCCTGAAACTGTGAAGAGTGCCAAACCCTATACATCCTATGTTTTTTCCTGTACATACATACCTATGGTAAAGCTTAATTTATAAATTGGGAACAGAAAGATTAACAATAATAACTAATAATAAAATAGAATAATAATAACAATATACTGTAATAAAAGTTAAGTGAATGTAGTTTCTCTCTTTCTCAAAATATTTTATTGTGCTATACCATGGGTAACTAAAACAACAGAAAGCAAGACTGCAGATAAGGAGACACTACTGTAAAACATTTCTGTGGGCAGTGAATGTTAGTTGAAAATTTTGCCACAATTCATTAGCCCTGTGTAGACACAGTTACATTAATATCATCCCATGTTGCTAAGTTTCCATTAACCCATAACTAACTTGACTTAAAATAATCCTGGGTTATTATTGGTGTGCAATTTACATATCCAGCTTCAGAACCTATGGAATTCCTAGGCTGGTTCTCAGAAACTCAGTATGCGTAGCTCCTGGGCTGTCTGTAGTGAGGTCAGAAAGGTACTTACGAAAATGCATTTGGAGTATTAGTGAGTGCTCTCGGTGCCTGAATTCAGATCACAGCAGGAAAAATGCTGTGCTCAATCTACATTGTTGTGTTTCCTTAAAATGATCTGTGTTTTCCAGAGCCAAATGAAACTAGCCACACCAGGTTCCTTCCTCAAATCAAACAAAGGAATGCTGGGCAGGCAATGAAAAACATTGCACAGCTTACTGCTTAATAAATGTCTACAAGTTGTAAAAACAGCTCTTTAAAAGGACTGTTCTTTGATGCTGTTATTGTTTGAGTGTCTTCCCCAAAACTCATGTTGAAATTTAATTGCCAGTGTAATGGTGTTGGAGGTGGGGCCTTTGAGAGAGAGATCTGGGTCATGGGCTCTGCCCTCATGAGTGGATTAATGCAGTTCTCTGAGACTGGGTTCATTCTCCCGGGATTGGATTAGTTCCTGTAGGAGTGGGTTGTTATAAAGCGAGATTGCCTCATGTTTTGCTTTCCCTTTTTGTACACGCCTGCTTCCCGTTCCGCTTTCTGCCATGAGTTGAAGCAGCGTTAGGCACTCACCAGATGGGCTGCCTGGTCTTGGACTTCCCACATTGCAGAATGTTAGCCAAATAAACTTCTTTTCTTTATAAATTACTCAGTCTCAGGTATTCTATTATAGCAACAGAAAATAGACTAAGACAAATGAATAAGGTATTGTAACTCTCTTAAAAATATTCGGAAACCCAACCTTAAATTGCTCTCTAGAGATGCAAATTGCCTGGAGTGTTCAATTGCCAATTAGATTGGAAGCTGTTTGCAGCTGCAGAAGACCATAAAGACACTCAAAGAGCCTATTCATCTCTGCCTCCACCAAGCACTGCGCAGGATGCTGTGATAGCCCCAGGTCTCACGGGGCGCTTGTAATGCAGTGAGCATCTAGAGACGCGTTTTGCCTGCTTACCCCTGGCCCCTCAGCCCTCCTGTCAGCGGGTTAGTATAAGGCTGTTGGGACTCAGCCATCTTGACCTACTTAATATTGAAGGATTGGGAGGAACTTTTTGTTCTTTCATTCCACCTCTTGTTGAAGAATGTAAGCAAAACATTCTCACAAGAAAACCTTATGGCGTTGGATCCTATGAGTGATTTATAATTAGTAATATAACAATAATACCTAACATCGATCGGACAATTCTCTGTGTGCACCAGGCACTAAGTGCTTTAATCTTATATGATTCTCCTCCAAATTCTAAAAATTATTATTATTATTTATTATTCTAATTCTACAGATGAGACTACTGAAATGAAGAGGTCTGGAAGCATGTCCCATGGTACAGCCGGTGAGGGGAGCTGGATTTCTGCCTGGGAGACCTGTCTGCCTTGCGGTGCACCTTCATCTGTGGTGTCTTCGGGTGGGGTGATGCTGCTCAGATTCTTGCATTCCTGCATTTGCTCCAAGGAAAAGAGGATGACATCACAGCCACACTTCTACTTTTATGATGTAACTTAGACAAGTTTTAATAATCCATAATAATATTTAGAAGAAGGTCTAGTTCGGTATGTGGGATTCTCTTTCTGTGGAAAAGGCCTAGATTGTTCTTACATAAGTGACCATTTTTACATATCCCTTGAATCCCAGGCCTGCGCAAAACTGTAAGCTCAAATTTTTAAAATTGTTACCTTTTCAGCGATAATTACTGTTTAAATTAACCTTTTGTTTATGTTATCTCTTGGATTTTTAGCTCATGACAAAAAAATTAGGCATGAATTAATAAAATTAAATAATGTCCTTTTTTATTTGCCATCATTTTTAAAGGAAACAGTCTCTATCTCTAGTTGCAGAAAATAACTTTCTATTTTTAAGAAAGAAACTAATTAAATTTTGTCATCTTTTGTACTTTAGCTATTAAGAAACAATTGTTTTGTTAGTTCTGCCTCCTGTCCAGCCACTTTTGGTGCGTTTGTGCCTGGGTTAGCCCAGGTACCTGACAACCTCGCTAGTCCTTGATGGTCGCTCTCTCGAACGCGGGCACTCCGCTCCCTGTTGGGATGCAGATCATCGCTGTCCCTGAAGGCCTGTCCGGCACCCGCAGGCCTCCCGTGCGTCTGCGAGTGTCCGTAACCGCGTCCGTAGCCTGCAGGAGCCGCACACGGTCGTTAACGGGACTCAGACCGGCCAGCCCAGGCTCTCTCCCTTCCCCCTTCCTTTCTTTGTAATACTGTAGATATTTGTACGTTCGGTCAGTCAATTAATTTAACATTTGCTACTTTGAGGCGACATAGCAGCAGCAAGTCCTGCTGATGCTTCTCCCCAATATCCGTTTATACATCTCCCCTACCTCCTCCGAAACGGAGCCCCGACTTCGTTCACGGGTTGGTCCTTCCCCACGCGGGCCTCGGAGGCGGTGGCTCCTTCTCCGCCCCGGAGTGGCGGGCACTTTTGTGCTCCAGCCAACCGTCATCGGCCCCATTTCTCAAGTGATGGTTTTAGGCCTCATGGGCTAGTAATTTTGCATGGTTTTCTGAAAGAACTCGGAATGCTTAAATGACTTCTAGATGATAGGGATAGATCAGTTTATGTTCAGTGCTATTTGAAGTTGTTTATATTTTTAAAAATGGTCCTATAATATAAAAATTTCAACTGACTCGGTATTTATAACAATCATTGGTTAAGCTGATTATTAAAACAGGAATGCGTATTTCCTATCATTGTGTACAAGTGGGGAATAGTTTCATTATATTCAGAAATTAAATGGTCTCTGTATTTACCGATTTGAAAAACTTACAGGTAATTTTCAGAACATTTTTGTACTCTTTTTAAGAAAAGATTTTTTTTTCTGGATCTATTTAGTTGATCTGGCTTATAAATATTCTTTTCCGTATCAGAGGAGAAAACACACCTACATATTTCAGGTGACATTTTTTCTGGTTAGTAGAAAGTAGAATTGTGAACAGAAAATACCTGGAAAAAAGCTGTGTCAGTTAACAAAAGAGTGGTTTAGAAGAACAAGCCCTAGCAAATCATAGACTGAAGGAACAAGAAAATAAACCAGAAAGAGATAATGACATGCCATAGAACAGAGGAGACCAAGACCAAGGCTGGGCAACTCATTACAAGTACAGACATAAAACTTCAAATGACTACAAGGTCAAAAACAGAATCGTCACTTAGGACCTCAATTTCAGGAAACAAATCATATGTGGCCTAGATGTTGTCATGAAAGGTTATTTCTGGCCCTCTCATCAGATTTTTTATTTTATTCTTTGATTGTCTCAGATGTATAAAACAGCAATAGAAAACCAGGCAATATTACTGGCCACATATTTAGATATGAGTCTGACTCCAGAATTTTGAGCACTGCTAACCAGAGCTTTTCACCCCCCAGCATATGCCAGTTAATAACCAAAGTTTTAAAAATTATGAAAAATTTAGAAAAAAAATCACACGTTAATAAAAAATGAGAACATTCTCTTTATTTTTCTTCTTATGTCTTTCATAAGCAAAGGTTAAATTATATACAATTTTTTTTTTATTTCCATAATTTTAGGGTGAGCTCTTCAAATCGGCAAGTTGCATGTTGAAGTTAATACCATTTCTAAAACACTTTGTCATTTTGGAACACTCTTTTCCAATCATTAACCCTAAGTTTAAATGACATGGCATTCACATTTAAATAATTTTTTGAATATAAAATTCCATTGATCAACTATATTTTAATACATTCTATAAATATTAAGAGCCCATTGCATGTGTTAAGGAAGATAGAAATTGTCTTACTCTTCTAGAGTTTACAGTGAGAGGAGATTGTTTTTTCTTTTTTTTTCTGGCTACAAGGCCCATATTCTTTTCTCTGCTTTTTTTTCCTTATTTTTTTCCAACTTTATTGAGGTATAATTGACAAAGAAGAATTATATATATATGTTTAAGTACACAATGTGATGATTTAATATGCAAATACATGTGTAATGATTACTACAATCAAATTAACACATCCTTCACCACACATAATTATATTTCATGTGTGGAGGGACGAGAGGACACTCAAGATTTGCCCTCTTAACAAATTTCAAGTAAACAATACAGTATTATTAACTGTAGTTACCACGCTATACTCTCTGTGTCTATGAGTTTGAGTTTTTTTAGATTCCACATATAAGTGAGATCATACAGTATTTGTCTTTCTGTGTCTGGCTTATTTCAATCAGCATAAGGCCTCCCAGGCTGGTTCGTGTTGTTGCAAACGGCAGGATGTTTTTCCTTAAGGTTGCATGATACTCCATTGTTCGTATGTGTGTCCTCGTACATGCATTTGCTTTATCCATTCTTCTGTCGATGAACACTTAAGTTGTTTCTGTATCTTATGTTGTGAATAATGCTGCAGTGAAAATGGGGATGCAGATATCGCTTCAAGATTCTGATTTCATTTCCTTTGGATATGAAGTGGAATTGCTGGATCTATTTTTAATTTTTGGAGGAATCTCCACCTTTTTCCACAATGGCTTAATAAATTTACATTCCCACCAACAGAGCACAAGGGTTCCATTTTCTTCACATTCTTGCCAACACTCATTTTTAGTTGTTTTGATATTAGCCATCCTAACAAGGGTAAGGAGGTATTTCTTTGTAGTTTTAATGTAAATTTCCCGGGCTAGTGATGTTGAGCACCTTTTCATATTCCTGCTAGCCTATATTTTTGTCATCTTTGGAAAAATGTCTGTTCAGGTGTGTCTTAGTCCATTTGTACTGGAATAACAGAATACCGCAGATTGAGTAATATAGAAAGAAAAGAAATGGGTTTTTATAGTTCTGGGAAGTACAAGATCAAGGCACCAGCATTCAGTGTCTGCTGTGGGCTTTACTGCTGTGTCCTCACATGGCAGAGGAGTAGAGAAGCAAAAAAGACTAAATGCTGGGTAAGCCTGTTTTGCAGAGCCTCAGTTCCACTCACAAAGGCTCCACTCTCTTTACTTAATCACCCTTTAAAGGCTATACCTCTTAATACTATCATATTGGTGATTTAGTTTTGAGACATGAATTTTGGGGACATTCAGACCATAGCAAGGACATTTGCACATTTTAAAACCAGATTTTTTGTTTTGTTTGGGTTGTGTGAGTTTCTGATATATTTTGGTTATTATCTCCGTATCATATATATGGTTTCCAAGTATTTTCTCTCAGTCCATAGGTTGCTGTTTCTTTTGCTATGCAAAAGCTTTTCAGTTTGATGTAATCCCTCTTGCTTATTTTTGCTTTTGTTGCATGTGCTTTGGTGTCAAGTCAAATAATCATTACCAAGCCCAAAGTCAAGGAGCTGTTTCCCTATTTTCTTCTAGGAATTTTATAATTTCAGGTTTTACATTTATTTCTTTAATCCATTTTAGATTAATTTTTGTATATGGTATAACAAAAGGGTCCAATTTCATTTTTTTGCATGTGGATATACAGTTTTCCTACCACCATTTTTTGAAGAGACTGTCTTTCGTCATTGTGTTTTTGTGGCGCCGTTGTCAAAAATTAGTTGACCTTATATGCACGAGTTTATTTTGGGGATCTCTACTCATTCCATTGGTCTGTGTGTGTATTTTTATGCCAGTAGCTTATTGTTTTGATTACTATACTTTTGTAACATAGTTTGAAATCAGGAAATACGATGCCTCTAGCTTTGTTCTTCTTTCACAAGATTGTTTTGGCTATTCAGGGTCTTTTGTGGTTCTATAGAAATTTTAGGGTTATTTTCTCCTGTTTTTATGACAGATGCCATTGGAATTTCAATATGGATTGCATTAAATCTAGATCATGTTGAGTAGTATGGATATTTTAACAATATTAATTGTTCCTATCCATGAGCATAGGATATCATTCCATATGTATGTGTCTTATTCAATTTCTTTCAACGTGTTACAGTTTTCAGGGTACAGGTCTTTTACCTCCTTGGTTAAATTTATTCCTATATTGTTATTTTTGATGGTCCTGTAAATGGGATTGTTTTCGAACTACCTTTTAGATTGTTGTTAGTGTACAGAAACAACTGTTTTTTGTATGTTGCTTTTGTATCCTGAAACTTTACTGAATTTTTTAGTTCTTAAAGTTTTTGGTGAAGTCTTTAGGATTGTCTGTGTATACCATCATGCCATCTGCAAACAGACAATTTCACTTTTTTTCTGATTTGGGTACCTTTTATTTCTTTTCATTACCTATTGCTCTGGCTAGGACTTCTAGTACTATGTTGAATAGAAGTGACAAATGTGGTCACTCTTGTCTTTTTCCTTATTATAGAGGAAAAGCTTTCAGCTTTTCATCATTGGGTGTGATGTTAGCTGCAGACTTCTCATATATGGCTTTTGAGGTGTATTTCTTCCGTACCTAATTTTTTGAGAGTATATATCCTAAAAAGATTTTTAATATTTTATATGTTTTCTTTGTATATATTGAGATGACCATATAATTGTTATTCATTTTTCTAATATGGCATATAAAACCTCTTGATCTGCATGTGTTGAACCATCCTTGCATCAAAAAGATAAATCCATCTTGATCTTCGTATATGATCCTTTAATGTGCTATTGCATTTGGCTTGCTATTATTTGAGTGAGAATTTCTGAATTTATGTTCCTAAGGGGTATTGACCTGTAGTTTTCTTTTGTCATGTTCTTATCTGGCTTTGCTAATAGGGTAATGCTAGCTTCATAAAGTGAATTTGAAAGCATTCCCTCCTAGTCAATTTTCTAAATTAGTTTGAGAAAATTTGGTGTTAGTTCTTCTTTAAATGCTTGGTAGAATTTACCCATGAGGTTATCTGGTCCTGAGCTTTTCTTTGTCAAGAGATTTTTGATTATCAATTTAATAATCTTACTCATTATTGGTCTGTTCAGATTTTCTATTCATGTTTCAGTCTTGGTAGGTTGTCTAGGAATTTATCCATTCTTCTAGGTTATCCAATTTGTTCTTGTATAAATGTTCATAGTAAGCTCTTACGATCCCTTGTACTTCTATAGCAGTGATTATAGAAATTGCAGATGATACAAACAAATGCAAAACATCTCATGTTCATGGATTGGTAGAATCAACATTGTTAAAACATCCGTGCTGTCCGAAGTAATGTAAAAATTCAACCCAATCCCCATCAAAATACCAACATCATATTTCACAGATCTAGAAAAAATAGTTCCTCACTTCATTTGTAACCAAAAAAAGAGCCCAAATAGCCAAAGCATTCTTAAGAAAGAAAGAACAAATCTGGAGGCATCACATTACCAGACCTCAAATTATACTGCAAAACTATAGTAACCCAAACAGCAACGTACTTGTATAAAAGTAGAGACATAGACCAATGGAACAGAAAAAAGAACCCAGAAATAAAACCATCTCCCTACAACCAACTGATCTTTGCCAAAGCAGACAACATACACTGGTGATAGGAAGCTCTATTCATTAAATAGTGTTGGGAAAACTGAATAGCTACATGCAGAAGAATGAATGAAGCAGGACCCCTATCTCTTGCCATATATAAAAATTAATTCACAATGGATAAAAGACTTAAATGTAAGGCTTGAAACCATAAAAATTCTAGAAGAAAATGTAGGAATAACCTCTAGATGTTGGCCTAGGCAAATAATTTATGACTAAGACCCCAAGGGAAATACAGCAAAAATAAAAATAAATAAATGCAACTTGGTTAAGTTAAAAAGCTCTGCACAACAGAGGAAATAATCAACAGAGTAATTCTACAGAATGGCAGAAAATATTCACTAACTATACATCTGATAAAGGGCTAACATCCAGAATCTACAAAGAACTCAAATCAGCAAGAAAAAAATAAATGACCACATGAAAAAGTTGGCAAAAGACATGAGCAGAAGTTTTCCAAAAGCAAATGGAACAAATGGCCAAAAAATACACAAAGAAATGCCCAATGTCACTCATCACCAGAGAAATGCAAGTTAAAGCCACAATGAGATATCAACTTACCACTGATGGAATGGTCATTATTAAAAAGTCCAAAAACAGTAGATGCTGGCATGGATGCAGAGAGAATGGAACACTTATATACTGTTGGTGGGACTGCAAATTAGTACAGCCTCTATGGAAAAGAATATGGAGATTCCTCAAAGAAATAAATGTAGACTTACATTTGACCCAGCAATCCCACTACTGGGTATCTACCCAAAGGAAAAGAAGTCATTTTATCAACAAGACATCTGTGCTTGAATGTTTATTGCAGCACAATTCTCAACAGTAATGATGTGGAATCAACCCAAGTGCCTATCAATTCATGAGTGGATTAATAAAATGTGCATGTGTGTATATGTATGTGTGTGTGTATGTATGTGTATATATTTTTCAGCACTAGGATTTCTGTTTTGTTCCTTTTTGTGGGTTCTATTTCTTTATTAAACTTCTATTCTTCTTCATGCATTCTTTTCCTGAGTTCTTTTAGTTGTCTGTGTTCTCTTGTATGTCTTTGAACTTGTTTAAGGTAATTATTTTGAATTCTTTCTCAGGCAATGCCTATATCTCTATTTCTCTGTAGTCAGTTATTGGAGCCATATTGGTGTCTTTTGGTGGTGTCCTGTTTACCTAATTCTTTGTTATCTGTGTAGCCTTGTGTTAGTGTTTATGCATTTGGAGGAGAGAGCACATTTTCCAGTCTTTACAGATTAGTTTCAGAACATAAAGATCTCCTTCTATAGGGTTCTTGTGCTAATGGGATTCCCTCTGAGATTGTGGTCAAGTGGAGTTGGAGTCAGGCGATGTGGCTGCTCTTTGGGCTGCAGTGAGGTTTGTGGTTGCTGGGCCTGTTACCAGGGACACAGATGGGTATGGTTCCTCTGGGTCCTGGGGAGAGCTCCCACTAGGTTACTGGGTAGGTCCCTGGGTAGACAGGACTAGATGTGGACTGTGCCTAAGATGTCCTGGAGCCAGGTCATGGGGTGCTTCTGGGTCTACAGCCAAGATTTAGGTCTGCAGGCCTGCCTCTGGGCCATGAAGGGGACATGCATCCTGCTAGGTTCCTAGGCAGGTAGAACTGCTCCAGGATCCTAGATATACAGGCCTGGGGTGAGGACATAGGGCTGCTTCAAGATTTGCAGTTGGACCAATGTTGGGCAGGCCTGTCTCTGGGAGCACAATGGGCATGCCATTTCAAAACCTTCTATAAGACTGAGATACATGGGCCTGCCTTTGGGGGCACTGAAGGGGATGGGTCACTTGGTGGGTCATTGCATAGGCAGGATTTCTCTCAGACCTCATCTGTGAAGGTCTAGAGCCAAGTTATAGGGCTGCTTCTGGGTCTACAGCTGGTTCAGACATCATTCGTCCTGTCACCTGAAACATAGTTGTGTGTGATGACTCCTGGATCCCTTAGCAGATGTTTCTGGTAGCCATTTCCTTGTCTGTAGCTGGGACTACCATTGGCAAGCCTGCCACCTGGGTATGGGCCTGCCCTCTCAAAATAGCCCTCTGCAGTATTGGACTCCACCAGGGTTTTACAACTTTCTACCTCAGTACCAAAACTCTCACAAAGGCACTTTTGTCCATGGATGGTAGCCAGGTTCTTATTGCCGTGGAGGAATGTGAATGGGTTACCGCCTTCCAACCATCTTGCTGACATCACCTCCCTCTGTCTTGAGATTATTGACAAAACTCCTAAGACATTGGTTGGATGTGGTGGTTGTAGATGGTGGAGAGACATGATGTTTAAACCAAAACCCAAATGGTGAGTAGAAATATCAGATGATAAGTCAGGGAAAGGGATTCTATTAGCAGATAAAACTATGTGTAAGAGACAAGAGAAAGGACAGGCTTTCCAAGAACTGTTAACGTGATTTGGGAGGAAATTTGTGACTGAAGAGATGTTAAGGTTGGACATGTAAGAACTGCTTTTCTTTCACTTGGTAGAAAGATGGTAAACAGATTCTTTACCAATAAAGATCTTTAAGGATATTTAATAAGAGGAGCCAGAAAATACAGTCTGAATGGATTTCATTTCTGTTTTCCATTAGCCTAATTACCTGATTTCCTTTAGGCAGGTCTTGATTTCTGTTAATCCCTGGGTTTATGAGATGTAGCTGTTGCCTTGCTCTAGTACCTACTTTCATAGTATATATTTCCCTTCTTAGAAAATTGAGAAGCCTTATGCCAAGACTCAATTTCCAACAGGAAATTTATTATTCTCAAAGGAAAACACTTTGGGGAGAGAAGGATTATATTAAAAAGGATGAATATACTTTCTCATCTTGAAACATACTTATGAGCCTCAAGAGGCAAAGTAGATTCCCCAGAACAGAACTACAGAAATGAGGAGGAATGAGCATTGGACTGTTTCTCTCGGCAGGTAATCACAGTAACATTCTTAGCTTTAGAATAGAGTCAGGTTGATGTGTTATTTTAAATACTTTTCCTCCAGTGGATTTCATTTCATTACATGGTTCATTTAGGACTTCCCAGCTCCACCCAGAGAGCTTCTTAAGGGCATTGATTTACAGAGTCAGAGTGAGTCAGTTGCCATCTTTATACAAAAAGCTAAATCTGAAAGAAGTACTTTCAGTCCTGTGGTTTGACTGTGGTTTGAGTTCTGAACGTACCTCATGTTAGGTGGACCTTGGTAGCTGGGAAGATAATAGTGATGTTTCTGAATCAGCAGCACCTTGGTTTGTTTAGGTTTTGGTACCTATGAATATGCTTGAAGAGATAAGATATAGAATATAAAATTGAAAGAGTTAAAAGATCCCAGTTTGAGTTCTAGTTATTAACCACATGATCTTGGAAAGATAGTTCCAACTTTCAGATTCCTTAACTTTAAAATAGAGATAATTTAAAAAAAAATTAATTGCTGCTTATCCAGTATTCACTATGGGCCTGCTTCTATACTAAATGCTTTACAAAGATCAGTTCATTTAATTTTAATAACAAAGCCGTGAGATAGATGCTATTATTATCCCCATTTTATATTAATATATGCAGAGACTGAAGCACCAAAAGGTAAATCCTCTTCTCAGGGTAAGTGGGAGTCTGGCCGTCTATGCCATATTTTTAACTACTCTGATGTTAGTTATGCTGTCTCAAAGGATTTTGCGAAGATGGAGTAAGAAATAATGTTTTTCCTCACTCCTCATTTATTGTTTAATGAAAAGTGTGCAATTAGTTGATATGAGAGGGCTTACCAGGAATCTCGCCATTGCTTGCTAAGGTAACTGGACAGTTTGCTGATGTGCTTCCTCCTTATGAGAGGAGACATAAATTTCTGGAAGAGAAAGTGGACTGGAATCTAGCTTTGTTCCTTAATGAACAAAATTTTAGGACAGGTAGGAAGTGGATTAACTTCTACACAGGGTCCTGGGGAGAGGCATTGGTGTCATTCTGGATGGTATCACAGATGTGTTGATCTCTTTTGTTGCCTGAATATATGGCCAACATTCTTGCTCAATCTGGCAATCCCTTCTTGGGGTGGTCTGCTAACTTAAATAGAATGCGCAAAGAAAAAGTAATATAATTTAGGATAGCTCATAGAAAAATAAAACATCAATTCCTTAACATGGATGCGAAAGTGAAAAGAAAAGGTGAGAAAGTCTTCTGATTTATGCACTGAAATAGCCAGAATAGGCCCCTGGGCGGGGGTGGGGTGACAGAAACCTCAGTGACTTAACACACAAAAGCTTATTTTGCAAACGGGTGTGTGGCGTGGGCTCTTTTGGGCATCTCTTCTCCATGGCAAAGACAAAGAGCACAATGACCAAGAGGACCAGTGACTTGGAGACTCTGGCTCCTTCCCCCTGTAGCTCTGCACTCCTCTAGGTCCTTCCAGGAGAAAGAGAATGGAGGGTCACATGTTGGGGGTGTTTCACAGGCCACACCCGCCAGTGGCTTCTACCATTCTGCTTGAATTTCCTCCATCAGAACTCAGTCACGTGCCTCAATCTACGCAGAAGGGAGGCTGGGAAATGTAGCCCAACCATGCGAAGGAGGCAAAGAGGAATGATTTAGGGGACAACTAATTAGTCTGCCACAGGGAACTAAGCTTAATATCAGGGAACAAACGTTTGCCTTCCCTGGCAGATCATATTTTTTGGCCCTAATTATTTATTCCTCACTTTCATCTGAGAGATTAGGTATTCTCCCTAATTCCGTGTAACTTGCAGAGTTGCCCACTGCGGAAGGAATATACTTCCTCTCTCCACTGAAATTGAGCTTGGCTGTGCTGTTTGTTTTGGCCAATGAGATGCAAATTATACCACCTTTTGGCAGAAACTGAAAGAGCAGTTGAATTTTGGGCTCTTTCGTTTTTCTCCATGCCATAAGAACAGCATGTGCCCAACAGAACTGGCCCTTCAACCTGTGTTCCGAACTGAGAAGACCTGTAGGGCTGGGCCCGATAGAGCCGAGCAGAGTGAATTGGAGCTGCGACAGGAGCAAGAAATCGATGCTTTTTGTTAACAGTCACTGACCGTTTGGGGTTATTTTTTATCAGCAAATCTGACTCAAAAGGTCTTCATTTGGCATATGCATAATTCCATCATGGGTAAGATCACAAAAAAAAAGTTGGAGCCGAGCTGATGAGTGAGAGATACAAACTGATCTTTAGTTTTTGGAGCCACCTCTCAATCGACAGCAGCGTGTATCTGAGCATGCGCGAGGCCCTCCGCTTACTCCCCAAATAGTCCGTCACCCAGCCACGTTGTTCTCCTCTGCTTCTTTGCTGCTAACTGTAACAAAATTTCTGGCAATATGGTCACCGAATAGTTAGAAAATAAACATTTTGCTTTTATGTACAAATGATCCTTCTTAAAATAAGTATAGATTATCAGGGGACAGTGAGAAGGCCTAGGAGAAGGGATTGATTAGAAACATTCTCCCATTAACTTTAGAGCACATACCAAAAAAATTGATGTAAAATTTTTGATACCTGGGGATATTGAAAGCGAAGTTTCGAGAAAGTGGAACACAAAGTAGTTGTGTTTTAACAGAGGATGAAGAGTAGCACACAAAAGGGGTATGTCTGGGACCAGTGAACCAGAGCTAGGAGAGCTCTGAGGACCGCTGCAAAGGGAGTGACACAGGACTGCGGGTGTCTGGGCTGGGGCAGTGGCAAGTGAGAACAGTGTGCAGTGTCAGAGGAGGACTTTGTCCGTAGTTGGCCCTTTTTACTGTTGTTGACAAACTTTTACAAATAGTTTGAATTTATACAGCGATAAAACTTGTATGAAAGTATGATAAATTTATTGGCTATTGGTTATATAAATGCAACCCTGACTGAAGATACATATGAGATTTGTCACCATTATTTTCTTTAAAATCATAGACAGGCTACATGCTAGAATATGCATTGATGTTTTGGTGGCACATTTGCTCACTAAAATTGTGTTGAACAGTGTAGTTACATGCTTGGGTTTAGTTGAGCACTAGGTCATCTTAATGACATAAGATTTGGTTTAAGTGGGATGCTATTCTGACGCTGGGTGGACTTTAGGTTGGACTCTGGGTGATGTATGAGGTAGGAGTCTTTAGTTGTTGCAAATAACAGAAAATCCGACTCAAAGTAGCTTAAACAATAAAGACAATGTGTTGTTCACATCACTGAAAACTTTGGAGCCAGGTCAGGGTTCAGGCGTGGGTTAATAATGATATACTGGCTTGGACTCAGTTTCTCTGTGATTGTCTCAGCTCTGCGTTTCGTCATGTGTCTGCTTTAATCTTAGGCTGGCATCCTAAGTGTAACTGCCAGCACTAATCAGGGGTACATGCTTCTTTCTTTGTATTCAGGGGTAGGAAAGCTATTGCTCCCCACACATGCCTAACTAAATTCTTGAACTTTACTCTGATTATTCCAACATGAGCCTATCTCTATTGAGGGCCACTGGGGTTTGCTCACTTCTAAAGCAATTGCTGGGATAAAATGAATAAAATTGTATTCCTTGACTTATGCTGCTCAAACTACACGGCTGCTGCACAGTGGGAAAAGGGTAGTTCCCCAAAGAAACACCCTTAGGTAGTGGGCAGAGCAGGGATGGGCCTTGAGTAAGCAACTGATGACTGTCCTGTGCAGACGACATGGGTTCTGTTACCAACTAAAGTTTCCCGGAGGGTTGAGGAACGTGGAAAAACTCAGGACACAGCTCAGAGGAAGTAAGTCTGTCTTCTGGCTTCAGGCATTTCACACGCTAGTGGGTGCATTTTATGACCCCTTTGGACCTTGACCTTCTTACCTATAAAAAAAAATTGATATTTCCTTGACTTCTAGATGGTAGTGCTTTCCAGAAGCACCGTTGACTAATGAACAGTACAGAAAGTAGCCACTGTATTAAATGTACTTAACAAATGTAAGAAGATGCATCCCAATTTCAGCAGATGTAAAATATTTTTTAATGATGACGAATCTCAGTTCTGAAGATATGACAATGGTAATACTTGACAGATTTGGTTTGAAGATTTGTGGATATGGCATTTGGTAGGCAAGAAAATCCTGTGGTGTTATCTGTCTTACTTGAGCTTGGTTAGTTATTTTGATGGGGGTTTATTATCTTCGTTTCAATATTAAATTTTTCTTGCACAGGGCATGAATCTTTGGGCAAAGATGCCTGTGCTTTCGTGTGTAAAATGAGTGGTTTGAATTGGATGATCACTAACATCTCTTGCCCTGGTTTTACAGCCATGAATGCTGGCATTGACCCGCGTTCCTAGAACTAACCTGAAATTTAAGCAGCCTCTGAGATTTAGGGGGCAAATGGCTGAGTGATTGGGTGAGTGACCTTTTCCTTCTCAATTCTGCTCAGCGTTGGCCCCCAGACCTGTGACAGCCAAATCCCCTCTGTCTGGTTTGCAGTATTGCTGCCACCAAGCAACGCGCCTTTTAACAAACCAGTGTGGGAAGCTGGCGGGGCATATGCCAGTCTAATTTGTACCGTAGAGGATAAGGCTGACCAGACAGGCCATGGAGGTGACTAAGGTTATTCCCATTTGTTCAATTACAGTGTCTCTTTCAGAAAAGTAAGTTTGTTGTTAAAGAATTTGAGTATTCACCCTCTCTCCTGGACAAGGCATATGCTACTCAAAACTAGCAACTAGTTAACGATTTGACAGCAGCCGTAAATTATCCCCTAAACAAATTTTCTGGAGAGATATAAGTCAAAAAGGATGTATGTCAAAAACCACACTGCTCTAATGAGTCTGCCAAAAGTTAAATGGTAAGAGGGAAAATTTTCCACTTGTTCCCTAATCCTTTCTTCATCCCATTCTATTTCAGGTAAATGACTATCTTTCTGCTGAAGATGAGATAACTCATTTTATTTCTCTATCTCCTTGTTTGTAATGAGCCCTATTTTCTAGCCATGTAAAGCTTTAGAGTAAGGTAGGCACCCTGGGAAGTGGAATTAATACTTTTAGGCAAATAGTCTCTCAATGAGTATAATTAAGCAGTAATTTAGTAAAGTTTACACATAAAATAACTGTATAAATGTGCCAAATAGCTCCCAAAGAGTTAATTTTTCTGGAAAGGGAGAGGGGAAGAAAACAAATGTTCTTTCAACATGACTGCATCAGGTCATTTGCTAGGCATTTTCACACATAGTAATGTATTTCTTTCATAACAGTCCTATAAAATATGTGGAATTATCCCTATTTCTGCCTGAGAAAATGGAGTTTCAGATGGGATAAGAAACTCAGGGCCAATAAATAAAAAAATATATATATAAATATGCAAATTTGGCTATGAAGCTTATTATCTTTCTTCTTAATGCACTGTGATAATCTGGATCTTCATTTTGTAAAATTCTGCGTAGATCATTGTAATAACAACACTTACTGAGTATTTACTGTGCCAGGCATTATGTCAGGTGCCTTGCATGCATTATTTCATTTAATTCTTGTAACAAACGTTCATGTTATCTTTATTTTGGAGATGAAGAAACAAAGCTAGCGTGGGGCACGGTCTGCATCCTCTTCTCTACACTGCAGCCAGGGGTTTTTTAAAAAACAAAATGAAAAACTAATCTTGTCACTCTCTGGGATGAAACGCTTCCATGTCTTCCCTTCCTGCAGGGCGCTGTGCGCTGGACCCCAGCGGACCTCCAGTCCCTTCTTGTTTCACTTCCCCGCAGCTCTGCCCTGCAGCCGCCCTTGGCTCAACGGTGGGCTCTCTCTGCCGAGAAGGTTCTCCTCTCCACCTCTGCAGTCCCTCTCTTTACTAGGTTAACTCAAATTTATTCTTCAGTTCTCGTGTTATTGTTACGGAACTCTTCTAGATCCAACACAGGATTAAGATCATCTACTTTTATTTCATAGCATCACTCACAGTATATAACTGTGCCTTTACTTTTGTGACTTTATCTGTGAGATCCATGAAGACAGGTCTTATATTTGTTTTATCATTATCCCTAGTACTGACCATGTTTCTTGGCACTTAGTGGGTATATAATATTCATTGAATGAATAAATGACTAGAACTGAAAATATTTTTTACCTGACCTCAAAGTTCTTATCAATAAGATACATTCATAGAGAAAATATCCATGCAGCAGGATGATGTATGAAGCATTAAATATATAACTTTCTGTTTTCTCAATCCAATTATCCTGACCCATTTGAGCAACAGGGATTAAGGCTGTCATTGTCCTAACTGGGAAGAGGAATATATTCCTTGGAGAGACTGTAGGACTTGATGTTACAAAATTGTCTCTTGACTTCTAAAGCCTGCAACCAGGTCTAAGAAAGGAAAGATCTGGGAAAAGAATATATTGGCTGAGTGGGATTAGAGAAGGGCCTTTCAATTAATGGTAAACTGAGGAGAGTTTGGCCACTGAGTATGAGAGATACTAGTATGGATTGCCCTACGTTTACCTCCAAACCACTGGGAGAAGAGATAATTGACCTCTTGAGATCATGAGGATTGTGAGAAGAGGAGAGGATTAGTTTACAGTCTGCCATGGTTGCTTGGGAAACTGTAAGTATGGCAGACGGGGACTTGTGCCACTGCAGGTGGAGAGAGCAGAGCAGAGATGACTGCAGGGCACGGCTGGGCAGATGGCTCTGAGTACAGCCTTAGGAAGAGTGCTCCAGCAGGAGGTAAAGAACACTTGGATGTCTTTCTGTGGGCCCAGAGAAGCACGGATGTGGTGCCGAGGGCTGGTGGTCCAAAGTGTCACAGACGTGGCACAGAGACGCGGGCACAGATGGAAGCAGGGGTTGTGCAAGCTGGAGGCCAGATGGACATAATAGCCTCTGTGGATCCCAGCATGGAAGGCTGCAGTCGGTGGAATGACAGTCGTGGAGATAAGCACAGCTGGGATGGAATGATCGAACATCTCGGTGACAGCAGGCCAGGACAGATCAAACCTCAGAAGTGGATGTACTCCACCTACCCCACACCACTCCAGGAGAAGGAGGAAAAGATCTCAAGCTTGGCTGAGTTTAAACCTAGATAATAAAGTGGACAGGTTTATCTGGAAGTGATTAGAGAAAGTTTCTTTCTCTCAGGGGAAATGAAGTGTGGAGGTAGAAATTAAGTTTAATTATAGGAAAAAAAAATATCTAGTTTTACACACCTGTGTTTTCCTTGGAAAATTGTATCTCCTGAAACTCCATGGTACCTTTCTTCTTCAAACATATTTTCCAGTAATTAAATGGTCATGCACTTTAGGTTGTGTGAAATCAGTGTAGCTAAAACATACTCTGCCCTTCTCCAAATCCCAAAGGAAATGTGCTTTGCCTTTAGTTCCCAGAACTAGTAAATCCTGTGGCGGTGATTGCCTTCTTCCATCACACCAACCAGACAATAGGAACTGCGTAATTCATGGCAAGCAAGTTACTTAGCCCTCAAAAGCGAATTGCTCACAGAAAAGGAGAAACACCACCTTTTATTATTTTTTCATATAACCCAGTATTATTGCATTGAAGATAAACTGCCTCAAATTCCAATTTACCAAACTAGAATACTCTAATAAAAGCAAGATTTGTCAGGTGGCCAGATTTAGCCTTTTCATTACTTTGAATCACTGGAAATACAAAATTTTCTAATATAGTAATGTTTTCCTTTCACATTCTGTTCTGAACTGTGACCGGGGGAAAGTACAAGACCTCTGGATCCAATTTTACCATTTGGAATGTTGTCCATTTTGTTATCAGTGCTTTTAAAATGTTTCCTCAAAACATAAATGACCTTTTGAGAGCAAAGTCTGGATTTCTGATATTTTGTTGAATGTTCCTTGAACGTATTTCTACTTTTTCAAGGAATAAGATTGCTTTTTGAAGTTGTTTGGCAAAATAGGTACATTATTTTTCATGTCGGATAATAAGTTCTTGATTCTGTTTCATTTAATTACTTACTAGCTTTGCATAATGAGCATATAATGGCAAAGAAAAATAATTCTGTCCTTTTTTGTTTTCTTCCTTCCCCATCAAGAATCAGTCTCATTTTTCATTAGAGAGTGACTAAGGATTCTCTCTCCTTCTGTTTTACTTTTCAGGGGAAAGGGAGTAGTATTAATATAAAGTACTTTTAATTGACATTAGAGCATTCGTACTATATTTTAGGACAAATAGGGGAGGTTTTTCCCTCCAATCAACAATGAGGAAAATACATTGTAATAACACCATTAACAAATCATAAAAGAACTTTAAGTTAAAAAACTAATAAATATTCTATGAATAATGCTACTTTTAAGTCTGAGTTATTTGCCTTGAGAGTCTTCATTGATCATGTTAACAGGCTAATTTTCAAATAGTTATTATAGAGATGTATTGCCAGATTGGGCATGTTGGCTCTAAAAGATTGGTCCAGATTTTTATTCCTTGTAAATGACTGAGGAGATCAACTGCAGTGAAATCAAAATTAGCTGTATTGTTACATTTGGCCCAATTTTGGCCCCTGATGAAAGAGATTTATAGCCAAGATCAATTGAGATAAACTTAGAAGGTTTTTTATTTTTAATTTTTTCGTTATAATTGTTAATGTTTTGTTCTTGATTTTCTACGTAAACATGCTAAATGCTAATTCTATTTAATGATTATTAAATTGGGCAGGAAGTATTTTACAAATTATACAAAGTATAAGGGTGAGGCATATTATGTGATAATATGTTAATGTTAGCGTAAGGTGAAAGTTAGATATACTAAAACTTATCTTTGGATTTCCTTAACATCTCAGATTTTCAGTCCAGATATCTTTCCTGCATCCCAGTTTTGTGTGAACAGCTGCCTGCTTCTCCACTCAGAAATATAGTAAACAACTCAACCTTAATATGTCCGCTACTGAAACCCTTACTCTTCCTTTCCAAATCTACTCTGCCTTCTCAAACTCAGTGATAGTAGCTCCATTTTTTTCAGCTGCTCAGATCAAAAAGCTGGAGTCATCCTGAACTCTTGTCTTCCTCTCATACTTCATGTACAGTTAGTAAAAAGATCTTTGTGGCTTGACTTTTGAAATACGTTCAGAACTTGACCTCTTTTCACCACTGTTACTGTTCTGGAGCATCATCTCTCACTGGGGCTATGGCAGTAGTCTCCTCATTGGTGTCCTTGCTCCCGCTCCTTCAGTGTGTTCTCAACATGGCAGTTGGAGTGATCCTTTTAAAACATAAGCAAGATCAAGTCATTCCTCCATTCAAAAGTCTGCAGTGTCTCCCTGATTCACTTAGAGTATGAATGACTTTACGATGACCAATAAGACCCTACCTGACTGGCCTCCTTCCACACCTCCATTAACTTTATTAACTGCTTGACTTATATTTCCTATACTCATTTCCTTCTAACCACACAAGGCCTCAAGGTGTCCTGAAAGCAACCTATGAGTTCCTTTTTCTTAGAATTTTTATATTGACAGTTCCCATGGTCTGGAAAGTTCTTCCTCTAGATAGTTGCATATGTAACTTTTTTTTTTATTTCAGCATATTACAGAGGTACAAATGTTTAGGGTTACATACATTGCCTTTACATATATTGCCTCACCTGAGTTAGAGCTTCAAGCATGTCCATCCCCCAGATGGTGCGCACTGCACCCATTAGATGTGAATATACCCATCCCCTCCTCCCCACTCCCATCTGCCTGACACCGATGAATGTTATTACTATATGTGCACTTAAGTGTTGATCAATTAAAACCAATTTGATGGGAAGTACATGTGGTGCTTGTTTTTCCATTCTTGCGATACTGCACTTAGTAGAATGGGCTCAAGCTCTATCCAGGATAATACAAGAGGTGCTAGATCACCATTGTTTTTTGTGGCTGAATAGAACTCCATGGTATACATATACCACATTTTATTAATCCACTCACTTTTTCACATTCTTCAAATCTTCACTCACAAACCTTCCACTGAGTCCTACCTTAATCGCCCTCTTTGAAGTTGCAACCTACCCATTTGTCTGGTCCTCTGCCCTGGCACACTCGACCACCCTTACTCTGATTTACTTTGTCTTTTATTTTGTCATAGCACCTAGAGCTTTGTAATGTACTATGTAATTTACTTATCCATGATGTTTTCTGTCTTTCCATATTAGAATAAAGCTCCGTGAGTGTGAGGATTTTTGTTTTTATTACTTCTAAGCACTTGGAAATTTTGTTAATTTCTAAGTCTTAATATTATATATTTCATAAATAATCATTATTGGAAGGTCAAAGGCCAAGACTTAAATTATTTTATCATATTCTTATATTTTAGTTTTGGCTTTACTTTTCCATGAACATTGGAGAATAAAGTTTGGTTTAAAGGGTTGTCCCAGTGCCTTACTCCTTCATCTTAACTCTGCCAAGAAATGAATAAATGGATACATTTGTTTAGTGTGTTGAATTGGTCCCTTGCATGGATGTTAGTGTCTCCAAGACAATGGTAGGATGGAGGACTGTGACTAAGGTGCCATTCTTCATGACAAAAAGGAAAGTGTTTGAGATTATCATGATTAAAGCAATGAGGAGAGGGATATTATATCTGTGGTATTGCTGAATAGACTCAAAGAGCAGAGGCTTTTCAAGATTAGAAGGATGACAATGGGGAGAAAGAAGAATACCTTTCTTAACATCAAATACTGAGAGAGATGAGATGTGAGAAAAGAAACAGTTACCATAAAAGAGAAAGAGATATGTAGGATAAAGCCAGGCCTTGGCTAGGGCAAGAAATTTTTGAAATGAAACACATCTTGCCATGGAATAGCAACTAATCCCAAAGTGGGAGAGTGTGCAACATATGTATTAAACTGAAATAAGATGTTTATTCTATTCAAATGAAAAAGGCTAATTGGGTTTCAATGTAATCATGGAAGCATTCATGGTTTATACTAGCATGTTGCATGTAGATCATATAGTAAGCTAGAGGATAACAGTTCTTTAGAGGTAACAATTCTTTCCAGTTGGAATCCAAACAGAGTATGACATTTGACTTAACAGTCTTATATTCAGGTCTCACAACATGTTTTTAGGGGCTTCACGAAGCTGTTTCATTGCTGCACCTTTTACTCTCCCTGTTTTCAACGGGAACTCTGTACAGCACACATCTGTATTACCTCAAATCACTCTGCAACCTCAGCCCTTTGGAAAATGGCCCCTTATTTGTAGTCCAAAGAGATATTTTTGTATTAAGACTTCAAGAAAAAGACATATTTAAGACATTTTTAAAACTAAAATTATACTCTAGCTATAAGAAGTAGGCAAAATAGACTACATCAAACACTTATTAGTACAGCAGAACTTGGGAAATTGCTTTTTCTTTCTTTCCACATCCTAATGCTTTTGTGCATTAAAGAAAAATTCCCTTCTTTTCTGTTAGGTCCTCCTGAGCCGAGAGAGAGAGAGAGAGAGAGAGAGAGAGAGAGACACACACACACACGAAGCCTCATATGTAGCAAAATGCTGTTTATTTTGGGCATCTGGGTGCAGATGGGTGGAGGCCAAAGAGCGTCCACAATGAGGGAGGGGAAAGCCTTGGGTTTTATAGAGGATTTCTTAGGGGGGAGTGAGTACCTGGGCCAGAACAGCCGCTGTAATAAAAATTTTTTTTTCAAATAATGAATTTCTGGGACCCCTGGGTCAGTCTCATCCTGTAGAGATAAGGGAGGGGGGTAGTTTCGTTCTTATCACGGGGGATAGGAAAGCTGGCTGCAGCTGTTGGTTAGGTTTAGGACTGGTTTAGGTAGCTGGTTGGTTAGGTTTAGGACTCTCCAGAGCCCTGAGGCTATTGATTGTCAAACCTCGGTTTTCCATTAACCACATTCTGTCCCGTACATACTTTTTGAGTTCCCACCTGGAACAAACCTAACATTTTCATTCTCATTTCCTCATCAGAAAATCTGTTTTATATGGAAACTGATCAACCCATGACTTTTCCATAGGTTCTTTAAAATTTATTGAGTCCATGAAGTTCATAGCCATAGGTAATTTTACATTAAAATTAAATGTTTCGATTTTAATAATCTGATCAACTTCACAAATCGTTCACTGGCATTTCATGTATTCCAATATATCAATACATGACTTGAGGAGCTTCCAGGTTGGTGAACCCTTTGAGGTCCAGGACAGTGGTGCACCCTGAGAGGGCATAGAAGCTCCACAAACCCATGTTTGCAATTGTGAATTGTGTTGCTATAAACATTCGGGTGCAAGTGTCTTTTTAGTAAAATGTCTTTTTTCCCTTTGGGCAAATCCCCAGTAAGCAGGATTGCTGGATCGAACGCCCTCCCTTGCCCTACGCCTCTCTTCCACTGGGCTATTCTTGAGTTGCCGATTTTCCTCTCTGGAAAACACAATTATTTGGTTCATTTAGAGAAAGAACCCCAGCAGAAAAATACACACAAACATACACCAGAATTTTTTTTTACCTTAATTATGATCGTAACGCAATTCTTAATATAGAATGTGTTTCCTTTGAAAGGAAAATGCACAGTAAAATGAGAAAGACACATTAGACCTGTAAATAGTTAAAGAGATAAATTAAAAGTTCAGCCTAATTTATCAGGGAAGATGAGATTTCTTTTACTGTTATATCAAACATTCTTCCCTTCATTTCATTGTATTTTTTACCAGCTTCCATTTTTATAAGATGCAAGGTACTTTTGTGCTATTAATATCCTGTATACCCAATAGAGAAGAATATGATGAACTCCTTTTTAAAAATACTTTGAAAGCTATAATATGCATGGATTATTTTTATTGCGTATATTTAAATAACACCCTTGATTATTTAAAAACTACTTCTATGTAAAAACACAATAAAATTATCTAAATGCACATCAAGTGAGTGATATCACAACAAAATATCTTAAAAGGTATGTCAAAAAAAGAGAAAGGGTTGATACCATAGTCTCAATGGCCAATCTAAATATGTATACAGGAAAAATTATAGATACGTTATTTTCATGTAACTGTTTAGTTCTGTTTGTGGTGAAGAGCTGAAGTTGTTTTAAAATACTGAAATATATTAATCTCAAAGACCTTTATTTGAGAAAATTTTCATTGAATTTAGCTATTTAGAACCAAATTATATACTCTAGGCAAGCATCAGATATAGATTTTCTATTTTAAGAGCATATTCCAGAAAAGAAAATATTTTTATTTTTGGAGTACTTTTTCTGCTATCAAAAATAGCCCAAACAGGTAACCAAAGTAATGAGTAAATAGTGAAAGTCTCTGAAATGAATTTTTTGAGGTCATCTTTTAAACAAAAATTGATAATAAAGTAATTAGATCAGTGGGGATAAGTGTTCTTTTTTTTATGTCTTTTTTTTATGTCTTTTTTTTTATTGTTTGTTGTTTATAGGGGTACAGATGTTTAGGTTACGTATGTTGCCCTTGCCCCCGCTTCCCCCCAAGTCCCAGTCCCAAGCGTGTCCATCTCTCGGATGGTGCACATTGCACCCTTTGTGTATGCATATATCCGTCCCCTTCTCCCCCTCACCCCTCCCCCTTCCCCCTCCCTCCCTACCCGACATCCAATAGATGTTATTCTTATATGTACACTTACGTGTTGTTCAGTTACTACCAATTTGATGGCGAGTACATGTGGTGCTTGTTTTTCCATTCTTGGGATACTTCGCTTAGTAGAATGCGTTCCAACCCTATCCAGGAGTATATGGAGCATGTACTTACATTTGCCAGGTAATGATATTGAGAGATTTATAATGATACAGCCAAGCTCTACCATTGTTATCAGATGCTAGGTATGAGCTAGATGGGATGGGCTTAGAGGTGCTGTATACCAAGCTACTGGCCAAATGAGCTCACTTAACATAATATTCTAATCATAGATAATTTTATAATTATCCAAATATATGTTAATTTTATTATCATGTTTTTGCCTCAAATGATGTCTCTTTCAGTGTTTGGAATTATGGCACGTAGTTAGAGAGCTACAGATGAATGATAGGACTAATTGCTCTAACTAAAATCAAATCTCCTCCAGCTTTCTGACTGTGAGCCACGAAACACACGCAGGTTCCCTCCTTCTTGTCTTGCGAAGGCATCAGCAACTAATCAATGTGGTGATGCTCGGTTGTTTAAAGTACTGTCGTTTTTCACACTATTCCCAGCCCACTTTCAGTTAGGCTGTTTGGCTACTTTGGCCAACAGGCTGTGGATAGAAGTGGTATCTATTTACCTAGACAGAAAGCAGAGAAGAATAGTACCCTGTCAACGTCTCTCTCCCAGCAGGTCAGAGGAGGTTGCACGGTGCGGGTGGCACAGTTATAGCTGCCGAGTGTTTGTCAGCCTGGGTCCTATCTCAGGCAACCCCTCCCACCCCTGCACTTAGCTTTAAGAATATATCCTGGATAATGCAAGTACGACTTACAATAATGACAAAAATAAATACTGGTAACTGTTAACTAGTAAAGACACATACATTCAAAATTACTTCAAAAACTTAGATCCATAGGGAACGGTTTGTGCAGAAGTGACATGAATGCTAGGGGAGCCACCACGCAACTGGATGGGATAGAGCACATGAGGGCTGGGGAGTCATGGAGCAGTATTGACTCACGGTTTACCTGGCCAGACCGTATATGCTTATATTTGTCATAAAATTAAGAGAACCCGTATCATTCAAACTTTTGCTTAAAGAAAACCTGAGTGCAAACTTCAAGATGTTAGCCATGATCATGGTTAGTGATGTTCAACCAGCTGTCTATTAATACTTTACTTCTGACCCCCAGTGTAATAGCCGATGACCCCGTAGCACATAAGGTCACGATGCCACATAACTATTCTAGAGCGATGTTCTCAGCCTTGCCTAGACGTGAGATATCCGCAGAGGGCTCTAAAACATCCAGGATGCCCAAGCCACGCCAAGGCCTAATTAAACTGAGATCTCTGGGAGAGGACCTAGACATCTGTATTTTGGAAAGATTCTGAGGTATAAAAGATGCAGCCAAAGTTGAGAACCACTGGACTGGTGAGGAGAACCCTGCTTCTTCATCTTTGATCTGCATAAAAATTATAAAAGCCAATAGTTTATTTCCACTTCAGTAATAACTTTCTACTGGTTTGTGGGGTATGCAATATGTTGTCTTTCTAATGGCCAAGTTTCCTTGTGTGATTTAACTGCCTTTTTATTCTGAGTGTTATTTGAAAAGAAGAGTAATACCTCTGGGGAAATCTTAGAAATTCCAGATCTCCTTAATGTTTCAAGGGCTGGATTAGAGTTTTCCCAGGTTTTGATTCATTAATTTACTTCCTCAAGGCGTTAGCCAGACAAAGACAGTGCACTGTGGGAGCTGACATTCAGACAAAATCACTACATGTGTTTGTTTGAAGGTAATTACTGAAGTAAACACAGTTGACATTATTTCAGTGTGCCAGGTGCAGGATATATGTATGTACAAATACATGTGTCTTGGGAACAGTACATCCTTGGTGTATTAAAGAATTGGTAAAGAAAATACTTGATATTTACACACTGGCAGAAAAATTTTTCGAAGCTTTTGCATCTTTATGAAGTCCTTGCAAAGCCTAAATTTGTGGGTATGAGTGAATTCTATCTGCTGCTTTTAAAGAAAAAAGGACTCTTTATATTTGGAAAGATGTGGGTGAAATAAGTTCATGTACAGGTATTTACATACATGTGTATTTATATCTGTGTATGTAGTACTATTTGTACTAGCAAACAGGACACATGCTAATAAATTTTCTCAAGTAATTAGCTTCATGAACTACTGATGGTCAACATTTTATCTCTAACATTCCTTAAACAGGGCATCATAGCCTTGGTGATTACACCCTGGGTTTTGCAGCCAATGTGATGAGTTTGAGTCCCACATTTACCTTCCTCGGATGGTGTGAGGCTAAATGAGGGAGTATATTTAAAGTGGTTAGAACAGGGCCTGGCACATAGATAATGCTAAAAAATATTTTCTGTTATTCTGAAACAATCTAAAATACGGGATAAGAGATTATGTCCCTAATGTATATGAAGAACTTTCAATAAAAACTATCATGTAGATCACATATAGACAAGAATTTCTAGTTCCCTCCATCCTCGGAATGCATTTGTTTTATGTACACGTTGATCCTGACGCTTCATGCAGCTTTGTGACTTTTGCCTCATAGCTGTCATGCTCTTGGAAACCCCACAAAATATTCTGTGCTTTATGAAACTGCTTCTCTGCCTGCTTAGTTTCTTGGTAGCTTTAGTTGTGAAGCTTTGGCGATTTCCAGCTGAGAACTTATGTTATAATCTGTTGACTCTGGTTGTGTTATCTGAGTTTCCTTTACTGTGGTTGTATGTCTGTTTGCCCCTGCTGAGTCTATGGGGAGAGTAAAGGGATGTTCATTCCACTAGAGGACCCCTCTAGTGGTATGTTCTCCAATTACTGAAATCTCAGTCATGTATTCCTGAAGATTTATCTACATGGATAGTTGACGGCTAAGAAAGAAAAAGGCATTTGCCACGTATCTTCTTTCTCCTGTTTTTCACTCGAAATTTACCACTTCTAAAAATTTGCGTGCCTTGTTCTTTTACAGTCTGGTGACTGCCTATCCTGCTGAGAAGGTGCCTTTACATGAGACTATCAGATATCAAATATCATAATTCAGTGCAATGAACATCTAGTGAGATTCCGGGCATCATGGCCCAGCAAGGAAGAAATGTGAGGCTAAAAAGTACCGGGCACCACTGTCAAACCATCTCGGTCACCTCTACTGAAAATCTGCCACTTTAGGTAAGAAGACTATTTTGCTACAGGGTTTTAACCACGTTTTAGAACATCTAAATGAATGAGTGGAACTTTAAAATTGTGTTTTCTAGAATTATTTGAAAAATATATTTATAAGGGTTTGGACTAACAATAGAAGAGCCACAGTGTGCCAGTGGGTGCAGTTTCTGTACAACAGTCGAACTAAGAGACTAGTTTTCTGTTGTTGTTATATACACACACACACACACACACACACACACACACACACACACACATATTTTTAATCATAGCCATTTAATGTGCCATCAGCTGAAAGGGCTCATCCACTAATCTTGTCATTTAACTCTAAGAATTAGGGTAATTCTGGCAGCTTTAACAGGATTATAAATAGACCACCTATCTGCTAATGGATATTTTATATCAGCATCACATTTAGGATTTTAATTAGAGCTTCTTTTGTTACTTGCTCATAGAAAGTAAAAGGAACATATCAAATATAGAGATTAATTATGGTGAACCCAAGGTTGTTTCATTTAAGCTCAATGAGAATTTCCTCTGATAGGAACTAATACAGCAAGTTAAGGCAGTCTTTCTATGTGATGCTTTAGAACCAGTCAACCTAGTAAAGAAAAATCTCACTTGTTTTTAGCTGGAAAATTCTATTCTTTAAACCTTTTTTTTAGGTATCTAGTTTTTAAAAAAGTGTGAAATAGGGTGCATGAGTAAAATGCTAATGTAATGGCATCTAAAAGCTGATATTTTAATTTAGCTCATATTGTCCGTATCTTCCAGTCAATTTCCATGAAGATTCTCAATAGAGTCCTCAGATTACTCATCCTATCATAAAATTATTAATCACATTTTAAACACTTCCTGAATTCCAGTGCAGAAGAGGGTTGGCCATTTATCAGTTACAGAGAGAGGCCAACAGGGCTACAGCATGGTTCAAGGTCCATGCCATTTTTTGCCACCACTGTTGTTTGCTCATACTTGTGCTTGAATTACTGTCCGCAAATGGAAGGGTACTATGGCAACTCCCCACGAGTTCCTTGCATTTCTACATGTGTCTAGAGTTAAGTGCTGACTGCCGGGGGAACCAGTGCAGGTGCTGACACTGTGGCTCCTGCTCTCGCTAAAACCAACTTCCCTTTGTCTTTCACCCAGGAGTCTCGTATTCTACCAGTATCCCCGAAACTGTAGCAGGCTAACTTGGCTTGTAAGTAGGGCAAAACTTCAGCCCTTTCATAGTCCTTGACCATTCAGATACTCTCTGCTTGGCTCTTCTAATAATAGTATTTAGTTAATATGATTATTTTACTTTTCTTCCCCACATTCCTCAGTTTGAAATTTGGGACTAATCAGTTATCCTCACTGAGCCTCAGTTTACTTATTTGCAGACTGAAGATAATTATATCTACCTTATGGCCTATTTGGAGAATTAAGTAATATATGTAAGAGAACTTTGCATAAAGCAGTGTACTGCTTTTAGTAATTGCAATGATTCATTCGGTAGCTTACATTAAATTTTCTGTTTTAATGTGCTAGTGCTCATTGACATGTTAAAAACGATTATTATGATCTTTCATCAGGACACTCTAAAGCAACCTTGTGAAGTTAGAAAATAGGGGCAGAATTTTTTGTGTTCTTTCAGTTGGAAAATGAAGACAAAGAAATGTTAAAATAATTTTCTCTAGTTTCACAAGTTTTAGGACTCAGGTATCTTAGGAAGCAGTCAAAATTCATGCATGGAAATCCATAGATGTTTCTATCCATGAAACATTATTTGCAAAATCTCCTCTGCATAAATTAGAACATTGAGCTGTAACCGTGGAAAATTTTCTAAAAAAATGAAAAATTGACATTGCTGGACACTCATATAGGAATATTTTCTTTTTGAAAAATGATAAGTTAAAAAATATCTGTAAATATTAAAAATAGAAAACTGGACTCGATGGACACATAGTTAATAATCGAGTGTCAAAAGTAGACTAAAAGTAATGAACATCACTCGAGGATTTCTGTCTCACTTGACCTTAGCTCTGCGTTGATGCCTTACATGATTCCAAAGGTTCATTTCAGGGATGAGGGATGGAAAGTTGAATAGTGGGTCTTGTGAGAAAGAAAAGGTCTAGGACCCCAGTGTAGGTGACTTATTCCAGGGAGTCATTTCTCATGGATCCATTAATGCTGGGTTTATTTGCCATAAGCAATTCCTGACCATGGGCATCCTGTTAAGAACCTTCAACAGATAAGATCCTCCTTGTAGCAAATCATGACTCCTGTATTTTCTTCAAGGTCCATTTATCTGCTTGACAAAGAGATTGGATCTGTCATCTGCCTTCTTTACCCGAGGGACTTCCTGTGGTTAACCAGATGTCTTAACTGTTTTCTTTCTAAGTACAAAAGGAGAAAAATAAAAAAGTTATTTTTTTTTTAACAACTTAAACATTCTATTTAGAACTGATCTTGTGGTCTTTGTTAAGACTTTACTGAACATTTTATATGTATTCTCTTATTTCATCATAGAAATAACCCAGCAATATGGGGGGTACTATTCAATGATTACAAATGAGGAACTTGAACTTCAGAGGAGGTAAATATTTTTTCCCATATTATGTGGGTGTAAGTGTTACAACGAAGTAGTAAATTCAGATCTCGCTTAGCGCACAATCTGTGTACTTGACGTGAATCACACTGATTCTCCTCACACCTCAAATGCTTTGACCCACATATGTCTTATGCAGGTAACGGAAAGTGGGTCTTCTACAACTTGTGTATGGGGGTGATTTGGTTTCCCGGGGCAGTTTAGTGGCTGCCATGACGGAAACCTTCCACTAATTTGGGGGAGCGGGTGCTGAACCTCTAAAATTTTTCGCAGATACCCTTCTTTAGTGGACACTTGAATGTACAGAAAGTGAGTCTAGCATTATAGAAATACTTTAAATTCTGTCTACACACTTTATTTCACGTACCCTTTGACTCGCTTGAACTAACTAAAATGGCAGTTATAAAAACATGAAACTGTAAAGTCCTTATGATAGAGAAGACGGAAAAAAAGGAATAATAGAACTCCACTAGTGTATTCCGACCAAAATCTAAATTCAGACAGCAGACAGAGGTTGAAGGAGATTCTCGTAGGGCCCCAGCACCTCCCGTGGGCGGCCGCCAAGGGCCTCTTCATCCCCAAGGAGGCCTCTGGGCCGCTTCTCCCTTTTCTTTCTCCCAAGCACAAAACCCCCAAACTTTTGTCACTTTTGTATTACGTGTTGAACAATTTAGCTGTTACATTTTCTATAGCTCTCATCTTTCTAACAACAGAGATGTCGCAGGCCACTCTATCCCTTTTTTCTCTTCCTTTTCTTGGTGGTAGCCAAATAGTTGAGGCTGTAAGAAGGCAGGTAGTAGGTGTGTGTCTTTGTGTGTATCGTGGGTGGGGGATGGTGGGTAGAGGATAAATAGCAGTTTACAAATTTTGAAAATCTGTGTTCTGGTTGTTAAAGTACTTGACGATATAATTTGAGGGTTCTCAAAAACAAGTACTTATTTTACCAGTGGGTTGGAAGTGGTCCTACCTGGTATACCAGAAATTGGTTACCTTGGCTTTCTTTTCATAAATCACATAAACTGAGCTGTTTATGAAAGAGAAATAATATGTTTATAAACATTTATACAGTTAAGTACTTTATAGTGTATTCCCCCCCCACATTATAAATGATGGATAACAACAATTGCATTTATTAAGTATTTAACATGTGTGCTATTTCTTGTTATACTGTAGACTACTTAATAGTAATTAATAAAAAGCACATAGAGTTAATAAGATTGCAGAAATATAACATCCTAAAACCAAGAATTACAAGTTTTATTATACTAGTTGTTTATATAGTCTTGGTTGTTTAAAGTTAAGTCCCCACAGTTCATTTATGTGATGAGTTAACTTTTGGATACCTTGGTTACCCAAGGGATGAGGTAAACAATTTTTGAATCATTCAATTTTTTTTCCTTAATAGTCTGGAAAACTAGACATGGAAAGTACCCTGAATTTCGTGTTAGGCAGATGTGTTTATAATTGAGAACTGGTGAGAGCAAGGGCAGTGGCCTTGCCCATGAGTGTGGTTCCATCTTTGACAGGTACGTTGGTGGGGGCCTTTGGGTAAATCATGTGCCTTCTGGGAGGCTCAGTGTTCTTAACTGTGCAATGTGTCCCCTTCTCTGAAATGTCCATTTCATTGGGTTACATGGAGGAACGAACGAAGTGATGCTTGGAATACCCTTCCCCGGCCCGTCAGTGGCTGGCTCCTTTTCATCCTTCAGATCCCAGCTCAAAGGCACCTCCTGGGTGAGACCTGTTGCTTCAGTTCTGCGCCACCCACGTGGTGGGGCCACAGTCGTTGCTGTTACTCTCTATCACGTCACACTGCTTATTTCCTTCACGGCGCTTATCACCTTCTGAAATTATCTTACGTATTTATTTACTTGTTTATTTTCTCCCTGTTCCTATAAAATGTAAGTTTCATGAAGTTAAGAAACTTGACTTTTCCTCTTCCTCCTGTATACTTTAGGACAGTACTTAAAACAATGTCTGGCACATAGTAGGCATTCAACAAAAACATAGAGGCAAAAAGTGTATAAAGTGTAAAGTGCAATGCAAATTGGCTGCTTTGATTTCATATTCAAAACCATGTCTTCTGTTTTATCTAGATGACGTATTGTTCTTCCTAGTAAGAAAAATGTCCCCTGTAAGGTTTGGTGGTGTCATAGTTGTTTTTTTTTTCTTTTTAAAAAAGGTATATAGAAAGCATTGGCTGAATGAGCTGTGGTGAAGACGCAATAAGCGTAGCGGTTAAAACAGGAGCCAGATTTGCAGTTTGTGAAAGGAAATACCATAGGAATGATCCTGTTCTGCCCGGCTATGGGATTGGTAGGGAAATCTAATTACTCGTGTGAGTGAATAAGAGCAGGTGAAGACATAAAACTCTGGTCAAAGAGAAGATTTCATCTCTCGGGTTGTAATAAGACACCTTGAATATCCAGGTGTGTGTATCTGCCATGACTTAGACCAATTAAAGGTGATCTTTTGTGAATACCAGCTATTTTTGTGAAAGCTCGAGTTTACCTGAGGAAAATTTACTGTTAATAAGTTTATTCAATACAAGCCACATGGGGGATATCATTTTGGCAGGAGAGATAATCCTCAGCCACTTAACCATCTAAAAATAGAAATGCCTCAATTCCTGGATCAAAACGTATGTGCATTTAAAGAAGGACGGAGGAGAATAATCTTTCTGCTTTGTCGGGAAAGGCAGGTTGGTTGAATGCCTGCCCTGGGGAGTCAGCTCTGGTATCACGGTCATGGCCAGTGATTAACTCTGTGATCTTAACTCCATAAGCTCCAATTTCCTCATGCATGAGATGAAGTTGACAATGATAATAGTCTTAAGGGGTTGTTTCGAGGATTAAGAGGGCACGTGCGCACGCACACGCGCACACACACACACACACACACACACACACGCAGAGCAGTATCTGATACACGGTCAGCACTTTAGAACGGTTGCTGTAATACTGCTCTCTAGTCGGTCACCCAGAAAAGGAAATAAAGAAAGATCTGATTGTTTGCTTCTGTGGTGGCCCTGTGCTTTTTCAACAGTGGCTCTTTGAAGTAAAATGTTTCTACTGTTTTTTCAGAGCTCTGGAGGAGTAAGAATTATCATAGGCCTTTGATACGGTGGTGAATAAATCAAGTGACAGGAGACACAGTTCTGGAATCACCGAGGAAGGGGCAAGTTACACTGTGAGGTGATAGTTTTCGATGATAATTATTAGATACTTTCTGTGCCAGTGCTTCAGAAGAAAGCTAGTGTTTTCGAAATGTATTCCTTTCACTAAAGGCCTACACTAAAAAATCTTGTCTTTGGGGTGCATTAATGTGAACAGAATATGAGAAAACCAATTTATATCTCTTGGTTGTTAAAAATGTCTATTTTTATTGAAGAGAGAGCTTGTTTTTTTCCCTTCGAAGTACTAAATTAGCAGTGTTGGCTAGGCACCGGTGGCTTATGCCTGTAATCCCAGCACTTTGGGAGGCCAAGATAGGAGGACCTCTTGAGGCCAGGAGTTTGACACCAGCCTGGGCAACATAGCAAGAGACTCCATCTCTACAAAATAAATAATAAAAAATTAGCTGTGCATGGGGGTGTGCACCTATAGTCCCAGCTACTTAGGAGGCTGAGGCAGGAGGATTGCTTGAGCAGGAGTTTGAGGATTACTTGCGAGAGTTTGAGGGTGCAGTGAGCTATGACAATGCCACTGCACTCTAGCCCGGGCAACAAAGTGAGACCCTGTCTCAAAACAAAGAAACAATGTCAATTTTATATGAATAATTTGAAATGGTACAAGTTTGTTAACCACTGTGAAACCCAAAGGGGTTAAATGTGTGTGTGTGTGTGTGTGTGTGTGTGTGTGTGTATTCCCTACCGGTGAAGGACAAGCTATAGCCTTTTAAATAGTTGTTGAAATGAGAGAGAGAAAACATAGCTTGATTTTAACATTGTTTTGATTGTTAAAGTCCTATAATATTTGCCCAGATAACCATGCTGCATAAAGATCTTCGAGGCTTTCTTTCAGAGTTTTGCTTATTGGCTTGAATCACAACACACGGTGGTTTCTCTGCAGCAATCAATTCTGTAAGTCGTCATCAGTGTACTCTCTGGAAAGTGTGAAGCTGCAAAAGAAAGCTTTTAATTAAAAAGATAAATATCAGAATGATTAAGATTGTGGGGAAAATATGGAAGAGCATAGTTAGGAGTCTTATACAGTTTCAAGTTTAATTCAAATATTTGGTAAGTATTTATTTTGTCCAGCCACGCATCGGGTTCTCTCCTAGGGAATGGAGATTCCTTGTTAAGTAAACAAGGTCCCTGCCCCAAGGGAACTTGAAGGAGAAGGAAAAATCAGGATACACAGATGTACCATAGAATATTCTTAAGTAATTTCCATTATCACGGTCCCTGTGAGTAGCCAGTAGCCAGGGTCACCTGGGTGGTAAAGTTTATCTGAGCGCTGGCAATATTGTCCTTAGGTAGATAAATGCTATTGGGATCTTGTCTGCCAAAGCTATCTTCAGCAATATCTTTAGCTCTGAATTTTGCCTTAAAATTATATGTATAACTATATATGTATTTAAAAATATGTGTCTGTACTTTTTATCTGGAGCTTTGTTCTCTGGCATGTTGAGTGATTACTGGTTCTGTGCTTGCAGAATATATGCTCATATTCTGGGCCAAGACATTCCGGGCTGTCTGGTGGTGACATGTGCTCATAAAGCTGATTAGTAGGTTTTCCTGCTCGACAGCCAGGGATCAGTTCTTTCAGATAAGCCTTTAATGGATTTTGCTTTAGAGCAGTTGCAAACCACAAATGCTGTCTGTTCTGAAGTTGATACATCTGGTAGGAACTCTACTGATGTAACAAAATTTACTGATAGATACGTCTTCCTTCCCAAATTATTTGAATTGATAGATTTATCAAATGTGGATTACTTAGTTCTATGTTTATCTATTTCTGTTCTTTCTATTCTCTTCAATAGGATTTCCTTTGCTATTCTTGACCAGCCTTATAAGGTGAACGATTATGGACTTATGCTTTAAGGTGTGAGGCAGCCATTCTCTCTCACTGATATTTTTTCCCAAAATTAAAAAAAAAATCCTTGTCCTTTTCTATTTTCAGATTAATTTTTGAATGTTTCTTATCAATTTCTGAAAATTATGGGAATTTCATTAAATTTATAAATTAATTTGAAGAATACTACATATTAGTATTTATTTCTCAAGTTCCTAGAAGTCGTTTACATCTCTCAATAAAGTTTCATAGTTTTCTTCAAATAGGTCTTTACCCAAACAAAGTTTTGAAGGGTAATTTTCTCTAATTAGTATTGGGAACAAACTGTAAAATTACTAGAGCTATCACGTCTGTGAACTAAGACCGCCCACCTTGCCATTTAAGCTGAATTCTAATCATCATATTAAAATTTGATTTTAGAAAGTAGTTTCATATGACGCATCTTATTTGATCCTCTCAATCATTGTGAAGTGGATACTCTCATAATCCCCATTTTCAGAGATTCCCTTTTTCTAAGATGCTCTTTTATCTCCACTGATGTATCTTTAAATCCTGTATATTCTTCAAAGTTAGTTAAAATGTTACCTCTTCCCTATAGTATTTCTTGATCTCCCACTTACTCAAAGAAGTAGGCTTCTCACTTAAATGCCTTTATCTGTGTCCCTTGCAGGGAATGTAGCATTCGCATTTTGTCTTTCTGAGTCTCTGGATCAGCACGGCGCCCAGCACAGTGCCTGTTTCATGGAGGCGCTGGAGTGGCCATGTTGTAACTGCTGTCTGGAGATCCTGCGAGGTCGCAGATGTAGGATTTCAACAGTGCAGGCGCCTTGCTGCATGTCTAACAGCCCCAGTACACCCAGACCACCAAGGAGCAACATGCACTTAGCAATGAAATCCACATTTTTGGCTTACTTACTGATTTGATTTCATATTTTGTGTCATGACCTTGCTATGTAAAAAAGAAAAAAAAATGATAGGAACAAGTCCTTCATGGAAAGAGTACTGGAAATGTCATATATGCAAAATATTCCTCACTTCAAATCTCCCCTCCTTACTCCTTCTCTCTTTTCTGTTTTTCCACAAAGTTGTATACCGTGTGTGTAGTACTGCCCTGGGCATTTTTTTTATTTTTTATTTTCGCGGTGGGAGTGCTTTGGGAAATCCAGATGTGTTTATATATATAGCTACATTTTTTTAAATCACTTTAAGAAGATTAAAAGAAGTCTGGGACTCCACTTTGTTTCTTTAAAAAAGGCAGTAATGTATTATAATGTTTTCTGTTGTTAAGTCCATGCAACATGATAAACACAACAGAGGATACGTATACATCTGCTGGTGGACATAGAATGCAAATTTATAAGATATGCTTAGATAACATCTTTCAAATGAACCCTCAAGGATTTTGACAGAGTGAACAGATTGGTGCAATATAACCCCATTTGTATGTTACACACAGAAGAGGAAGTACCACTTTCTTAGGGTTTTTATTGGTTCAAATAAAACATTTTTCATTTTGAAGCCAGAGCCATAATCAAGCATTAAAACATTTGTAGTATGAGTGTTCTCAGCTTCCATGGATCTTGTAAAGAAAGGAACATTCATCTTTTAATTCTTAAGAAAATACAAAGGGAAATTTATTTGCTTTTGTAAGCATAATGAAATAAAAATAATAAACAGTGTCCTGATGGGGGGGGAATCCATGTTGCTATTTTGTGTCCCAATTTATTTTTTATTCTTTATAACCTATCAACACCAGTTTCTTTCCTCTCTCTCCAAACAGAAAGAGGTCAGCATAAACCTGCCTGTCAAGGATCTGACAGAACAGATTTATTGTGCAAGTTAGATTTTGTTGGAGTGTTCTCCCCTTACATTTTGCCTCAGGTGTTAGATTTTTTCTTTCTTGAAATATGTATATTTTTCTCTCTTGAAAGAATGCAAACATAAAACATAGGTTATTCTAAGAACTTTGAGATATGGTATTCTCGCTTAAAAAAAAGAGAGTATTCTTCACTGCTAGGAGACCAACAGTGATAATGAAAAAAAAAACATAATATGTGAAAAGTGAGACATCTGAGGGCTTAATGGATATATTCAAAAGAGAAATAGAGCTTTTCCAAGTGCATATTCTTTATAGGGATCTTTCACTATTATTTTTTAGAATGGAGCTGTGTCTGTGTTTCAAAAGTCTTATGAAAATTGAGGCACTTTTATATACAGTTCGAGAGAAAATATTGTCCTCTGCCCCCCTTTTTTTTAAATTCGCCACCTAAATGATTCAGGTTGATTATTTTTCTGACCTAAATCTTCCAGGAAATGACTTTAATTATCCGGTTAACCTTGCATGTATAAAAGTTTAAACAAGGCACAGGACCAGAAGAATATATTTTTTTAAGGTATAAATTCACTTAACCTGTTTATTGACATCATGTGATCAAAAATACAAAGAAAAGTGATTTCTCAATTTAACTTGAATTACCTGAGGCCCTTGGCTGGAATCAGACCACAGGACCAACATCATCCAATAAGCAGGAGACTGTGGGAGAGCTAATCAAGGACATTCGGGTTCAGAGCTGCCCCTTCCCCCGGGGCTGAGTTTTGAGCACCATCGGTTTCCTGCGGCTGCTGTAACAAAGTACTGCAAACTAGATGGCTTAATATTAATACAACAGAAATTGATACTCAAAGTTCTGGAGGTTAGAAGTCTGAAATAGAGTTGTTAGCAGGGTCATGTCCCCTCTGAAACTTCGAGAAGAATCTTCCTTGCTTCTGCTGGTGGCCATCCACCCTGTTCCTGCTCCTCTGTGGAGGTGCATCTCTCCAGTCTCCCGCTCTGTGATCGCACAGTGTTCTCCCTGTGTGTCTATGTCTACACACGGCCACTGTCCCGTGAGGACACCAACCATATTGTGTTAAGAGCTGATCTATTTTGACCTCATTTTAACTAATAACATCTGCGACAACTCTGTTTTCAAGTAAGGTCATGTTCTGAGGTACTGAGATTAGGAGGTCAGCATATCTTTTGGGGGGACCCAATTCAACCCATGACAAATACCTGTCTCAGTTATCAGGACGCTGGTCTGCCCATCGCTGCTGAATTCCACAAAGGCCTCCACGCGGACATAGCTAATGGCCATTTTCATGTCTCAGGAATGCCCTACTTCTTGATGGCAGCGACACTGCTCAGTGTGCCTACCGACCTGGAATTCTCCCCTCCCTTTGCTGCTTGGCAGTGGTCCGATGATGTAGAACTGACAATTACCCAAATGATCAGTCATTTCTGACTGTCAAATGACTAATTACCTCCTACCCCTACAGTTGTGGCAAGACTTATCTGCTGGGACAAACCCTATTGATCTTTTACTTCCCCATTTTGGTATTTTGTGGTCTTATCTGTGTTTTCCAGGCTTTTCTTTTTTATAGACTTTCCTGAGGCGACATTATCCACCTCTATGCTTTCAACTCTCACTTGTATGCTAATAATTGCCTTGTTCCTGTGTCAGTCCAAGTTCTTACGTTTCAGCTGCCTAGTAGAAATTTCCATGGTGATGTACCTCAGGTACTTTATAGTTTTCATGTCTCCATCTGAGTAGGTATTTCCCTCAGAGGCAGAAATTTAGATGTCATTTTAGAATCCTATTTATCTTGTCCATATTTAATTGATTCTTAATTCTCATCTATTCAACTTTTTAATTTCTTATCCGAATCTTCCTAACTACTCCCAGTTACTCCCTTTGTTCAAACCCTTTTCTTTCCTGGACGTGGGTCCTTCTGTTTGCAGACATATTCCACTTTAATCACTTTTCTGCACAATGTGTGGGGTGATACTTTGAAATTGCATTTCTGAACACATCTCTTCCTTGCTTAAAACCCATCGCCAGAATAGTGTGATGATGCACTCTTAACCGCGTAGTTTACTTTTGAAGCCCTTCCTACCTCTCTGGCGAAGTGTCCTGCACTGCTCTGACTGTGCTGCTCTGGGTGCTGTAACTCGGTTGCGGCACACTGTTTTCACGCGCGTGTGCATGTGCTCCTGAAACTTGCTCTGCTAGGAACGAACTCCCACTATACTTCATCTTGCTAACATAGGAGTCCTTTAAAATTCTTTTTAAGTGGTATCTTCTTAAGGAAATGTTCATAACTGAGAGGTATCCTTAGACTATATTCTAACTGACATTGTTTTGAAGACCTGGATTATTTGAATTCAACTTAATTTTGATTTTTATCATTCAACGCAAAGATTAGATTTCTCCCTCTGACCATTGCACAGTTGACTGGAAAGCTTAGTTGTGTTAATATGGTTCTTCTGTCCACTATTGTTGCTAAATTATTATGAAACCAATACACATGCGGAGGTGAATTAATGCAGTCCTGAGTTTAAGCTGGATTGATGACTGTTCAGCCGGCATTCCTGTTGAGTAGCTATTAAAGCTAATTGGCCTCAAAAATTATTACTTAGTGACAGTTTCATTTCAAATGGAAAAGTAATGTACTGAGTGGTAAACAGTGGAGTCGATGGAGGCTGCCTGAGCAATGAACTGAAAATCACCTTATAAATCACAAATTTTTGGCTGTCATAATGACTGAATTACCTGGGCGAACAAGAGCGTGGTGAAAAAGAACTTGGTTATACGGGCTGTCTGACCTCTGTGTCATCAATTGTACAACAATCTGATTGATTACTCTGTGACTGGCCTAAACTATCTGGAAAACTATCAATTTTCTGTCATGTCTAATCCCGTCCATATTATAACGCAGGCTATTGCTGAGACTGCATTGTATTCAATCCTCCATCACTGGTGAGCAAGGTCACTGTAATTGGAGATACATGAAGCCTTTTCTCATCATGTGAATGGGGGATTGGATTTAAATAGCACCTTAGAAAAACCGAATCACTTAATTTAATCAGAGCATCTGCAGTTAAGTGGTAGTACTTCTCTCAAGTAGTGCTTGAAAAACCTGGTCTTACCATTTCAGCATAGCCATTGCTTTTTATCATGATTTTGAAAATATCAGACTTTTTTGTATCTGCATAAATTTGACTTTTTCTTCTATTTTTTTCTTCTACATTCTAGAAAATAAGTGTTAATTTTTTAAAAATGAATAAAGTTGCTGCAACTGCAGTGTAGATAATAAGAATTGTGTAGTATGTGGCACATTTGCAAGCTCTAGAATCTCTAAAAATGGTCACTTGTCTATTGATAATGAATAGAGTGACTATAAAGTACTTACATTAAAAAAAAAAAACCCTCAGCTGTGCATTTGTTTTAACAGTGGAAACCCAAACATTGGACACAGGCTAAGAAAAAGGCTAATAATAGTTAAGTGCTTTGGTTGACAGATCATTAAAACTAATTTATTCTCATGGATTGTGAATGAAATGTTGAGATTCACTGAAATTTAACTGATGTAATCCTGAAGTAGGGATTTCGTACAGAATGTGTTAATAGTAGCAATTCCTTTCAGAAAATCTTTGTGGTTGGAATTTATAATGATTAAGGCATACAGGCATTTTATCTGTCACAATCTTCAATTTGCTATTCCAACCATCCATTGTACTATCAGTACACTGCAAAAGAGATCTTCTAGAGGTACGTTTAAAAAAGATTCTGATTATTCTAGGTGGAAAAATCCTATAGTTAAAAGCACAATTTTTATTTACAACTCAGCATATGTAGAAACCAAAAGTTCAAGAAATTTATACCAAATGATGGATATAACCAAAATAAAGTTTACTTCAATTGTAGGAATTAAAGAGGCAGTTCTGAAAAATCGTGAAATAATTTGAAATCACTACTTTAGAATTTAAGAAACTTATAGGTTTATTTTTAATTTTTGGCTCTTCGCGACTATATTTTAAGATTATGTCAGTAACACCTTAGAATCAGATTTAAATTCAGGCATACTTTTTTTTTTCCCCACCTCAGTTATTGCTTAAGAATTTTTGTTGTCTGGATTAACTTCCATGTATTTAAATTATGATTATGATTTTAGGTTTCATTTAGTTCATTACTAGAAGCACATGAATTCAGGAATCTATTTAAGATATAAAATAACAAAAGGAACAAAAGCCCTTACATGTAGTAAACTTTCTTACTTTAAATTAACAATCCAGAAATATGCTTGTTCCTCATTATATACATCTAAGAAAAATGTATGCACATATGCATCAAAAATATTTGTTTAAGAATGAACATAACATCATTATTAATGTTAACTCTAAACTGAACATGACCCAAATATCCCTCAAAATGGGTCAGTAATTTGTGGTATGTTCATAGAATACCACACACAATGAAAATGAACCAGCTACAGTTACAAGCAACAACGTGGATGAATCTTGCATATGCTTTTGAGCAAAGAAGCCCAACCACATAATATATGTCGCATATTTCAATTTATATGAAGTTTCAGTTATACTAAGCATTAGAAGTCATCATAGATCCCTTTAGGGAGGACAAAAGAGATAACGATTGGGAAGGGACACAGATAAGGCTCTAGAGGGGGCATTCTTTGTTGATCTGGGTGGTTGTTACATAGACATTCACTTCATGATAATTCCTGATTTCAATAGAACAATTTTTAAAATTTGATTATTATTGTTAAAATAGACCCTTGAAAGCTGTTACCCTAATCTGGAGAAAAAAAAATCAATATTTTTTAACAAACCAGGTAACGTATCAGTTTTAAGTAGGTTCCTATTATTTATGACAATAAAGATTTTGAAAGAAGAACTATAAAGGACAATGAAACATACAATGCAGAAGGAGTGGTGATAACAAATTGCTGGTCTTTAGTCAAATGATTTCAGTTCTATTATTTAGTTGCTGGATTGTGATCTTTAATTTTCATGTTCATAAGTTGATTTTATATACATACAATTTAATAATGTATATAAAAGCGGTTTGAAGTGCTATACCAAAAATGCCACTTTTTATCAGCACTACGGATATTTGACATAGAACTTTTCTTTCTTTTTTTCTTTCTTTCTTTCTTTTTTTTTTTTTTCAAGGTCTTGCTCTGTCACCAGGGCTAGAGTGTGGTGGCATCATGATAGCTCAGTGCAACCTCAAACTTCTGGGCTACAGTGATCCTCCTGCCTCAGCCTCCCGAGTAGCTGGGAGTACAGGCCTGTGCCACCACGTCTGGCTAATTTTTCTATCTTTTGTAGAGATGAGGTCTTGCCCTTGCTCAGGCTGGTCTCCAACTTCCAACCTCAAGTGATCCTCTCACCTCAGCCTCCCGGAGTGCTAGGATTACTAGCGTGAGCCACCGTGCCTTGCCAGAACTTTTCATTTATGTCTTCATTAAGATTAGACAATTGACTAAAAGGGTAATTCGGCCAGGTCCTGGAAGATACCATATCAAGTGAATTATTAAAATGTAAATAACAATGCTATTACTTATTTTTTAATGTGTCAGTCCTGTGATTTTTAATAGAAGGAATGAGTCTATCTGATATGTTTCTAGCTCATAGACCATAATATTTTGAAAATGAAAACAATCTTAGATATTATCTTGAGCTCCATATTTTACCACAGAATCGACGCTTGATTAGTATTTGGGTGAATTACTGTAAGTAAACTTTTTATAGACAACAGTACAGTAATGTAAGATATGACTACTTCCTAGGTTTCTCAAACCCATGAAGTTCTTGCTTAATTAACAATCTTAAAATTTTTTGTTAATAGCTTTGTGAATTAAGTAATAAAAAATGTTATTGTATCATAGAAAGGAAAAAAGCATCTTCTTAAATTACTGTACCCAAATATCATCGATTAATAGACTTCACATTTATGGAATCATATTCTTATTTTAAATTATTCTGAATACAATAAATTTTACTTCTATTCTTAAGGGAATCTTAATGGAATAACATTGCAAAATGCTTTCAACAAGCTTAGATATGGGTTGTAAAAAACTTCCTTTATTTCAGTCGGAATTGCAGTTATTTTGACAACAGATGGTCCTTCTCTTTGAGTGCTGGAATACTTTCTCATTCTACCAGTTCAATTAATTTTAATGGTACCTTTAAGGGCTTATGTTACAGTACCAGTGCTAAGGAATTGTAGAATTGTAAGTAACACAGGCACTCTTCCCTTAATCATTTACAGCTTTAAGCAGTTAATCAAACTTTTGAGGACTTATTTGAGGAACTGGCGTGAGAATATGGCCTGTCCGAGATGGAAGCAGATATTTGTAGGGAAAACAATTATTAATATTGTGGGTAGATGAAATCAAGGGCAAAGCTCAGGGCAGGCAGAGAAGCACAAATCAGAAGAGAAAATCTGGTTTCCGAGAGGTTTTCTTGGGGAGAGAGATGCGAAGTCTGCCTTCCCCAAACAAACGTGAGCAAACGCGGCTGTGATACTTGGAAGGCCTCGTGTGGATTTGTGACCTCAGAGTCCAAGGATCTATCCACCAACAATGCTGTGGTGACTGTCTTTGTATGTCCCTCCGACTGGTTAAGAAGATCAATGACTCTGTTTTTGCTTTTCCTTTGAGAAACTCATCCCTGGTTGACAGTCTCTCGTGTTTAATATTTACTGAAGAACAGAAATATCATTGCCCTGACTCCTCATCTCTGTCCTGCAGAAAAGGACTAATTAGAGTTGTGCTTCATAAGAATTCAAAAACATTTTGAAAGCCAATCTCCTTCAAAAGGGAAAAAAATGATTTAGATTCTAAAACTTTTGATTATAACATGATCAAATCCATTGAGCATTATTTTTAGACAAAAGAACTTGGTCAGGTTACATCTTTATTTTTCTCTTCTATAACAAATATTTTGAAACTTTAAAGCTCCTATTTAGTAATGTGATGACACAATGATAGTGCTTTGTTAACTAAATTAAAGGTTTTTCTTTCAAAAGTTTCTTGAAGTTACTATATACGAGGTATTTTTCTAAGTGCTATGTGACTGTAAAATATTCAATATATTGGACAATGGTGGGTTTTGTTGATTTACCTAGGACATTCAATGTTTAAATTGAACATTTGAAGTATATAGAATCCTAAAAAATCCTTAAAAATTTATTTGTATCTAAAGTTTTTTGAAATCTATACTGGTGCAGGATGACATATTTCCATTGACAATTTCCAAAAGAACTAGCTATGTTCTGTTTTGAATATTTTGTTTGTAAAATTTGGGTGGGGATAATCTGGAAACTCTTTTTCAGAGCAACAGTCATTCATCGATTCATTTAATTTTTCATTTAACAAGTATTTATTTAGTACTTGTGATGTCTGGGGCATTGTGTTATGTGCTCAGTATGCAAAGGTTGCTAATACATTCTTCTCTTGACTCATGAAACGTTTACATGGCAATTTGCAGTTTGATATATAACATTTCTCAATCAAAACTAGAAAGTAATGATGCCTTACAGTCAGCCCATAAAAACATTGCAAATTGCCCATTGATTCTCAGTTTCACAGTGACAACCACTGGGTATATAGTCTTTCTTCCAGAGATGTTAAATTCAGTGAGACTGTGTGTGTGCATGTATTTGTGTTTCTGTGTGACACAGTGAGAGGTGAAGGAGTAGTTTTAAACTTTATTAATAATGAAGGTTGCCTTTCGTAAAAAATGAAATCAGCATAGTTATATTTTTTGCAAAATACAGACTCATAGCAGTGGTATGCTGGATAAGCCTTATACCAGCTCATGAAAGTTGGCTTGTATCGGCTGGTAGGGGATGATTATTAAATTTTCAGGAATTTTGTAAGCTAATTGTTAAATATAGCCATTGTTAAAAATTAATAAACTTATAATTAAGTTATATTTAATACAGGTAATAGATTCAAAACATATCACATCCTAATATTTTACTATGTTTTACTGTTCTGTGTGATCTTAGGTTTATTCACATGTGTTTGTACATAGGAGAAACTATATGACAGTGTTCTACTGTCTGTCTCTTTCCAACTTTACATTTAGTGACATCAGGTTGACAGCTTGAAATCTGCCTTGGGAATATTTACAATTCAAAAATAGGCAAACACTGTAAATCATGTGCCCCTTCCAAACTTCAGAAGGCCAAAGTCAAAATGACTGTTATCAAAAAGTATAAGAGATAACAAGTATTGGAGAGGGTGTGCTCAAAATGGAACCTTTGTATACTGTTGATGGGAATGTAAATTGGCACAACCATTATGGAAAACAGTGTGGAGGTTCCTCAAAAAATTAAAAATAGAATGACCATATGATTCAGTGATCCCACTTTTGTGTATATAACTAAAGGAAATAACATGAGTATCACACAGAGATACCTACACTCCCTTGTTTGTTGTAGCATTATTCGCAATGGCCAAGATGTGGAGAAAACCTAAGTGGCTGTCAATGGATGAATGAATAAAGAAAATGTGGTATAAATACACAATGGAATATTATTCAGCCTTAAAAAAGATAAGGAAATCCTGTCATTTACAACATGGTTGAACCTAGAAGACATTGTGTTAAACGAAATAAGCCAGGCACAGAAAGACAAATACTGTATGATCTCACTTATATGTAGGGTATGAAAAAACCTAACTCATAGCAGCAGAGAGCAGAATGGTGGTTGCCAGCAGGTGGGATTTGGAAGGATTGGGGAGATGTTGCTCAAAGGATTAAACCTTTCAGTTGTGCAGGATGAATAAGCTCTGGAGGCCGTAAGTATGGCATCGTGACTATGGTTAATACTACTGAGTTATATACTTGCACTTTGCTAAGAGTAGGTCTTAAGTACACACAAAAAGTAGTAACTAATGGATACGTTAATTAGCTTAATTATGATCATTTTATAATATATATTATACATATATTAAAATATCAAGTTATATATCTTAGATCTATAGAATCTTAAATTTTCAATTATTCCTCAATAAAGCTGGTAAAAGGCAGCTGTTAAACATTTATCAGTGTACCCCTGACTCATGTAGAAGGCTCAGCCCTTTTTTTTTGTTTCAAAGGGTAGAATCACAACCTCATTAACATTCATTTTCTTTAGTCCAAATTTGTCACTTCTCACCTTGTCAGACTTGAATGAAGCAGATGGCAAATCTGTGAACTAATTAATCACTGTTCTTGGAGTTATGTTTTGCGTTTAAGAGAGCTCATGTAGGACACAGTTTGGACTAACGCTTCCCAATCAAGCCACAAACATACAGAATTTCCCCTGCTTAAGCCGTGGCGTGGAGAAAGCAAGTGAACCCAGAATTACAATGGGCGTGAAAAAGCTGGTTTATTACCTTGTCATTGTGAAGCTCCTTGTAAAGATATGGATTAAATGAATATTCATCCTAGATAAATATTCATTCAATGATTGTGCTGGTGCTTTGTCACTATGAGAGCAAGTTAGGAGTCATCAATAAATTAGCATTTGAGGGACAAATATTTATCTCTAACAATTCATTCAATATACATTATAATGGGCCCAAAGTACAGTACATGGAAGCATGCCTATGTATAGAAAGATGCTTTTAGATATATTACAGCCAAGTGTTACATTTTTTATTTTATATACATTAAACTCTTTGTCATTAATACTTCAAATTTATTGGGCCCTAATGATTTTTTCATTGAGGAAACCAAGAGAAAGGTGGCTAAAGGGAGCTTGGAATCTTGATGGCAGATCACATTTAAAATAAATATGAAAAAGGAATAAAGTGATATTTAAGAAGAAAAAGCTTTGCGACAGTATATAATGAGCTGAGAAAATTGTTGCAGAAGTAATATTTAGATTTGTTCTTCATGGAACAGCAGTTTATGAAACTTCTGTTTATTTATCTATCTAACTAGATCAGAGGGTGGCGATTTCTTTCTGTAAAGAGCCAGATAGTAAATATTTTAGGCTTCACAGGCCACAGTCTCTGTTGCAATGGTTCAGCTTTGGCACTGTTGTGGCGCGAAAGCAACCGGAGACGGTGTGTAAACTAATGGGAGTGGCTGTGTCCCCATGAACTCTCAGGGCTGTAGGGTGCCAAGCCCGATCTGTAGCAACAGGGACTTGGTAGTCCCCTCACCTCAAAACAAAAGTTCTCTTTAGGACCTGAATTACTTGATGAGGAGTTCTATTTTGATCATGTTACCCGGGAATTCCCAAACTTCACTTCATTTGCTCTATGGAGACAGACTGTAGCAAGGAAATAAGGATGCACCTTCGTTGTCAGGTGTGGACTGAGATAGTTGTCTAGTTTGCTTTAAATTCTAAAATATTTTCCCAATTATCTGCATGTATTATGTGAAAATATTCCATATCTGGCTAGCCCCAAACTATTAACAGTTTTCACATTTAAAGGTATGATGTCAAATTTGTTAGTCCTGAGATAACAATAAGATCTCATGGATAGGAAATCTGACCGCATTGGTTTAAGGACTTTTCTTTTTAAACATGAAATTCTAACAGTAAGATAAACATTTAGGAACTGAAACCAACAGAATTAAACTATACTGGGATAGGGCATATTTTCAGTTCCTATGTGTAACTGTACTGAGAACAAGCAAATATAGCTACTGACTCCTGGAAGATAACAATTTGAATCCACTAAGATAGCTTACTTACCCAGTGTGATAGTTAATTTTATGGGGCAACTTGCCTGGTCCACAGGGTGCCCAGATGTTTTGTCATACATTATTCTGGGTGCTTCTGTGAGGATGTGTTTGAATGAGGTTAACAATTAAATTAGGAGACTGAGTAAATTAGATTGTCCTCCAAAATATAGGTGAGGCTTGTCCAATAAGTTGAAGGCATGAATAGAACAAAAGGGCTGACCCTCCTGAGAGTCAGAAAGAATTCTTCCAGCCTGGTAGCCTCACAATCAGGACATCCACTCTTTTCCTGCCTCTGACTCAGCAGGTCAGCTCTTCCTCGGTGTCAAGCCTGCCAGCCTTTGACTGGAACTATGCCCCCGCAGGCTCTCCTGGTTCTCAGGCCTTCAGACTCAGACTGCAGCTAAACCATCAGCTCTTCCGGGTTTCCATCATGCCAACCCACCCTGTAGATATCGGGACTTGTTAACCTCTGTAGTTTCACGCTCCAATTCCTTATATTAATAGTAGATCTGTCTTTGTGTGTGTGTGGGTGTGCATCCACACATCCTGTTGGTTCTGTTTCTCTGGAGAACGCTGGCTAATACATTAATATTAGCAGTTTGCTCTAAAGGCGTGTTTCAAGACTGTTGGCACACTGCACCCATTAATTCAAAGATGTTATGTCAGACTCTGCCCAATTCTAGCCAGTTCCCTGCTTTGTAAGACTCACCTTAAAATTACCCAGGCAAGGCCATAAACTCTATACGTAGGCTTCTCTATAAAACCCTTCCTCTTCTGGACAGTATACAAATCTATTAAGGTGCTACTCTCCCTTAATGCCGTAGGTCTCATAACAATTGTAGCTTTGTTCAAAGCTGGTTTTTCTGGTGGTCTTGAAGAGCTGATGGTTGCAATTTACTGTGCATTCATTCGTTCGTCTGAATTAGTTACACATTCATCATCATTCAACAGACATTTACCATGTACGGGCATCGCGTGGGGGCGGACTTGTCGACAAGAGAGACACAGACTTCATATTTGTGTCCTAACAGAACTCAGACCCTGCGCTATGGAGACTCCAGTTGCACACACACAATTTGTGTTCCAACCAGGCCCACCTTCTTTTCGCAGGTAGTTGACAGTTGCTCTTGAACCTTTTTCTATAAGAACTTGTAGTAAACAGTGCTGTACTCACACATAATAGCACCTGCTTGTTATTGGTCTAGAAGGTACCAAAACTATTTCTGCATTCAAGTCTGTGAGGCCAGTTTTCCTAATCCACCCCAGCTTTCTGCCCCCACCCCCTTTTATCTATACTTCTGAAAGGGGACCTGGGATGTCACTTTACTCATACATGGAACTATTGATTTGTGATTCCTTAGAGAGCCACTGGCCTCTCCTTGGGCCACAATTAAGATACAAACTACAACCCTTAGATTTATCCAGATGCTGAAATGAATTCCACTTTGACTCCAGTATATCATGGTTCATTGGCACTTAATGTCTGTGAATGCCATCGAGATGATACAAATCTCACATTAAATCAATGGCATGTTGCTGTTGAGGTAAAAAAAAAAAAGAATCAACCCTTCACTTTATTAAAAATAAGAATCCAATTTCATAGTTGTAGCCTATAGAAAAGAAAGGTGACATTCATAATGATCAGAGTAACTGTTTCCACGCAAATGTCTTTCCCATATTTTTGTTCACAAAAGGATTCCCAGCAAACAGGGTGATGTCATCCTTCATTCATGGAGAATGGTGAAGATTATGGAAAGTAGCAGGTGTGGGAGGGAAACCAGCTCATTGACACACCCGATATATTTATTAAAGAAAGGTAAGTTAAAAATACATACATAGCTGTGTTTGAAGTGAGTTGCAAATTGCTGAGAGCAAATTTTTGAAAGTACCTACTGTTTTTACACATGTGAATCTAAATCGATAGGTTCATAACTGCTCAAATGCAACTAATTATGCCTATATTTGGTCCTATAACGAGGCAAATAGCCAACTACATTGCTAGTTAATTACACAAGGGGGCGATTAGTTCAATATACAATTTTTGGTGAGAGGCTTTTCTTTGGCATATTGTTTTTGGGAAACCTCTTGAGATGTGACCATCTCTTTTCAGCTAATGTTTGGCCTTCCTTTTAACAGTCGTGCATAGCAGCTTAGCACACCTGTGCTAAAAGCCAATGGAAGGCATTCCTTTTTAAAGACTCAAACGTAAGCATTCTCTGGCTTCATTCTCTCATAAAATGAAGGTAACTAATTAGAATAGCAAAAACGTTACTTTTTATTACAAGACTCTGTTAATGCAGTTGCTTTAGTTTGCCATTATTCCTTAATAAGATACAATAAAATCACCATAATGCATGTAAACAACTGTCCTCTCTGGGATAAAACTGGATTAATGACATATTTTGTGTTTATAGAAACAAACACCATTTAGCAGCCATTCCTCTCAAGAGATTTTTCTTAACCAGCAACCAGGTACTTATTTTACATATAAAAGGAAAACATAGTTAATAATATTGAAAGGTTATTAGTGCAATAGGACACTTATCATCCTTGCACAATGGAGAAAGCAGGTTCATTTAAAAGAGTCATAAAGAAAATTTGCATATTTATATGAAATGTGGGACTGTTGCCTTTCTTTGTAGGTTCAGAGTTATTTTTAATTATGAATTCCCTTGTGATTAGGATCTGACAAAGAAGAAAAGCAGCTATTTCTAAATTAAAAAATCTGAAGCAGTCTTTGTTAACAACTGCATTTTTGAATAGCAAGATAGAAAACTTTCAGATGGGAAGGTGGCATTTCCAGCTTAATTAACTTTGGTTTAGAAGTCATAGATGAAGAGATTCTCCCCGTAACATGAGCCACACATATCTCAGGCACATCTCTCTGCATTCTTACCTCATTGGATTAGCAGTATCTTTTAAAATGGACTGGGTAGACAATTTCACATATTAATTTGTGTTCTTTTGCTCACACTCTTGTTATTTTTAGGTGAAGGGGGTTCCATTTATTGAAAACAGATTTAGAAATTAAGCAAAAAAAGCCCAATGTATTAGTTTCCTATTGCTGTTGTAACAACCTACCACAAACTTAAAACACAACAAATGTTTCATCTTGTATTTCTGGAAATCAGATGTATGAAATGGACTTCACTGGGCTAACTCAGTGTGTTGGCACGACTGTGTTCATCTGGAGCTTCCAGAAGAGAGTCTGTTTCCGTGTCTCTTCTGGCTTCTTGAGGCCGCCCGCACTCCTGGGCTAGCGCCCACACCCTCCATCCACAAACCCGGCAGTGGCGTCTCTCAGGCTGCTGCTCTGATCATCACTTCCCTTTCTCTGGCTCTGACCCTCTTCCACCCTGCCTTGCTGTTATAGGGATCCTGGTAATTACTCTGGGTCCAACTGGATAATTCAGGATAATCTTCCTGTCTCAAGATCCTTAATTTAGTAAGTCAATTTAATAAATCCTTTGCCACTAGTTTCAAGGATTAGGACATGGACATCTTTGGGAAGCTGTTATTCTGATGACCGCACTCAAACATTACTTATTTAGATCTGTTTGCTCACTTTCTTCATGTATATTATTTTTTCTTTTATTTCTTAGTGTTTTTGTCAGAAGGGGACATTTATATGAGTCCTTAGTGGGTTTCTGGTGAATGTATCTATTTTAATGATGAGTAGTATCGTGATTCATTCGGCTATCTGCCTCTCCATTGTTATTATTCGTTCATAAAATAGGTATTTATTTACTGCCTATTTGGTGCATCACTCACTCTGGATAAAAAGAAATGAATCAGTGATGAGTCACATCAGATTCTTTAGAGGCAGAGTAGTTCTTCCTTTTAAATAATTGCAAATTAGCTTCAAGGCACGGAATGTAGGTTGACAAACCATTACTCCCCTCTAGTAACTTTGATTTGTGAAGTTACCCTGGTTACAATGATAAAGGGAAGACAACCTAAGTCGGTGTTAAAACTTTAAGAAAAGAAACTAACAGTTTATCACAAACACAAGGAAAAAAATACTTATTTTCCACGTGTAGGATGTTACCTTTTCAGCACCATCATTCATTTTAAATTCATTTTTAAAACACTGGGTCTTTTGTGGGCAAGTCAAATAAGATAAGCCAATGTGAGGTCTACCTGAGACTTTTTAACATAAGTAATTTTCAATAAAATAAACAAGAAAACAATGCTATGTGGAAAAAGGAAGAAGTGTATTTTGTGGGCAGCTCAATGCAGGGCAAACATTTATTTTAACATCTCACAAACTCCATTTTTACGTTTTCTTTTGCAGAGATAGTTTTTAATATGCTTTGATATGCTGCATAATGCCATAATGTTTTCTGAAAGCCCTAATTCATTTTGCAATGATCTGTGTGTCTTGAATTTAATAAAGAGGAATTTGTGAGAAATTTTGAATCTTAAGGGTGACTGTTCAGTGGTTCTGCAGGAATTCTTTGAGTTTCAATCAAATCTAAACTGATTGAAGCGCCTTCTCTGATAAAACTGTGAAGCCGTGCACTTTGTGTTCCTTTCAAGCGTGTAGCTTTGTCTTCCAGTAACTCCACTAAAAGCTTCCAGTTCAATGGATGAACTTCTCCTTTTACTTCACTAGGAAGAGGTCAAATTCTATTTCCCCCTCCAATCACCTCTCACCACTTACAAGCGCTGGGATGCAGGGCGAGTTATTGAAAATCCTATTTTACCTTGAGATGCTGCAGTTAGTACTTTCAAGGCTTCTAATCAGAGCTGGCATTTTACTGTCCCTGCTGATTCTTTTTCTGTTGAAATCATTTCTCCTGTATTTTAGGTGTTTAAAGAAGCCTCAGAAAGCCCTTCCCTCTGAATCTTCGTGCATATTTACATGTTCCTATCTGAATCTATCTCACGATGGACTGATTTGGGGATTGTTTCTATTTGGTGCAATGGTAAAAATGTGAAATAGCTTACAATTAAATAGTGTAAGAGGATGTAGTCAAAGACACATACTCAGCACCTAGTTGACTTAGAGAAAAAAAGTAATTTTGATAATATTTTTAAATGGTGTCCACATGAGACGTTCTAGAAATAGTTAATGTGAAATTGCTTTTAAATTTTTTAAGTGCTACAAGTTTGGAAAGTTATTTTGTTAGATTATATATCTCGAAAAGATGTAAAGATGTGCGTGTATGCATGCAATATATATACATAAGTGTATAAATAAATGCAATAGTTGCAAATTGTTTGCATTTCAAAATGCTTTCATTTGGGAGATAGGCCAGGAAGAATATGAGATATTGAGTGAAATAATGTTTATAACTCCACTATTTGAACATTTGATTAAACAAATTTATTTTCTTTTTTGTAACATGGGCAATTGGGTCATTGATGATATTAGTTTAGGAATATCGTGAGTTCAGCTTAAGGTACCTATATCTAAGAAGTCCGTACTATTCACTGGCAACAATCAGGGATGTTGGAACTGATTGACAGTAATGCCCTAGCTTTGGTCACGATCATTGAACTGAACAGCCTCATGTTTGCTATAAGAAGATAAGCATATTTTTCAGCATACAAATCTCACAGTTATTTATAAATTGGCTTAATATTAGCATTAAGTATTTGGTGGATGACACACAGAGAACAAGATTTAAAACAAAATCATTTAACTGCATTGAATCCTGAAATTATAGAATTGTTTTTAATCTAAACCTCTTCATTTATCCAGAATTTTTCAGAAAAGCCTTTCTATGATGCACTCCACATACTTACCACGGACTTGTGGTTTTTCTAGGAGATGGGAATAACCTCCTGGCTCTGCAGTGTTGACTGGATATGGTTTCCACAGTTTCAACCACAGCACAGGTTGAGCTTCAGTTTCTGTTGTCCTCCCCCACTTTTTATTGGCTTATAAACACGTTGCAGAAACAAAGCAGAAATGAACATATGTAAGTAACTGAGATGTGATAAAATGTTGGTAAGTGGCCTTGTGTAGACACTTCTTGAATGCCTGCCTGAGATCTGTCAAGAATGGTGAGTAAACCAGTAATTTTACTCCCTGTCTCAATACTGAATTTATTATGACAAAAAATTCCAGTTGTGATTTATATAAGCTACACTGTGACAAGGTCCATATAAACGCACTGCTAATTATTCTAATGTAAACTCATAAATGTGATGTTGTCTTACAGAGAAATTCTGGAACATGAATATTCAAAGACTTACTAAAATCTATTCTCTTCAGGTGTCATGGATCCTGGCTTCTGATGAAATATGGTGGTTCAGATGAAACCCGAGGTGATGTAATCAATTTTCAGGATATTTAATAATGTATAGTTAGGAGGTATTTCATTGTATCAAAAGAGGAGTAGAATTAAAATCTGAGGATTTTCTTTCCAGTCTACATCTGCCACTTACTGGCTTATGTAGTCATGGGATTTGTCTAAAGTTTCATTATTTCTAAATCAAGGGACTGTACTCAGTGATATCAAAATATTCCCTCAGCCTTTAAATTTTTATGATTTTTGAATGATTCACGCCCTTATGATCACATACTGGAAAGTAACTAATAACGAGTTGTCCTGCTTCCCGTGTCCCCTCCAGTCCATCCTGCGCAGTGCCTTCAGGTTAGGCATCGCAAAATATTCTATCCCGCTGTTTCTTTCTAAAGTTGTTACTCGTTCCTTGATGACTACAGGCACAGTTTGAACTCACTGTAGCCTCACTCTTATCTGCCTTTTGTACTTTTATTACTGAGTTCTCGTATACACATCTTCTCTGTTACAGCCAGTTTACTAAAAGGAAATCAAAGCTAAGCAAACTAAACTATCAAACAACACCAAAAATAGCTTTTCAGCTTTATACCCTGGGTCAGAATGCTTTTTCTCCTTCTTTCTGTGTACCCGATCTTATTTCTGCTTCTCTTGTTTAGTACTTTGTTTAGCACTTTGATCTATGGGAAATGTTTCCAAATGTTTCCAGAATCTAGCCAGTACTTTGTGTAACACTTGTGATCTGTATTGTTCTTTTGACCATGTTCTACGAGAAGTCTTCTACTCTTGGTTAAAATTATAATCTGACCCTCATATATTTATGGTTTACAGTAGTCTCTCCTTATGAGTGATTTTGCTTTCTGAGATTTCAGTTACCTGTGGTACAATACCCTGAGGTATTTTGAGGGAGAGAGAGAGACAGTCACATTACTTTTATTATAGTATGTTGTTATAATTGTTCTACTTTATTATGAGTTGTTATTCTGTTACTAATTTATAAATTAAACTTTAGGGAGATGCTTGTTCATATGATTACTCTTTTTCTTCGCAAGTAGAATATAGGCTTTCGAGAAAGGAAGTGATGTGTATACTTCTTTGTATTATTCTTGTCTCATGCACAGTGTTTTTAGTGTGACCCTGATGCTATAAAAAATTTAAAGAATAGCTGGATATGGTGGTACGTGCCTGTAGTCCCAGCTGCTCCAGGAGGCTGAGCTAGGAGGGTTGCTTGAACCCAGGAGGTGAGGTTGCAAAGAGCTATAATGATGCCACTGCACTCTAGCCTGGGTGACAGAGTGAGATCTTTTAGAACCTTTGTGTTTTCAAAGAATTAAAATGACCTATTTTTTCTGATGTAAAAAATAATGTTGGATGAAATTCAAATACAGTGCTACGTTTTTTAGTAAGGTACTATGAAGTGATATTATGTGGCTAAGAAAATGCTAATAAGAATTTACATGTCAGACCTGTGATTAATGATTAATATTATTCTATCATTGGGTTCTTATTATTTGAGATCCTATCAGATTCTCGCTAACTGTATAACGAGCACTGTGTTTATTCTGGTGTAACTCAAGTAAAACTGGAACCTCTGGGCCGCGCTTTCAGGACCTTTCAGCACAGTGTTGTATCTAAAATAAACACAGACATTTATACAAATCACTGAAAAATAATGTCTGAGCTTCCTAAAGCTGCCTTGACAATACTAAGAAATGTTTTCAGGGTACATGGCAATAAGACATGGAGCAAAACTTTCTAAAATTGTGTCCTTTTAAAATATGTTTCTCAGCAAAACTTTCTAAAATTCCTCTGTAGATAATATTTTTATTCTTCAGGAGTCTTTGGTGTTTTTATTCTGTTTCCTTTTTTCCTATTCTCCCTTTTTATGCGCTATCACCATCACACCACAAAGTCTCCAGAGCAGATCAGCACAAAGACTCCCAGCCAGCGTGAGGAGGGAGACGCTTCAATGTCGCCGTCTGCGGCAGAGTCTGCCGCAGCCCTGGGCCGTAGGTCCTGTTATGCCCACGGGAAAGACTGGAGAAAGCTAAGGCTAGTGAGACTGTAGTTAATGTCGGTGCACGGTCAACCACTCTAGAGCTTATTGGTGTACAACGACCATTTTATTAATGTTGTAGGTTCTGTGGGTCAGGAATTTTGGATGGGCACAGTAGGGACATGGTGTCTAGGGCTGAGGGCGACGAGTTGTCTGAGCTGAAATCTTTTGGAGATGTCTTCGCTTACGCATCTGGTAGTTGATGTAGCTGTTGGCTGGGCTCTTAGCTGATCTCTAGGCAGGAACAGCTACACATGGCTTCTCCCTGTGGTCTCTTTACATGCGCTAGTTTGGGCTTTCTCGCAGCGTGGCAGTGGGCTTCCAAGAATAAGCGCTCCAAGAAAGCAAGGCAGAAGCGCAGGCCATTTTTATGATCAAGCCGTGGAAGTTACAGGCGTCACTTTCATCATGCTGTGTTGTTTGAGGAGTCATAAAGCTCTGCCAGGTTCAAGGGGAGGGGATATAGCTCCCCATTTAAAGGGACGAACATCAAGATGCAGTGTGTGAAGAGCATGTGGGATGGGAGATATTGTTGCAGCCAGCTTTGGAAATGTAATCTTCCATAATCACAGAAGTAGTAAGTAGCAGAATAGGAATTTTTTTAAAACCACTTTATTGGAGTATGATTGGCATACAAAAAACTGTACATATTTACTGTGTACAACTTGATGAGTTTGGAAATAAGCATACATAAGTGAAACCATCACTGTCGTTTATGCCATAAACATATTCATCACCTCCAAAAAGTTTCCTCCCGCCTTATTAATAAATGAATAAATAATTACTATTTTTTGTGATAAGAATACTTGATGTGCCCTCATCAAATTTTTAAGTATATGACACCATATTATTATCTATAGACACTGTGCTGTGCAGTAGATATCTGGGAATAATTCATCTTGTATAACTGAAACTTTTTATCCTTTAACTAGTATCGCTCCACTTCTGCCTCAGAGTATAGATTTGAATCAAGGTTTTTTCTGACTCAAATTCCCAGCACTTTTGATCACTATTCTAAAATCCATTTTCTAATATTAGGAAAAAATCTGTTACAATGTAGAATTATATTCATTAAATTTCAAATATCATTAAATAATTTGAAATGGTGTGTATTTGGGAAACTGCTGGATTAAACAAGAAAAATTGGCCAAAAAATGTAAATTTAACATTTTCCAAATAATAATGGCAAAGACTTTATCATCTCTAAAAACTACGTCTTTCTAAAATGGTTGTGGGGATTTAGCTTGTGTTACTTTGATGTTTTTAAGTGAAACATCAAATATACTTCACTGCTTTAAACATGAAGCTAGGCTGATCATACACATTTTGATAGCTGTGCTGTGTTTCCATTAAGTTATGTATCTACTGGATAGATCGGATATCACTGTGAGTTCGGAAGCCTATTGGGAGATATCTTTGGATGTGTGCACATGTGGTTTATGGGTTAATAGTGCTTGTCAGTATTTATTGGATGCTCGCTATGTGCCATGCTTAACATTGTGAATCCTCTTAATAACAATGAAATAATAACTATTATTATTTCATTTTTATAGATGGAGAAGCTAAGAAATGTTTTGATAATTTATTCAGGATCACACAGCTGAGCAGAGGTAGGATTTGAACCCCAAGAAGTCTGGCCCAGAATGTGCTTGTGAACCCAGAGCGACATACTTAAACACTCTTTCATCAGCTTCTATCATGTCTGAAATACAAAGTCTCATTTACTTTCTTGATTTTTTAAACTCCAAATATTCACAGGATGACACCTTGATATGATGAACCTCGCCTTTCTTGCCTTGAGGAGCAAGACTGTGCAACAGGGGGGTGACACATGCCCACGAGCATCTCTGTAAAGTCACCGTGGTTTAGGAAATGCGTGGAACATATGATTTCTTTTGTTGCTCGTAAAGCTCTCTGAGTTATAGTTATCCACATTCTATAAATGAGGAGCAGCTTAAGAGCTAAAATGGAACAGTTTGTGACTTTCATTTCACAAAGTAAACCGAATTATGAGTTTAAGTAGTTCTCTTTTTCTTGCCCCTTGGTGCCCCATAGTGTACACACACACACACACACACACACACACACGTGCGCGTACACACTAGCACTCAGAATAAGAGGTGAGAGTTAGGGGGAAGGAATGAGACCACAGCATGGGACCAATGGTTTAACTATGCTTCTCAGACTTAAATTTGTGCTAGAATCAAACAAACTGCTTATGAAAGACTGAAATGCAAATAGCCCGTGCTCTATTCCAGGCCACTCTGACAGCTAACCTCTCACGTCACTGCAGCCTCTGGACTAACGCGGACTAACACAGGGGTGAATTGAAAGCCTTTGCTTCTTTGGCTTAAAGGCTATGAGAATAAACCGCCCTGATTAATTATAAGCAGTGCCGGACGGTGGGGAAGGAGCGGCCCACAGAGCGCTGCTCCGGAAATGTCGGAGGAGGTGAGTCTGCTTTTGTGTATGGTCCAATGGAAAGCTCCTCCCGCACCTCAGCTTTAATCGACAAGAATCCTTTTCTTCACCCGTGAGGACACTTCATTGATTCTAAAATCTGTTTCCAAGGGTCTAACCATAGAAATCTTTACTAGAACCATCCGTGATTGATTAATGTTAGAGAGTTGTTTTCAGAAGATTTTGACTAGCTGTTAGCATGCAGTTTAACAGAGGTTAGCCTGACTGCTTGCCACTGTCATGTTACTTGCAGACTGCACTACAGTTTTTATAATTTCGAACTTTGAACTTGGGATATCATCTCGTGGTGCTACCTGGAGTGCTGCATGCAGTTTGGGCAGCTGCATCCCAAGACAGACATAATAGCACTGAAGAAAGTCAAGGGTAAATAACTGAAAAGGAAAGAGAAGATTCTGCAGATAAAGATACACTAAGAGGATCAGACTGTGCTTAGAAATAAACGTGTTAAGAGATATGATGAACAGGGGGATGTGGTTGAAGTCTAGAAGTAAACAAGCAAATCAAATCCATGGTGGAAAAGGATTTTCTGTTTTAGGGAGGTCCCTGTGGGAGTTCCTAAAAACAGCAGAAGTTTGAGGTTTCCACATCAGGTAGTTAAACACAGATACAGACTGAAAATACACATTGATTAAAGAATTTTTAAGTAAAATTAAGAATATTGTATACATAAGAAGTTGTTCGGAGGAAGCCAGTTGCATTCAGTGCATGCTTCCAGCTTTCTGAGGTTAACCTCATGATGGGGAACCACTGTGTCTCATCACAAAACATCTTTGATGACACTGTCAGAAATGGACATCTGGGTGTGTTTGCTGCAGTGTGACATTGCTTATGTACTTAAACACCTTATCTCCTCCTTTGATGCTATGGTTTGAATGTTTCTGTCCCCTCCAAAACTCAGTTCAAATTTAATTGCCAATATAACGGTATTGGGAATTGGGACCTTTAAGATGTGATTAAGCCACAAAGGTTCTGCCTTCATGAATGGATGTGAGGCATTATAAAACGGGCTTTGGGAGTGGGTTCTCGCTCTTTGCCCTTCCTCCATGTGGATGTGAAGCCTTCCTCCCCTCCAGAGGACAAAGCGTTTAAGGGACCGTCTTGGAATCAGAATTGTCAAACCTGCCAATGCCTTAATATTGGACTTCCCAGCCTCCAGAACTGTAACCCAATACATTTCTTTTCTTCATAAATTACCCAGTCTGTAGTATTCTAATAGCACAAAATGGACTAAGACATTTGCTCTTCTCTTCATGGTAATATTTACAAATTATCTTGAATTTTATTAATTTTATCTTTGGTTCCTTTCTCTTCATACTTCTGATAAAGGCAAAGAATTTTTGAAGAAGACCCCAAAGCAATCACAGCAGCAACAGAAATAAATAAATGGGACCTGATCAAATTAAAAAGCTTTTGCACAGTCAAGGAAACTGTCATTAGAGCGAATAGACAACCTACAGAATGGGAGAAAATATTTGCTCTCTACACATCCGATAAAGGCCTGGTAACAAGAATCTAGAACTTAAAAAAATCAACAAGAAAAAATCAAACAACCCCATCAATAAATGGGCAAAGGACATGAACAGAAACTTTTCAAAATAAGACAGAATAATGGCCAGCAAACATATAAAAAAATGCTCAATCTCTAATCATTAGAGAAATGCAAATCAAAACCACAATGAGATATCGTGTATCTCCAGTGAGATTGGCCTCTATCAAAAAAACCCAAAACAACAAATGCTGGCGAGGATGTAGAGAGACAGGAACACTCTACACTGCTGGTGGGACTGCAAATTAGTGCAACCTCTGTGGAAAAGAATTTGGAGATACCTCAAAGAGCTAAAAATAGAAATAGCATTTGATCCAGCAATAGCACTATTAGGCATCTACCCAAAAGACCAAAAGTCATTCTATAATAAAGACATCTGCACCGGAATGTTTATGGCAGCACAATTGACTATAGCAAGGATGTGGAAACAACCCAAGTGCCCATCAATTCATGAGTGGATTATTAAAATTTGGCATATGTTTACAATGGAATATTAATCATAAGAAATGACAGTGATCTAGCACCTCTTATATTTTCCTGGATTGATCTCGAGCCCATCCTCCTAAGTGAGGTGTTGCAAGAATGGAAGAACAGATTCCACTTGTACTTGCCATCAAATTGGCACTGACCGATCAACACTACCGTGCTCATGTGATAGTAATGTTCTCCAGGGATTGGAGGTTGGGGGGTAAACTCACAATTAATGGACGTGGTGAGCATTGTAGAGGGGAAAAGGCACGCCTCAAATCATGGTTTGGGTGTGGCAAAGTCATAACATGTAACCAAAATGTTTGTACCCCCATAATATCCTGAAATAAATAAAATAAAATAAAAAGAATGGACTTCTGGGAGAGTGGTTAAATTCTGTCAACTAATCTTGGTGCTGATTACACTGCTCTGGTCAATTTGTGAACATTCCTTAGGATATACCCTTATAATTTGTATACTTTTTGGAATGCATATTATTATTATTATTTTTAAAAGGGATGCATGAAATTTTATTTTTGACCAGAAGAGTATTATCAATAAAAATTTCATGGAAATGGCTATATGCAAGGTCTATTGCCAAATTTAATTCAATGTGGCATACTTAATCTATATTTGTATGTGTATAATATCTATACTTGTATTTATAAGTTTCTAAATCTGTAACCTGTTAACTATTAAATAGATTGTTATGAGATCTATTTCTTTGGCTTACGAAATCAGTCTTGCTGCATTATACTAAAAGCTTATATTATAATCTGATTTTTTTTTTTTTTTGCATTTTTCCTTCTATTGACTCTTTGAGTCACTGACTGCCCAAGGTATGTATGTGTCAAGGCTGCAGCTAATAGGGACACGTGACACAGAAGCTGCTGCACGTGCCAGCAGCAAGGCGCTAAGTGCCATGAATGACGATGCTGGGCTTGCCTGTTGCTGTGCTTTACTCTTCCTGTTGACCTTGAGGAAGTTCACAGCTGCAAGTGGGCATTTTAGCATTTTCCTGCTGAGTTTCAAGTGCTTACCTTGCTGTGACTTCGTGTGCTGTGGTAAATTTGGCAAGTACTTCGTTGTAGTTTGGCAGTTAAGGAAAATCAAGCTATAATCACCAGGAATAGCCATCAGAACTGAGAAGCAAATTCCATACATGGAAACAATACTGTTCTCATGGACAGACCAATTTATTAGACAAGACAAATAAATATAGTAGTTTCCTTTATCTGTGGGGAATATGTTCTAAGACACCCAATGGATGCCTGAAACCTCAGAGAATACCGTTTTTTCCTATACATACATACCTCTGATAAAGTTTAAATTATAAACTAAGTATAGTAAAAGACTAACAATAACTAATAATGAGATGAACAAGTATAACAATATACTCTAATGAAAGTTATATGCATGTGGTCTCTCAATATCTTTACTGTATTCATGCTGCTGCTTGTGATGAAGCAGGCTGATCCATGCCCGCGTGACGCGAGGCAGTGAGGTGATGGTGCAGACGTTGTGGCGCAGGGTCGGCTACGCTGACCTTCTTGCTATGTCAGAAGGAGGAACATCTGCTTTGGGCGATCCTTGATCATTGAGCCGCGACGATGTTGGTGGTTGGACGTCAGAAGCAGATGAAGTTGATGTTGGGCATCCTTAATATTTGACAGTTTTTTTACCAAAAACTTTTGAAAGAATGTTATAATCAGAAGTTGTTGTATCTCTCCTCTTAGCTCACTGAAGTATTGCTGCAGCGATTGTAATCGTCCTGTGATCATATGGGTGATTTTAATGCTGCGTTCCACTGGGGATTCTATTCCGTAATTGCGTCCCTCAGTGTCTGCACAGTTTGAAATACTTTGGCAAATTTCTGTAACGTGCACACCTCTGGTTTTGCTTCAGTTTATTCTTTGTCTTTCTCTTCCTCTGTAGATGGCTCAACAGGTTCCTCCAATTCTTCGTTTGTTAACACTTCTCGATGGCCTTCAATGTGTTCTTCCACCTCTTCGCTGAGCATGTTGGCAAATCTTTCTCTACCAACTTGTTTGGCTGCTTGGATCATTTTCCTGATTTCTCCATCAATCCCCAGGAAGCCTTTAAAATCATTCAGAACTTCACTCCGTAAGTTCTTCCAGCAAGCATTTACAGTGTCTGATTTTAATTCACCCATTGCGGCTGTGATGAATGTTACTGTGTCAGCAATAGTGAACGATTTACAGCCCTGCTTTACGTACAGATCAGGGTCTGCATCAGTTGCCAATGAAATGTGGTCAAATACCAGGCAGGTGTGTGTGGCCTTGGCAAATCAGATGATGCCCTGGTCAGGGGGCTAAAGCGATGAGGTTGTATTTGGAGGTAAAATTACAACCTTGGCATTTTTATTCTCATAGCAAACAGACAAAGGATGGCCAGCCACATCGTCTATTAGTAACAGGACTTTAAATTCCAACCCTTGTCTTCCAAGTGTTTTTTCACTTGCTTCTGCGATGAAGCATTGGTGGAATGGTTCCATCAATAAGGTGGATGCCACTCTCGCTTTTTGATTGTACTGCTCAAACACGGGCAGATAACTTTTGTCTTTGAGAGCACATCGTTCTTCACTCTGTGCACTACACCTGGCTTTGTCGTATGCCCTACAGCATTGCCACATAGCACCAGATTTAATCTGTCCATCCAAGTTTTATGCCCTGGTGCTTCCTTTGCACTTTTGTGGATGTAACTTCTATTGGGCATTTTCTTCCAGAAGAGCCTGGTTTCATTGCAGTTGAAGATTTGCTTTGAATGTTATTCTTTTCTCCTTGATCAACTTCTTCAACACTGCCAGAAATGTGGCAACAGTTTCTTCATCTCCAGACACACCTCTCCAATAATTTTTATATTTATTTTTTAGTCCAAACCTATTCCTGAATCTGTGTGACCATGCCTTACTTGCAGCAAATGGCTTAGTGTCACTCACTTTGAGGGGTCCCTTGCTGCAGTCTTTGTATACGTTCGATGCTTTCTGGCGAAACACATTGCTGTCAATCGGAACACATTTTCTGTTCTTGTCTTCCACTCACATATTTGATGGCTTTTTCATCCTAACTAAGCACTTATCATGCACTGTGTGCAAACTTTTGCAGTTTGAGGTGCAACAATAAAGCTAACACAGATTTTTTTCCTTCTTCACAGTTCCATGGATAAATTTATTCTTATTGTAGATCTCAGCAACCTCAGCATATGATTTTTTTCTTTCTTTAGTAAGTTGAGAACTTTTACCTTTCCACCAAAAAGAAGCATTTTACAGTTTTTCTTTGGCATATCTGAATTGCCAGTGTCACTACTCTTGCAATTTGGGGCCATTGTCAGGTAAAATAAGGGCTACTTGAACACAGGCACTGTGATTCCACAGTAGTTGATTTGATAACCAAGTGACTAATGAGAGGGTAGAGTCTACTGAGTGGCTACTCTGGACTAAAGGAGGATTCACTTCCTGGGCCGGAGTGGGATGGAGTGGGATGACTTGAGATTTCATCATGCTATTCAGAACTGTGCAAAATTTAAACCTTATAAATTATTTCTGGAACTTTCCATGTAATATTTTCAGACCAAGATTGAATTCGGGTAACTGAAACCATGGAAAGCGAAACCGTGGACAATGGGGGACTCCTATATATAAAACCAAAACAAATATTGCATAAAAACAAGTTGCACAGATTTAGTCAAAGCATTCCTGACGAGTGTCAGGGAAGATAGTCCCATGTTGACAATTGAGGACGAAAGCTGGACGCAGCAGAAAATTATGCTTGAATCTTGTGACAGGGTATTACATTTGCTTCACTTGATCCTTATGTCTGCGACATACTGAATGCTCTTTAACATGTCTTTGTTCCCCCAAGCAAGTGTGTCCTGACCCAGTTAGAGAACATTTGTGGCAATTTTAGATGAAGGGTTGAGGGAGAGGGTCATGAGACTGAGATAGTAACAGAAAATTTAATTTACTTTGTAGATCTCCATGCCTGTTTGAAGTTTTCTGGCATAGTACTGATATAGTTTTGCTTAGCCTGAGTCTTTATTTTAGCTTGAAAAATAGCATTTGTTAAAATAAAAATTTCACAGAGCTGATCTTTGAAGAATTTTATTTGAAAATAGGGATTAATCCAGTCATACTTAATTTGTAAAATTCTCAAAAATAAACAGTAGTCGTATGTATTCAGTTTAATACAAGTTAACAGATGTTATTGAGTTGTGACCTTTTGTGAAGTGCTTTGGGGAATGAAATACCGTCATTAAGAAGCAAAACCCAAAATTGTTTAATCTACTGTTAAAGTGACAACATTTGTCTTTTTAAATTTTTTTTAAATTAAAATGATTTGAAGACATTAGTATCCATCTCCAATCTCCACATAGCTAGATGTACATAACATCTTAACGTAAGATAGCACCTGCCCATTGTTTTGGCTTGGAAGATATTAAAATACACATGTGTAACTACTGAAATTTGCCCAGCCTGAGAAAGCTTCAGAATTTACTAAAAAGTGAAAATTAGTACTCACTTTGGTGGGGGAAACAAGTTCACTTAAGTTGTTTGTGTTTAGGGAAGCAGAGTAATGTAGGATAGTGTTTTCCAATTTATAATGCAGTTAGGAATCACCTGGGCATCTTGGTAAAATGCAGATTCTGATTCAGTACATCTGTGGGGCGACCTGAGTCTGTGTTTTCAACAAAGTCCCAGGTGGGGGCGGTGTGCTGGCCTGAGCATCATACTTTGAGTAGGAAAAGACAACAGGAAAAGTCATCCAGGAATCCTAACGTTAAGTCCTAGTTCCATTTACTAGCTGATTTGTCTTGGGCAACTCTCTTAACCTCTCTGAACTCTAGTTTGCTTACCTATAAAATAGAACACATTTAGTAGGAAAATTAGAAAAGAAAATATAAGTAAAGCATTCTTTTGCATTGCTACTATAGACCCTGTCAATAACTATAAATGCTATTTGAAATTAAAAGTGTATAGAATGTTATTATTTACTATTTTTGATAGGCTGTGTATTTTTTTTTTTTTTTGGCTAGAATCTGTTGAATTCTTCCAGATACAGGAAAAAAATAGAATTATGTATTAAGTTAGATGGAAACAACAGAGAGAATCTCAATAATCATGGAGATTCATCTGGAGCAATTTGAAGGTGTGGCCCTGACCCGTAGCATAAGCTTCAGCTGGAAGCTTGTCATTAACAGAAATGCAAATTCTTAGGTCCTCTCCCCAGACACACAGAATCAGGTGTGGCCCAGCAATCCGTGATCTAACACTACAGCATGAGAAGCACTAGTGAAGAGAAATAAACTGCACATCCATGAGGGTTCTGTGGTTGTGGATTTAGGAAACTTTCTGACTGCGTTCCAAAGCAACTTGATTCTGTTCTCTTAGTCCAGCTCTACGTATTAATAAATGATCCAGCTCAGAGAGTATTAAATATGCATTACTAATGCAGTAGCAAGGTGTTAAACAATAAGGAGGCCAAGCACAAGGTATGACTGGCATGGAGGCAGGGCAGAGATTAATCAAAAGGAATAATAGGAAAATTTGGTGGAGTCTAGGGGTCAGGGAAAGCTAACATGAACAGAATCACATCAGTGAAAAGCAGCCAAAATATTTAAAATAGAAATTAATAGGCAAAATATACTCATTAATTTGTACTTGTTTGCCTTATACATAGTAATGAAATAGAAATTAATTATTGTTACTCTGGCAAAAGAAGCTTTTAAAAAAATCATCAAAATATTCTACCTGTATTAGAGTGAGAGGAATAATACAAACTAAAATATCCGTAAGTTCAGGGGCCTTCTGTGCACCAGCAGGAAAAAGAAAGATAATGCTCGAAAGATTGTAGGTGAGTCCGTGATTCGGCTACTGATGCACCTGTAAGTTCAAGTCTGCGATATCTGCGTCTTAATCTCTCTCTCAAGTTCTTGAAATCTGTTTGTCACACACTGTTTTCAACGAGGCATCTACTTACATCTGTCTGTCTCCACCCACAAGGCATGACATTGTAAAGAAACATTTCTTAAAATAGAAAAAGAGAAAGCCAGCTTTGTGGAAGATGATGTAATGTCTCTTGGTTTTCTAACTGAATGTTTTGCATTTCAACAAGGGCTAAGAAATCAGCGACTATTATTGTGTTCAAGCAGTGATTTGAGAAAAACTGTGTAAACCAAACATTTTAAGGTTCTCATGTTGAGTTTGAATCAGGTGGTGTGGGAGGGAAGGAGAAAAAGCAGCAGAAAGGAAAGAAGGGAAGGGCGTATGTACACTGTACGTAAATTGACTGAGCGTTAGAAGATGATACTGTGTGTGTCTTAATTAAATGGGCTTCATAACCCTGTTTGCCTGTGGCCCGGTGTGAACAACTGAGTGAATCATTTGTTCAGTCCATAGCGACGCAGCTCGGGATGCTCGCATGGTGGGCACCGCTGCTGGCCTGTTTCTAACCACGGAAAGGAAGAGAAGCTACAGAAGCACCGACTGACCGTGACGCTAGAAAGAAACGAGCTAGAATCGCGTTTTGTGTCTTCAGCAGCTTTTTCCTCCACAGTGTGTTCTCTCATTTTCCTTGTTGATCTGTTTCGCATTTTTCTAAGGGTGGGGGAGGGAGAACGACAGAGCACAGACATAATTGTTGAGTCTCCATGTCCTTAAACTCATTCCCGAATCTTTTTTTTTTTTCAGCACATTATGGGGGTACAGATGTTTAGGCTACGTATGTTGTCCTTCCCCCCGACCCCCAAGTCAGAGCTTCAAGCGCGTCCATCCCCCAGACGGTGCGCATCACACTCATGTAGGTACATACCCATCCCCTCCTCCCCCTTCCCATCTGCCTAACACCCAATAAATGTTGTTCTTATGTGTGCACTGAGGGTTCATCAGTGAAACCAATTTGCTGGTGAGTACATGTGGTGCTTGTTTTTCCATTCTTGGGATACTTCACTTTCTTGTCCTGAAGTTAAAAGGTATTTTTCTGGCCTCATGAAAGGGAGCCTTTTCTTCCTTGGCCAGCATGAATGAGAATTTACGTCTTTTTAGAGAAGAGATACTTGTTATGAACGAGGCTTTTGGGGGAATAAGGGGAGTGTCTAAAATCTTGTTTTGAAGCAGACAAAAACATACACTGGGGAAAAGAATCCTTGTTCAATAAATGGTGCTGGGAAAACTGGATAGGCACATGTAGAAGACTGAATCAGGATACACACCTTTCACCTCTCACAAAAATCAACTCACGCTGGGTAACAGATTTAAACCTAAAGAGGGAAACCATTAGAATTCTAGAGAAAAATGTTGGAAAAACTCTTCTAGACATGGGCTTAGGCAAACAATTTATGAAGAAGACCCCAAAAGCAATCACAGCAACAACTAAAATAAATAAATGGGACCTGATCAAATTAAAAAGCTTCTGCACAGCCAAAGAAACTGTCACAAGAGCAAACAGACAACCTACAGAATGGGAGAAAATTTCTGCATGCTACAAATCCGATAAAGGACTGATAACTAGAATCTACTTAGAACTCAGGAAATTCGACAAGAAAAAATCAAACAACCCTATCAAAAAGTGGGCAAAAGACATGACCAGAAACTTTTCAAAAGAAGACAGAATAATGGCCAAAAAACATATGAAAAAATGCTCAACATCTCTAATCATCAGGGAAATGCAAATCAAAACCACAATGAGATATCACTTATCTCCAGTGAGACTAGCCTTTATCAAAAAGTCCCAAAACAATAAATGTTGGCGTGGATGCAGAGAGATAGGAACACTCTTACACTGCTGGTGGGACTGCAAACTAGTGCAACCTCTGTGGAAAGCAATATGGAGATACCTTAAAGAGATACAGGTAGAATTACCATTTGATCCAGCAATCCCATTACTGGGCACCTACCCAAAAGAACAAAAGACAGTGTATGAAAAAGACACCTGCACCCGAATGTTTATAGAAGCACAATTCACAATTGCAAAGATGTAGAAACAACCCAAGTGTCCATCAATACAAGAGTGGATTAATAAAATGTGGTATATGTATACCATGGAGTACTGTTCAGCTTTAAGAAACAATGGTGATATAGCACCTCTTGTATTCTCCTGGAAAGAGCTGGAATGCATTCTACTTAGTGAAGTATCCCAAGAATGGAAAAACAAGCACCACATGTACTCACCATCAAATTGGTATTAACTGATCAACACATAAGTGCACATATAAGAATAACATCTATTGGATGTCGGGCAGGGGGGAGGAGTGAGGGGGAAGGAGGGGACGGGTACATGCATGCACAAAGAGTGTGATGCACACCGTCTGGGGGATGGACATGCTTGAAGCTTGGACTTGGGTGGGGGACGGGGGCAAGGGCAACATACATAACCTAAACATATGTACCCCCATAATATGCTGAAATAAAAAAATCTCATTTTGATACCTTAAAAAAAAGGCCAGTTTAACTCACACAGTTTATTAGTTTATGAGTTTTACTTTGCTGCATTAATTGTATTAATTTTATACACAATTAGACAATAGACCAAAATTCAGTGTTTTCATTTTCATCTTTTTGTCTTTATTTTCAGCATGTTGATTGGCACTCAGTGAATGAATAAACAACTAAACAAATAAATCGGTGAATGAACTGATTCTTAAAATGGCATTTTTGGAGTTAGTGGATGGTGGGTAACAATTGTGATGGTTAAAATTGAGAAGAAATTGAGAAGTTAAAAATTACATTTGGAGTTGGAATGAATATTATAATAAATGTATTTTGAATGAATGTGAATTAAATTGGATTCTATCATTTTACCAATGAGGAAGTAAAACACAAAGAGGGTTAACTAATTTTTGTAATGATTCTGTGTTTAGTCAGTCACAGAACTGGTACTAGTATACATTCATTATGGAAAACTTCAAAAATTTAAAAATGTAGATGAGATAGAAAATTCTGTGTTTCTGTCAAAAGCTTCAAGCATTTTTAATTCACAGCTAATACGGCTTTGTCAATACCCACTCTACTCTCTGCTGTCTCGAAATGATTTTTATGCAAATCCCAGAAATCATACCATTTTTACTTGTGAACATTACAGTATGCAGCTCTAAACGATACAGAGAAAACATACATGGTGCCATGATTACATTTTAATACCGTACTTTAATATTATACCTTAATAATTCCTTAATAAAATTTAATGTCCAGTCATTGTTCACATTTTTTGATTGTCTTATATATTTTAATACTTAAATTGTATGAACTAGAATTCAGATAAGGTCCATACATTGTGATTGGTTATATCTCTTGGCTGTCTTTTAATCTAAGGTTTAAGCTTACCTTTTAATAGGTTCCGCCTCTCCCACCTCAATCTCTTGTTCTCTTTATTTTTTTAAACTTCAGTAGATTTAGGGGGTACAAGTGGTTTTTTTTTCCCGACGTGGATGGATTGTATAGTGGCGAAGTCTGGGCTTTACTGTATCCATTACCCGAATAGTGCACACTGTAATTTTTAATCTCTTACCCCTCCCACCTTTCCCCTTCTGAGTCTGTGACTTTTATTATGTCACTCTGTGTGACAATGCCTACCCATAGCTTAGTTCGCACTTATAAGTGAGAGAACATGGTGTTTGGTTTTCTGTTCCTGAGATACTTCACTTAGGATAACGGCCTCCAGTGCCATCCAATTTGCTGCAAAACACATTATTTCTTTCTTCTTTATGGCTGAGTAGGACGGCTGGCGTATATGTGTATACTCGTACACGCAACACATACACACACGTACATACCACATTTCTTTATCCTTTCATCCATTGGTGGGCACTTAGGTTGGTTCCATATCTTTGCAATTGTGAATTGTGCTGTGATAAACATATGGGTGCAGATGTCTTTTTAATAAAATGACTTCTTTTCCTTTGGGTAGATCCTCTGTGGTGGGATTGCTGGATCAAACGGTAGATTTACTTTTAGTTATTTGAGATAGAGCCATATTGTTTTCCATAGAGGTTCTACTAATTTACATTCCCACCAAAAGTGTATAAGCATTCCCTTTTTATTGCATCTATGCCAACATCTGTTGTTTTTTGATTTTTTTAATGGCCATTCTGATTGGAGTAATGTTCAGCATTTTTTTCATATGTTTCTTGGCCTTTTGTCTCTCTTATTTTGAGAAATGTCTGTTAATGTCATTTGCCCATTAATTAATGGCACTATTTGTTTTTTTCTTGCTGATTTGAGTTTCTTGTAGATTCTGGATATTATTCCTTTATCACATGTATAGTTTGTGAATATTTTCTCCCATTCCATAGGTTATCTGTTTACTCTGTTGATTTTTTTCTGTTGCTGTACAGAAGCTTTTTAGTTGGAGTGCCAAAAATAGACACTATTTTTGTTGTTACCGTATTTGCTTTTTGGGGTCTTAGTCATAAATTCTTTGCCTAGGCCAATGTCCAGAAGAGTAAATTTTTAATCTATCTCGAGTTAATTTTTGTATGTGGTGAGACATAGGGATCCAGGTTCATTCTTCCTCATGGGGCTATCCAATTTTTCCATCACCATTTACTGAATAGGGTGTCCTTTCCCCAGTATGCAGGTTTTTGTCTGCTTTGTTGAAGATTAATTGGTTCAAGGTATTTGGCTTTATTTCTGGGTTCTCTATTCTGTTCCATTGATCTGTCTGTCTACTTTTATACCAGTGCCATGCTCTTTTGGTCACTATAGTCTTGTAGTAAAATTTGAAGTTGGGCAATATGATGCCTCCAGATTTGTTCTTTTTACTTAGGATTGCGTTGTCTATTTGGAGTCTTTTTTGATTGCATATGAAATTTAGGATTGTTCTTTTTCTAATTCTGTGAAAAATACTGTATTTTTTGGTATTTTGATGGGAATTGCATTGAATCTGTAGGTTACTTTGAGCAGTATGATCATTTTAATAATGATTCATCTAATCCATGAGCATAGGATGTTTTCCCATTTGTTTATGTTATCTACAATTTCTTTTATCAATGTTCTTTAGTTCTCCTTGTGGAGATCTTTCACCTCCTTGGTTAAATATACTCCTAGATATTTTACTTTTTTTGCAGCTATTGTAAATGGGATTGAGTTCTTGATCTGATTCTCAGCTTGGTCATTATCGGTATATAGAAATGCTACTGATTTGTATTCATTGATTTTGTAACCTGAGACTTTACTGAATTTGTTTATCAAATCTAGTAATCTTCTGGAGGAGTCTTTAGGATTTTTTTTGGTATAAAATCATATCAGCAAACAGAGATGGTTTCTCTTTTTCTTTTCCAATTTGGATTTTATTTCTTTTTTTTGTTTGATTGCTCTGGTTAGGACTTCCAGTACTGTGTTGAACAGAAGTGGTAAAAATGGGAGTCCTTACCTTATTCTCTCTCTTTCTCTCCCCTTCTCCGCTTCCCTTTCTCCTTCTATTTTTACAGTTGTTGTTACTCATAAAACCAGGTGTGTTACTTCAGATTCTCTAGAGAAATAAAAACAATAGAGTATATAGATAGATATAGATAGATAGATAGATCTATATTCGAGGAGATTTATTGTAGAAATTAGCTCATGGGATTATTGAAGCCAAGAAGTCGCAGGGTAATGCCATCTGCAAGCTGAAGGCCCAGGAAAGCTGATGACACAATTCTTCAGTCCATGTCTGAGGGCCTGAGAATGCTGAGAGGTGTGGGGGAGGGAGGTTAGGTGCCCTAGGTGCTGAGATCCAAAGAAGGCTGGAGAACCAGGAGCTTTGATGTCCCAGCTCAAAGAGAGAGAGAGAGAATTGGCTTATCTTTCCCTTTTTGCTGTATCTGGGCCCTCAAAGAATTGGATGGTGCCTGCACACATGGATGAGAGTGGATCTTTTTTACTCAGTCTACTGATTCAAATTCCAATCTCTTCTAGAAAACACCCTCACAGACACATTCAGAAATAATATTTTACTACCTGTCTGGATGTCCTTTAGCCCAGTCAAGGTGACAAATAAAATTAGCCATCACACCAGGTCATTTGTTCTGTTTTTCCAAGTCTGAACTTTGCTGATTGCTTAAAATACAATTTTCTAACACAAAAATTGTCATGTAGAGACCAATTTAAAAAAAGAAATTGAGGTAAATGATACATACTGAAAAGTGTTTCCATAATGTATGCATTTTGAATTTTGAAAAGTTGTGCACATTGTATTTACTTTCTATCTGAAAAAAATATTAGAAAAAAACTTCACTAACAGCAATCTCCAGAAAGTTTTCCACAGGATTTCTTAAATGACCTTATTAATTTTCTAAAGTGTTTGTTTTTCTTCATTCCCTTTGATACTTGGATTAAAACCAACTTTTAATTAATACAGAAAAATTATAAATCAGAACTGTGACAGGAACTTTCATAACGCTTAAGTGTTTCTTTACTGATTAGAGCAATTCTGAAGCAGTTATATTAATTTTCATAATTGTTCAGGTTTTTATTAACCATTCAGAATGTAAACTGAATGGATATGACAAACCCTGTGCTGTCAGATCTTGTATAATCAAACTTTTAGTAATGCTTGCTCATGACATTTGTGGGTCCAGGAGCATTATTATTTGACCTCTTTGGTTTATATAACTAATATAGCTTTAGGTTTTTTCTCTGTGGGTCTGAGAATAATTTTAGAGATTTATAATGGGAAATTGGAGTCAACTCATGAATTCCTACTTTATTGCATAAAAACAAGGAAACTAAAATATATATTAATAGAGTGTGGAATAAAAAATACTGATCACATATAACTAGAATTAGTTGATCCATCTAAATTATAGTAATATCTGGGTGAGTGATGCCACATTGAAAATTCCTTTAAAAACAGTTATCTCCTTCATTAGAGATTTTCATTCTCCTTTTGCTCTTTTGCTGACCTAACTTTCCTCTGGGCACTTTAATTTCTGCGGTTGTGAAAACACTAGCATCTTAAATAGAGCCACTAGAGAGCTGTGGAGGAAGCTACATTTGATTTCTTTTCATTAGAAACACTTAAGAGGGAAAGCTGGGTGAAGGGTATGCGAGGACTCTCTGAACTATATTTGCGAATTTTCTGTAAATTTAAAACTATTCCAAAAGAAAATCTTTTTTAAAACTTGAGTTTTATTAATTACTTCTAAGTAGCCAAAGGCTCTGGATGTCTAATGTAAGCATTGAAGCTTTAGAAATTAACGATTTTGAATTTGTTACATTCCTTTCTGACATTACTTAATACTTTCTTGATGAGTTTATGTCTTGAGTCTTATCCTGTCCTCAGTTTTAAACTTGTCAATTTCATTTTCCATAATACATCCAGAGACATCTTGCTAAACAGCAAAACTTTTCGGACCTCCTTCAGTGGTGTTCTTCAACTTTCAGGATAAAGTCTCGACTCCACCATCTGACAGGTAACACTTTATATCTGGTCCTTGAAGACCCTCTTTGTTTTTGACCATGTCTCCCTCTGCCTTGAGTGCTAGTCACACACATTCAGTTCTCACTCTCTGTTCTCTGCCGTCCGTAATGTACATGCCTAGAACACACTCCTCTCATTCTTGTCTTGGTTAAATCTAAATCATTTTTTAAATGTAAAAGACATAAATAGGCAAAATTGTCTTCCTTCCTCCTCTCTCTTCTCTTCCTGGAGGCTACCACAAAACATGGATAAACAACCATCACATTTTCTGTGATGCTGTATTGTATTTTATTGCTCATTTGTCATCCTTATAATACAGCAAATATATGGACACAGAGGCCATTTGTCATTGCTTTTTTCAGCATCCAGCATAGTGCCCTACACATAACAGTGGTGGTTGTTGAATGAAACATGACATAATCAGTGGAATTTACTGAACAATATAGGGTTATATTGTATTACATCCAATGCTGTGGTTTTTTTAACTTGAGTTTTCATGTTACAGTTGTTTTGTGCACTTCTCAATTTGTCATTTTTCAATTCTTGATTCTCTTGTTATCTGCCTGTGTATATGTCTCTTGTAGCTATATTATCTTTCTGATTTGATAATTTGCATATAATTTTTGCTTCTCAAGAGAGAATGTGAGACTATTTGTGTATAGAACTATTTGCTTCTAACTGCATTAACTAATTATATTAAAGAACTGATTAATTAAATGCTATGTTTAATCTTATACTATTGGTTTGATATGTCTTTATTGAATTCTTGATTATATCAATCAAATCAACCATTGTTTTTGCATTATTCAATAAGAGCTTTATAATAAAGCAATAATTACTTTCCTAGAACAAATTGCTATTATGTACTATAAGCATGAGCTTACTAAAATAAGCTTAACCATGTCTATTTCAATGTTAAAGCAAAACAAAACCAACAAAAACTTAAAATTTACAAAGGTGAGTAAAGTTTCACCATTAACCTCTGGTCTTATTTCTGGAAAGATAATTACATCATATTATATTATATAAAATAATTAGGATATTTTTATAACAAGAATTGGAATGATATTCTAGAATTCATAATGGTGAATTTTTTAAGTGAAGTCATGTGAATATTAAATATTTTCCTCCTAGCTTATAGATGAAAAAACTGGTGCACGAGAAATTAAACATTTATATTAAACTTTCAATTTTGGCCATTTTTAGTGATAATACTACCCTTGTTTGTTAACTATGTTTCTAAGGCAATGATACCTTAATTCTACCCTCCTCAGAGCCTGTTTTTTACTGAAAACATCACATCGATGTGCTTTATCACACAATAGATTTAGCTGTGGCTTTTCTTGGTGGGGGGGCCTTGTATTCTTGCTGGTACTATGGGACATGCATTCATCTTCTCAAACAGTTTGTTAAATATTCTCAGCAAAATGCCTTGGATTGACAAATTGAAATGCATTTTGAGCAGAGAACATGAGCATAAGGAGTGTGGGGAGAGGCCTGTATAAAGCTATTTTACTCAACCTTGAAGAAATGTGTTAATTCCCTGCTTCAGATAAAGTACACCAAGTGTATATGCAGTGTTTCTGAGAGCTTCCTAATGAACTGAAAAAACAAACAATCTGTGGTAAGAAGAAATATATTTCATCAACCCCCTGAGCAGCAATGATTGGCCTCAGCTTGTCATACATGCTTGATTCTGATTAAAATAAGGCAAATGAACTAGTTTAACCTTTCTTGGTAAAGAAATTACATTTGTCTTTAATAGAATCTCAAATTCCATATATTAATAATATAGATTGTATATGTTGATTGTTAACATGCAGATTAGCAAGGTACATAAAACATTTAAGTTGAGGAATCTATTTTAGTGGCCATGACTGGACCAAGAATTAGTTGTTTTTGAATGACCCAAATGACAATGATGACAGAATTAGATGTGAGATACTTGGATAAAGGGGCTTTCAAACTTGTAATTCATGTAAATGCTTTAATCCAAGATCATGTTTCTTCTGCATGTGGTTATTCAGTTTTTTCAGCACCATTTATTGAACAGGGCTTGCTTTCCCCAGTGTTTGTTGTTGTCTACTTTGTCAAAGATCAGTTGGTTGTAGGTAGATGGTTTTATTTCTGGGTTCTCCTGTCTGTTCCATTGGTCTCTCTCTGTAGTTTTATACCAGTATCATGCCATTTTGGTTACTATAGCCTTGTATAATTTGAGGTCAGGTACTGTGATGTCTCCCGATTTGTTCTTTTTACTTAGATTGCTTTAGCTATTTGGGCCCTTTTTTGGTTCCAAATGAAGTTTAGGATTATTTTTTTTTCTAGATTTGTGAAATATTCTGGTATTTTGATGGGGATTGTGCTGAAACTATAAATCACTTTGGGCAGTATGGAGATTTTAATGATATTGATTCTACCTATCCATGAGAAAAAGGCATGAAACCATAGAAATTTGAGAAGAAAATGTAGGAAAAACTCTTTCAGACATTGGCCAAGGCAGAGAATTTATGACCAAGACCCCAAAGGCAAATATAACAATTACAAAAATAAATAAATGGGACTTAATTAAATTAAAAACCTTCTTTACAGCAAAGGAAATAATCAATAGAGTGAATATAGAACCTACAGAATGGGAGAAAATATTCCCAAACTATAAATCTGTCAAAAGACTGATATCCAGAATTTACAAAGAATGCAAATCAGTTAAGAAAAAAGCAAGACCATCAAACAGTAGGCAAATTACATGAACTCAGAAGTTTTCCAGAAGACAGACAAATGGCCAAAAAACATGAAAACATGCTCAATGTCAAATATCTCAGGAATGGAAAATGAAACACCGTATATTCTCACTAATAAGTGGGAGCTAATAGATGGATACACATGGCACAAAGTGATATAAAGGACATAAGAAACCAAGGATGGGGGAAGCTGGAGGGTGAGTGTGGGGTAAAAGCTTACATGCTGGGTACAATGAGCACTATTGTGATGGGCACACCAAAAGCCCTGACTTAAGCATTATAGAAGATATCCATGTAATAAAAACACTTGTACGCCCTTGATTAAAAAAAAAAAAAAAAAAAAAACCCAAAACCCTGGAAACAAAAAATAAAGCAAATCCTTCCTCAAATTGCTCCATGACTTTTCAACATTTCTTGTAGTGGTTTAATAAAAGTTATGATGGTAGCTGATGTTTAAAATAAGAAAATAGTATCCTGTTGGGGAAAAACAAAGGCAAAGCAATGCAGTGACTTCTAGATTAAGATTTCTGTGCTACAGGCCGGGCATGGTGGCTCACGCCTGTAATCCTAGCACTCTGGGAGGCTGAGGTGTGCGGATTGTTTGAGCTCAGGAGTTCGAGACCAGCCTGAGCAAGAGCGAGACCCCGTCTCTACTAAAAATAGAAAGAAATTAATTGGACAGCTAAAAATATATAGAAAAAATTAGCCGGGAATGGTGGCGCATGCCTGTAGTCCCAGCTACTTGGGAGGCTGAGGCAGAAGGATTGCTTGAGCCCAGGAGTTTGAGGTTGCTGTGAGCTAGGCTGACGCCACGGCAATCACTCGAGCCGGGGCAACAGAGTTAGACTCTGTCTCAAAAAAAAAAAAAAAAAAAAAAAAAAATAGGGACGAATAGGCAAAGCAGAAAGGGTTTTTAGGGCAGTGAAACATATCTTTGTGACACTATTCCTTGTGATGCTATAATGGATTCACATCATTATATATTTGTCCAAATCTATGAAATCTATGAAGTGCACAACAGCAAGAGTGAACTCGAAATGTCAACTGTGAATTTTGGGTGATAATGATGTGTCGGTGTAACTTCATCTATTGTAAAAAATGTACCACTCTGCTAGGAGAGGTCAATAACGTGGGAGGCTGTGTGTGTGAGGGGGTGGTAGGGATCGCACAGAAACTGCCATACCTTCCTATCAATTTTGCTGTGTAACTAAAATTGCTCTTAAAAAAGGTCTTTTTAAAATACACTGACCACTTTGCAATAAAACAAAAACAAAATAGTTAGGGAGAGTTCCTGGGCCCCTTTACTTTGCTATTTATGCTGTGTGTCTGGGTGGAAGAGGGCCAGTCTGGGGCTTGTTTACGTCCTCCAGGGTGGTGGTGAACCAGCTAGCTTCCCAGGTTGTGACATCGGCTGGCATGTACTGGATACAGCAAGACTTTTGAGAAATGATCTATATAATTTTGACCAAAATTCTGTTCTACCTAACTGATAATAAACTGAGATGATTTATATGTAGTAAGATGCTTTATGTTTCATGGAGCAAGTTCAACATATAATCTCATGGGATGTTCATGAGAACTTTGTTAGGTATGATCATCCTTACTTCATTGACAAAGTTCACAGAGTTTAATTCACTTACTAAATAACGAACATAACACCTGAATTTCTGATTTTAACTCCAGAGCCGTTCTACCATTTTGCCACCTGAATATTTACCTGCATGTCAAAATGGAAATCATCTTGACAGAGAACATTTTACAGTAAGCAGGCAAAATATCTACACTTATATCTGTTATTGGTTCTTGCAACTTGTTATAAAATGAGTATGGCTTTTCCTCTTCCTGCTAATAGATTGACACATATCAAATCCCACTTCAAATTTCAAATCCCATGTCATAAAATGGGATGCAGAAATACGATATGACTCTTTTGTTCCACCTTATATGTTGTTTTAATATGATGTAGTGGGGCCTTCTATAATGTCACCCCCTAATTTTATGCTAGGATTGTTTTGTGGTTGAGATCAGGTAATTCCCTTTGCTTTGGGTAATTCTGGTTATAAAACCACTGGCTTCTGGTTATAGAATTTTATAATGATGACTCTGCTAAAGAAAGGCATTTAATGGTCATATAATTTTTATCTGAAGAAGCCAACATGTTTTCTCATTGGAATATTATTATTATAGTCAATGTTTATTTATTGAGCTATGTGTACTCTGCTTTTTTATTATTTCAAAATATTATGAGGGTACAAATGTTTTTGGTTAAATGTATCAATTTCGTTGTGCTTGAGTCAGGGTTATAAGTGTGCCCATCACCCAGAGAGTGTTCATTGTACTCACTAGGTAGGTTTTTGCCCATCTCCTCCTCCCCTCTCCATCCCATCCTGCTTGATTTCCACTGAGTTTTCCCTCTGTGCACGTGTGTGCTCATTGGTTAGTTCCAGTTTAATAGCAAGCAGATGTGGTGTCTACTTTTCCATTCTTTAGATACTTCACTTAGGATAGTGGTCTCCAGTTCCATCGAACATGTTGCAAAAGGGCTTAATTCATTCATTCTTCTTCATGGCTGAATTGTGTGTGTGTTTTGTTCATCCACTCATGAATAGATGGGCACTTGGGATGATTCCATATCTTTGCAATTGTGAATTGTGCTGACATAAACATTTGCATGCAGGTGTCCTTTTGGCAAAATGACTTCTTTTCCTTTGAGTAAATACCCAGTAGTGGGATTGCTGGATCAAATGGCAGGTCTACTTTCAGTTCTTTGAGGAATCTCCATCCTATTTTCCATAGAGGTTGTACTAATTTACAGTCCCACCAACAGTATGGTAGTGTTTCTTTCTCTTTGCATCCATGCCAGCATCTGTTGTTTTTGGACTTTTTAATAAAAGCCATACTAACAGGGATAAGGTGATATTTCATTGTGTTTTTAATTTGCATTGTCCTCATAAATAGTGATGTTAAGCATTTTTTCATATGTTTATGGATCATTTATCTATCTTCTTTTGAAAAGCTTCTGTTCATGTCTTTTGCCCACTTTATAATGGGGTTCTTTGTTTTTTCCTTGCTGGTTGGCTTGAGTTCCTTGGAGATTCTGGAGATAGCACATACCTGGGTTATATTTTCTCATCCATTCCGCTAGCCTGTGTCTCTCGAGTGGGGCATTCCAACCATTCACATTTATTGATAGAATTGATATGTGGGTTCTGTTCGTCCTGTCGGTGGTACCTTCTTGCTTTGTTTTACCTCTTGTCCTGTTGTTTTGTATGAGCTCTGAGCCTTAGGTTCGGGTGGTTTTACACCGTGGGTGAACATTGTGCTGATCCATGTGTAATGCAATTCTAATTATTGCCTGCAGGGAAGGTCTGGTCTTGACAAATTCCCTCAGCATTTGCTTCTCTGGAAAAGTATTTATTTCTACTTCATATATAAAACTTAGTTTTACAGGATACAAAATTCTAGGCTGGCAGTTGTTCTGTTTAAGAAGACTGAATGTGGGGCCCCAGTCTGTTCTGGCTTGTAAGGTCTCAGTTGAGAAGTCGGCAGTTAGTCCCATGGGTTTTTTTTTTTTGTAAGTTACTTGTTTCACCTCATGGCTCAAAGGAGTTCCTATTGACTTCGGCCAGTCTGATGACTGTGTGTCTTGGTAATTGCCTCTTTGCAATGAATCTCCCAGGTGTTAGTTGAGCTTCTTGTACCTGGATGTCTAAATCTCTAGCAAGACAAGGGAATTTTTCTCAATTATTCTCTCAAATAGGTTTTCCAGCCCTTGTGTGTTTTCTTCTTCACTTTCAGGGATGCCTATTATTTTTATATTTGGCCATTTTACATAATTCCATATTTCTTTTAGGCTTTGTTCATTCCTCTTAATTCTCTGTTCTTTATTTTTGACTGAATTAATTCAAAAGAGTTGTCTTCAAGCTTTGCAGCTTGAAGCTTTTCTTTTGCCTGGTCTAGTCTAAACACTTTTCACTATGTTTTCTATTTCCTTCAATGAATTTTTCATTTCCATAAATTCTATTTGTGTTTTTTTAAATATGTCAATCTCTAGTGAATTTTTCATTCATTTCCTGAATTCTTTTTCTGGTATCTTTGAATTGGTTTTCCACTTTCTCTTGGATTTCATTGAGAAAAACATTTAAAACTGAGCATCTAGTAAACTAATCTCTCTATTTAAACCTGCACAATCTAGGAACTATGAATATTCTGTAAACTTGTATAGTAAGAAGCAACACCTATGATGTGAAATGTAAGACTATTTCCTAGCTTAATAGCTCTAAACATCAAAGTGGTTTGTAATTCTGCCAATAATTTTAAATGTATAAATGTTATTTTTATAAAAATACATTTTATACTTTTTCTTATAATGTTGTAACCAGAATGTAGCCTAAAATTTATAAGTACAAATATGTGCTTATAAGTTTTTGTTGAATAAATAATCCTTATATTTGTGATGGATGAACAATCAACAATTAAGTACTAATGCTGTCAATGCTAAGTATTATATGCTGTTAGAATAGAAAAAATGACAAAATATGGCCTTTGTTTCTGGTTCAGAGTAAAACTATGTAGTATGGAGTTTTGATGAGGAATACCTTTTAAAAAATATTAGCCAGTATATGTAATAGATGAGCTTTAAATTTCTTTTCTTCTGTTTTCCTCGCAGTATAATTATGTTAGTTGTGATTAGTATTTATGTTCATGTTGATGAATTAGTTTGTGTATCAGATGTATTTTTTGATTTTAGGATTCTAGTTGGGCCCTACTATTTGTAATCTTAGACTATACGTACAAATGAAAAAATAGTATGTACTATATGCAAATAAGTAAAAGAAAAATACTTTCTCTAGAAATTCTAAAGTTAGAAATGATCACTGAGGATTGAATAATTGGTGAATGCTTAGACCAACTAAATCTTGGATGGAGAATATGTGGCTAGAGAGAGGAGAAGGAATTCAAACCTTGGCAGCCTAGAAGCAAAGCAGGCTGAAGAATTCTTTCCACACTTTCAACCTAAATCTGAAACATAGATGTGACTACTTTGATGTAAGAAGAGATCAGTTAATCATATGGCAAGCAGAAGAAATCAAGAGTCATTTACCTATGTGCTGATGAACACCACCTGTGCCAAGTGTTCCTTGGATGAGGGATGGTGGGGAGGAGATGGTTCTCAAGGCAGCTGCATCCAAAATCCAGGACTAACACATCTTGCTTTGTTGGAGAGAAAAAAAAAAGCATCTGAAGAGCACCAATCATTCCAAATAAGCTGGTCCTCAATTATTTTTCTCTATCCTAACACAAGAGCAATATGAAACAGTGACCATCAGTGAAAATCAACCTCAGTGGCAATGATTTCTAGAGGGGAAAGGAAAGAAATCATCCTCCTTCAGGGAAGCAAATCAGATTCTGGAAAAGACAATGTAGTTTGAAGGAGCCCTGCCTGCCCAGGGGGTTCTCATGCACCGTGCCTTCCTCTGTTTTAGTAGGAATCTTGCCCGTAATTTCATCCATGGTAAAACACAATGTATGGAAGGTGAAAAACATAAATAAAATGTAATCTCTGTGGTCATATTCTGTATTGTGCTGACAGGAATATATGAAAAAAAGTTGATTAAGCTGAGATGGAGGGAAAACATAACTAGAATGGAAAAATTAATAATAGCTTAATTATATATGGTCTATCAAATGCACCAGTGTTGCTAATAATAACAGATGCTGGAAGGTATGTTGGCATTTGTCAGTAGTCATTGTATAGATCATTGAACAAATGAGTGTGATTTCCATCATGTGTGACAGATTGATCAAGAAGACTAAGAAATTTGATGATTTTATGATGTCTGGATAAAGATTTTTAGATTTAGTCTGTGGCACCATTGAATTCTTTAAGATATTTTCAAAATTTTTTGTTTATATTTGTCTATTTTGATCATTAAAATATTTTATAAGGACATTTCTCCCTTTTAAAATTAGGAATGTGCCAGTAAAAATCGCAGAAGTATATTTGTCTGCAATTCAATAGTTTGTGCAAGCTCTCATTCTGCAATAAAGTGGTAATATGCAGATATTGTAGAACTGCCTCAGGGAAAAGTTTGTAATACTGTGGGATTTCCTGTGCTCATTTGGATTTATCCAGTGTTATAAAATCGAATCATTGTGAAATATCACACAATTCACTGAATGATTTCATCCCACTGTAAGATTCCTCACCAGAGCATTTCATTCAATTCTTGGCTGATGTTTTTATTTGAGTGACATTGAGAACAGAAATGAAACAAATTCATTTTTGTATGTTTATGGACCAGGAAAGACATGTCTCTGGCAAGAACAGAATGTTCCTGAAAACTAGTGCTTTATATATAGAAAAATGCCAATGTTTTGGAAATAACACATCTTACCTTGGACACCATTTTTAAATACTACATCATTTAAGCCTCTACATATTTATAGTAACTGGTTAGTAATAACAATATAGCAAAACTTCATTTTATAGTTTTTATTTTTCTTTTTAATCATTCAATTCAGAACACATTCTGGTAATTGGTATTTTTGCATTCTTACAGTAAAATGATGAATGATGTTGACAAAAATGTCAGTGGTACCATAAAAATTATTAAGTTTTTCTGTGTCATCAAAGAAACATAAAACTGTATTCAAAATAATTGTGTGAAATATACTTTATTGCATTTTTTTTAGTGTTGAAAACTATAATTATTACAAGATACTTAACTGGAATTCCCCACTTTTCAACTGTATCACATAACTCAATTTACTATTCTGATTTGAGTTAGTGTATATAATGTATTGTCATTAGTTATTTTTTAGTCTAAAATGATTTTGGTTTTGCATACTGCTAACAGAACAAAATGCAAGGCATTTCACTTTGAAGAGAATGGAGGTTGGTAAGACCAATATAGATCTTATCATGAGTTGAGAAAATATTTATAAACCTCTAAAAATTTTATATTATATGATTCTAGAAGTGTTATATATATAACTAAAAGGAATATAAATGTATCATATTCTATGGTGATCTTTTTTTGTTCTATTCTATATCTTTATATAAACCTGCCTTTCTCATTTTGGAAACAAGATAAGGCATACATGTAATCATGTACCATTGCTATCGAAGGTTGGTAATATACCCAGAAAAAAGATATTGTTTGAACGCATTCTAAAGGGGACTGTTAATATGTCTCTCACCCAATACCCACCCCACATACTGAAATTTGGTTAGCAATAATTGGATATGGTTTATTTGGCAATATCTATAAGGGTTTTTAAAAAATGCTTCATAAAAATATCTGAAGAACCAGCATAGAATGCGTGAATTCACAATGTGGAATAAAAACTATAGGTACAATGAAAACTATAGGCATTTTCCATAAAATTAAACATAATTATACACAAGAACATACAGATCACATTGTGAGGTTTTGCTATTGTCTATTAGTTTAGGCTAAGTTATGCGTTGGAAGCAGGCAATCCTAAAATTCATTTGCTGAGCATACCAAAGTTTGTTTATTTCTTGTCTCACAGTCTAACATGAGTTGGATTTTTATTTTTTCCATTTTGTTTTCTCTAGAACACCCAGGCTGACTGAATAGTTCTGTTTGGGCTGTTGCTGGTCCCTAGACAGAGGGGAAGAAATGGCAAACCTTGAGCTTCAGCATTTAAGGTTTGTCTCAGAAGAAACACGTATTTTCCGTGTGTATTTCACATTTTGTGGGTGAGTTCAACAGCCTGGGATGAATGACTTTCCCACAGTGAGAGAAATATTCAAAGGTGGGGAGAGACAGCAAATATTTTGAACAATAATATTATACAATCTAATATAGATATATATTTAAGGTTATTCCTCCTTAAGGAGTTGATAAGAAACTTTTAGATCAAGTATGATTAAATATGATTCAATTCATATCAAGGTATGATTTTATTTTATGAATCCCATGCTTTTACTATCTGATTGGTCTTTAATGGATTTTTTAAACTATTGTTTTTTTTTTTTTTTATTATTGCAGGAAACTCTAGTATCCTATAACAACAGCTGCTCCAAGTTGACTTTGTTCAAGAAATGCTTAATAAGTGCTTATATGTTTGTGAATATGACAGTTCTTATCTCCAAGAAGCTCAGAGCTTAGTTGAAAAAATAGATAATTTTGTTGAATATTGTGAAGATAATAAAATAGAAACATACATGAATTATTATGTTGAATATTATATTTAAAAATTATAAAATGTGATTTTTGTAGATTTCTCATTTAATACAACAGCACACTACCAGACAGGTGCCATTGTTTTTGTTCATATTTACAAAGGAGGAAATAGACCTGGGGTGATTAAGTAACATGCCCAAGCTCACATAGCTACGTGGGACTCAAATCATGTCATCTGCGTCAGTCTGAACTCTCTTCCACCACGCTATACTGTCAGCTCCTATTTTTATTTCTCTGAAAATGTCTTATTTTCAGTCTGTGTGATCCTGAAGTTATTGTCTACTCTGTGGTCTGGGTTATTGACAATGTCGAGGACTATTTTCTACCACTTTTGATAGGATTAGAACCTTCTGCTTTAAGGTCAAAACTGAAATGTACATCTTCTTGGGCAAAAATATCAGGGTGGGGAACCTGAGACCTTGGGGCCACATGTGGCCTTCTGTATCCTTGAGTTTGTGGCCTTTTGACTGAATCCAAATTTACAGAACAAATCAAGGGAGTCCACGCTGTGAAGTTTGGATTCAGTCAAGGGGACACACTCAGGGATCTGGAGGGCTACATGTGGCCTTGAGGCTGCAGGTTCCCCACCCAAAGTGGTATTGGCTATTGTTGCATAGAGTGTGGTCTACTTATCTAATTAATAAAACGATTGCACACTTTTCTGATGGTCTTTGTCAAGAGCTCATGTTCTGGAAATACTGATCAAAACTATGAAAAACTTAAAACCATTTTTATGAATTACAAAGACTTGAGGACCATAGTAATTGCCTTACTGTATTTTTGAAAAGATGAAGCATATTGTTTCTATTTAATTGCAGAGGATAAACTAAGAGGTAGCTACAACCATTTTTTTTTTTTTTTTTACATTGGAACTTTTCACCAAAAAACTTATCACTTTTGGAGGTGGAGAGTTTTTTGTTTGTTTTGTCATTGTAGATGTCGGGTAGAATCTAGACATGTGCTTGAAGAAATGTTGTGCAGGGAATACAGCATTAGATAAAACTCAAGAGATACCGGCAGTGTTTTCCTGCAGCCTGTTTTCCATTCTTGAAGCACAACCCATATTCCATGTCCTTACCCTCCTCATGCAAATTTATTTTCCAAACACAGCTGAGTAATGGAGATTTTAATGAAGATTTCTTAGGGTGAGAGAGGAGAAAATATATGTCACTGGCTAAACAAGGAACTTTATGAAATGTTCATTAGATACTTTGTTTTTCCTAAATTTTCCTGGATCTCATTCCTCTTTTCAGCCAACTCCCAACAGATATTCTTTTTAAGTCTCTGTCTCCCTTTTGAAATCAGAGCAATTTAACTCTTTCTCATTTCTTTAATCATGTATCCCTAGTCTCTTCACCTTGCTGTACTAACAAAGAACTCACTGACTACCGTATCTACTCTTTCTTAAACACACTGGGAATTATCAAGAATGAATATAATTTTTCTCATGATATTCATACATATGTGCATACTTACATATGTCTTGAGGTTAGAATGTGTCAAACATTGATGAAGGTATGTGGATTAAGAAAATTGCAAGTACGTAAAAAGCATGATTTCTGTTGCCAATAAGCTTAAAATTTTGCACTTAGATACTACTTTTGCTATTTGGAATAAATAATGCATGTATGGAGGGAAACCAGAAGATTTCACACTAGCATCCTATTCTCATGTTATCATAGATATAACTTGATATATTTTTTAAAGAAAATAATTAGTTATGATGCAACTTTTTTTTCACATGCAATATATCCAAAGTTCTAAGCAATCACAAAGAGGAATACAGAGGAAGAAAACTGGATTCCTTTCTTTTCTGTTTCTCTTTAACGTAGGCTAACATGACTCTGACTGCATCCTTTGTAGTAATGAGTTCTTGGTATCTTGATAGTTGTCGAAGCCGCCCCCTTCATTCCTTCTATTCTCTCTGTTCTTCCTAAGTCCTTAGTTGAAGGACAACCCGAAAGGCCACAGAAAAATGATTTCTGTATGTAATTGATACTCCAAGAATTCTGAGCTGCATGAATGAGTTTGAGAGAAACCCTTAGGAAAGAAAGAAAGAGAAAACCTCCCAGAAAGTAAGAGAAAATGAGATGTATAAGAGAGACAGTATGTGAGTTGGGTTTTAAGGGAAAAAATGAATATAGGAGCTTCAGCCTTCCCTCTGGGCTCTTTCAAAGATATCTTAAAAATTTATGGATTTACTTATGACATTGGAACGAAGTTGTAGCACATATTTTTAGACAAAATTTTCTTTGAAAAGCCAGTGCCACTTTAAATTTCAAAACGTGTGTGTTTATGTGAAGTATTGAATGTATTCTGCAGTTTTTTTTTTTTAAATCTTGGAATTCTACCAATCTGACATTTTCTCTACCACAAAATTCCTGAGGTAATGTACAAAAAAGTACAATGAAGTAGTTGTATTAAAAAAAAGTATTGTGATATTTGCTAAATGATAGAATTAAGACTGCAAACTAGTACAACCTCTGTAGAAAGCAATGTGGAGATAACCTCCAAGAGATACAAGTAGAACTACCATTTGATGCAGCAATCCCATTACTGGGCATCTACCCAAAAGAACAAAAGACATTCTGTAAAAAAGACATCTGCACTAGAATGTTTATAACAGCACAATTAACAATTGGAAAGATGTGGAAACAACTCAAGTGCCCATCAATACATGAGTGGATTAATAAAATGTGGTATATGTATACCATGGAGTACTATTGAGCCACAGAAAACAATGGTGATCTAGCACCTCTTGTATTATCCTGGATAGAGCTGGAGCCCGTTCTACTAAGTGAAGTATCACAGGAACGGAAAAATGAGCACCACATGTACTCACCATCAAGTAGTACTAACTGATCAACACTTATGTGCACATATAGTACTAACATTCATCGGATGTAAGGCAGGTTGGAGGGGGAGGAGGGGATGGGTAGATTCACACCTAATGTGTTCAGTGCACACCTTCTGGGGGATGGACATACTTGAAGCTCTGACTGGGGTGGGACAAAGGCAATATATGTAACCTAAACATTTGTACTCAGTAATATGCTGAAATAAAAAAAAGTAAAGAAAAAGAGAAAGAAATAATAATATGGGTCCTAAAGCTTAGATGCCCTCTCATTCCTTTCATATTTTAGGAAATTAAAATAACCCAAATGTCATGGGATGTTCTGTCCCCTGAAAACTATTATATATTACTTTAATACAATAGATATATAATCTCTAGTTAATTTTAAGTTCATACCTAAATGTATTTTTTGCTCTCTTAAATACAGATTTATTTTTTGTTGTAGGAACTGACCTTTTGTTATAGGAACTGGCATTTTGAGAACATACTGTTTCATTAAATTGCATTTATTGTGAATCTGTTGATAGTAGACAATATTTTAAAATTATTTATTACCTTGGGACATTTTCATTTTCTTATTAGATTATAAGCTATTCTAAATCGATATTCCTGTATCATTCCATCATCCTAGCTTTTTAAAAGACAAATAGTTAGCTATTAAAAATATTAATTTGTGACATGAATGATTTCAATAAACTTCGAAATGAAATAGAAGAGTTGATTTAATAGTAAATAGCCTTAAGCCATCTTAATTTTGTAAAATTTAAGGAAAGCAAGTGGACTCATTATTTAGTAATTTCTGTTACTAAAGAATTGTTTATAATGAGTTAGTGAATCATAGTACAGATTCTTTGAACATTTTAGAAATAAAGAAGAGATTTGGTCTATAATAAAGAACATGTCATGTTAGTGTTTTATGGTACTTTTATGGATTTACTACTTGTGTTGTTCTATATTTGCAATACAAATATAAGCAGTTAAATATAGATTTTATGGTTAATTTCCTCAGTAAAACATCAGTGTCCAGAGCCTTGAGGGATTGAAATATTTTGGATAAATTTATTTTTCGTGCAGTTGAGGCTTAGAAATTTAAGTGATGGTATCTAAAACTATTATATGCATTTAAATCTAATTACATAAAATTTTAAATTATTTTTATATTAAAGTATATTGAGCATAAATTGATGTTAATATATTTTTATTTATTTTTTATGTTATGAGTTCATAATAGTTGTATATTTTTAGAGTACATGTGATGTTTTGATACAGGCATACAATATATGTTAATCAAATCAGGGTAATTGGAGTATCTAGCACCTCAAGCATTTATCATTTCTTTGAGTTGGGGACATTCCAATTTCTCTCTTTTAGTTATTTTAAAGTATACCTTAACTTATTGTTGATTATAGTCACTTTGTTGTGCTATCAGATATTGTTCATTCTATCTAACTGTATTTTTACAACCATTAATCATCCCTGCTGTACTTCCCAGACTCTGGTAATAATCATTCTACTCTCTCTGTGCCTGAGATCAATTGTTTTAATACTTAGCTCCCACATATTAGTGAGCACATGTGAGATTTGTCCTTCTGTGCTTGGCTTATTTCACTTAACATAAGGTTTACCAGGTCCATCCATGTTGCAAATGGGAGGATCTCATTTGTTTTTGGCCATATAATATTCCATTTTGTATATGTACCACAATTTCTTTGTATATTCATCCACTGATGGATACTTAGGTTGATTACAAATCTTGGCTGTTATAAGTAGTGCTGCCATAAACATGAGAGTGCAGATACCTTTTTGATATGCTGATTTCCTTTCTTTTGGATATGTACCTATTAATAGCAGTGGGATTATTGGGTCATATGGTAGTTCTAATTTTAATTTTTTCAGGAAACTTTGCACTGTTCTCCATAGTGGTTGTAATAATTTACATTCCCATTGACAGTGTTTTAGGATTCCCCTTTCTCCACATCCTCGCCAGCATTCGTTATTGTCTTTTTGATATAAGCCATTTTAACTGGGGTGAGACAATATCTCATTGTAGTTTTGATTTGCATTTCTCTGATGACTAATGATATTAAGCATTTTTCATATATCTGTTGGCCATTTATATGTCTTCTTTTGAGAAATGTCTATTCAGATCTTTTGCCCATTTTTATCAGATTATTCATATTTTTTCTTATTGAGTTGTTGGAGCTCCTTAAATATTCTACTTATTAATCTTTCATCAGGGAGTATACAAATATTTTCTTCCATTTTATGGGTTGTCTCTTCCCTTTGTTGATTTATTAATTTGCTTTGCAGAAACTTTTTAGCTTGACGTAATCCCATTTGTCCTATTTTGCTTTCATTGTCTGTGCTTTGGGGATATTACTGAAGAAGTCCTTGCCATGACCAATGTCCTGAAACATTTTCCTTATGTTTTCTTTTAGTAGTTTTATAGTTTCAGGTCTTAGATTTAAATCTTTAACCCATTGTGATTTGATTTTTGTATATGGTGAGGGATAAGGGTCTAGTTTCATTCTTCTGCATATGGATATCCAGCTTTTCCAGCACCATTTATCAAAGAAACTGTCCTTTATCCAATGTATATTCTTGGCAATTTTGTAAAAGATAAGTCCACTACAGATGTATGGATTTATTTGTGCATTCTTTATTCTGTTCCATTGGTCTATATGTCTATTATTATGCCAGTATCATGCTGCTTTGGTTACTATAGCTCTGTAGTATAATGTGAAGTCAGGTAATGTGATTCCTTCAGTTTTGTTCTTTTTGCTCAGGATAGCTTTGGCTATTCTGGGTCTTTTGTGGCTCCATATAAATTTTAGGACTATTTTTTTATATTTCCGTGAAGAATGCCATTGATATTTTGGTGGATAGTGCATTGAATCTGTAAATTGCTTTGGGTAGTGTGTACATTTTAACAACATTGATTCTTCCAATCCATGAGCATGGAATATCTTTCCATTTTTTGTGTCCTCTTTAATTTCTTTCATCAATGTTTTATAGTTTTCATCACAGAGATCTTTTACTTCTTTGGTTAAGTTTATTCCTAGGTATTGTATTTTATTTGTAGCTATTGTAAATGGGATTACTTTATTTGTTTCTTTTTCAGATTGCTTGCTTTTGGCATATAGAAATGCTACTGAATTTTGTGTGTTGATTTTGTATCCTGTAACTTTACTGACTTTATCAGTTCTAATAGTTTCTGATGAGGTCTTTAGTTTTCTCTTGATAGATCATATCATCTGCAAAATCTTTCTCTTGTCCCATTGCTCTAGCTAGAACTTCCAGTACTATGTTGAATAACAGTGGTCAAAGTGGGCATCTTTGTCTTATTCCAGATCTTCAAGGAAAGGCTTTCAATATCTCCTCATTCGGTATGATACAAGCTGTGGATCTGTCATATATAGGTTTTATTTTGTTGAGATGTGTTCCTTCATTACCCAGTTTTTAGAGAGATTTTATCATGAAGGGATGTCGAAGATTATTGAGTGCTTTTTCAATATCAGTTGATCATTTTTTTTTGTCCTTTCTTACGTTGATATGATGTATCACATTGATTTATTTGTGTATGTTGAACTATCCTTGCATCCTGGGTGAATCCCACTTGATCAAGATGAATAATTTCTTTAATATGTTATTAAATTTGGTTTACTTTTATTTTGTTGAGAATTTTTGCCTCTGTGTTCATCAGAGATATTGGCCTATAGTTTTCTTTTTTTGTTGTGTCTTTGTCTGGTTTTGATATCAGGGTGATACAGGCCTCATAGAATGAGTTTGGAAGTATTCCCTCCTCCTTAATTTTTTGGAATAGTTTAAGTAGAATTGGTATTAGTTTTTCTTTGAATGCTTGGTAGAATTCAGCAGTAAGCCATCAGGTCTCGGGCTTTTCTTTGATGGGAGGCTTTTTATGACCGCTTCTGTCTTGTTACTTGTTATTGGTTTATTCAGGTTTTATATTTCTTCCTGGTTCGATCTTGGTAGATTGTATGTATCTAGGATTTTATGCATTTCTTTTAAGTTTTTCAATTTATTGACATAGTTGCTCATAATAGTCTCTGTCTTTTGAATTTCTTCAGTGTCAGTTATAATGTCTCTTTTTTCATCTCCAATTTTATTTATATGGGTCTTCTCTCTTTTTTTATTAGTCTGGCTAAAGGTTTATCAATTTTGTTTACTCAAAACGCCATCTTCATTTTTTCGATCTTTTGTATTGTTTTCTTGGTTTCAATTTAATTTATTTCTGCTCTGATCTTTATTCTTCTACTAATTTTGGGTTTGGTCTGCTCTTGTTTTTCTATTTCCTTAAGATGCACCATTAGGTTGTTTATTTGAAGCTTTTCTAGTTTTCTGATGTAGGCATATATTGCTATAAACTTTCCTTGTAGTACTGCTTTTTGCTGTATTCCATAGGCTTTGAAATGTTGTGTTTTAATTTTCATTTGTTTTGAGAAAATTTTAAATTTCCTTGTTAATCTCTTAATTGACCCACTTGTCATACAGGATCATATTGTTTAATTTCCATGTATTTTTATAGTTTCCAGTGTTCCTCTTGTTACTGATTTCTAGTTTTATTCCATTGTGGTCAGAAAAAATACTTGACATGATTTTAATTTTTTTTTTTTTGAATTTTTTAAGACTTGTTTTGTGGCCTAACGCATAACCTATCTTTGAGAATGATTCATGAGCTGAGGAGAAGAAAATGTATTCTGTATCTGTTGCATGAAACATTCTATAAGTATCTACCAGGTCCATTTGGTTTATACTGCAGATTAAGTCCAATATTTCCTTATTGATTTTCTGTCCGAGTAATCTGTCCCATGCTGAAAGTGGAGTGTTGAAGTCTCTAGTGGTAATTGTATTGGAGTCTATCTCTCTCTTTAGCTCTGATAATATTTGCTGTATATATTTGTGCGCTCCAGTGTTGGGTGCATATGCATTTAGAATTGTTATATCCCCTTGCTTAATCAATGGCTTTATAATGATACAGTGACCTTCTTTGTCTCCTTTTACAGTTTTTCTCTTGAAATCTGTTTTATCTGATAGAAGTATAGCTTCTCCTGCTTTTATGGTTTCCATTTGCATAGAATATCTTTTTCCATTCCTTTATTTTCAGTCTATATGTGTCTTTATAGGTGAAGTGTGTTTCCTGTAGACAACATATAATTAGGTCATTTTTTTTTTATCCATTCAGTTGCTCTTTGTTTTTTGATTAGAGAGGGAGAGTTTAGACCATTTACATTCAATGTTATTATTGATAGGTGAGGACTTATTATTCCCAAGTTGTTATTTGATTTCTGTTTCTTTGTGTTCTTTCTTCTTTCCTTCCTTCCTGTCTTCCTTTATTAAAAGTGATTTTTCTCTGGTCATGTTCATTCCCACCCTACTTTTTAACTTTCTGTTGTTTCCATTTATATCTTTTTATATTATCTATCTCTCAAAAACTTATCATAGTTATTTCTTTTGATAGGTTTGTATTTAGTATTCTCACTCAAGATATAAATGGTTTATAAACATGTTGATTTCCTAGATCTTCTAGGCATGCTTCTTTTTGATTATTTTTTCTTTTCTGCCTGTATATTTTCAAATATCCTGTCTTAGAGCTCACTAATTCTTTCATCTGCTTGATCAATTCTGTTGTTGAGAGACTCTGATGCATTTTTCAGTTTGCCAGTTGAATTTTTCAGCTCCAAAATTTCTGGTTGATTTTTTAAAATCGTTTCAATGTCTTTATTAAATTTCTCTGATAAGCTTCTTAATTTCTTCTCTGTGTTTTATTGAAGTTAATTGGGCGTCCTCAGGACAGCTCTTTTGAATTGTCTGAAAGGTCATATGTCTCCATCACTACAGGATTGGTCAGTGGTATCTTATTCAGTTTGTTTGGTGAAGTCATGTTTTCTTGGATGATCTTGATGCTTGTGGATGTTTCTTAGTGTTTAGGCATTGAAGAGTAAGGTATTTATTCTAATATAGCAGTTTGGGCTTGTTTGAATACATGTTTCTTGAGAAGTCTTTACAGATATCCAAAGAGAAATGAGGGCTGTGATCTAAGTGTTTGGTTACTGTAGCCATATCAGCACTGGGGGTGCCCCAAGTCCAGTAATGCTGTGACTCTTGCAGACTCCTAGTAGTACCACCTCAGTGGACTTGAGTTAAGATATAGGAGAATTCCCTGGATTACCAGGCAAAGTCTCTCACTCTCTTCCCTCACTCTCTGTGCCAGACTGCTGGAGTTGGGGGAGGAATGATGTGGGCATTCCCTTGTGGGCATTCCGCCAGCACCAGGTCATACCTGAAGCCAGCCCAGTCTCACCCAAAGGCTGTAATGACTGCTGCCTGTCTACTTCTGATGTTTATTCAAAGCCTAAGGGCTCTTTAGACAAGTGGTGAGTCCTGCCAGTACTGGATTCTTCTCTTCGGGGCAGCATATTTTCTTCTGGTCAAGGGTGAGTCTAGAAATACCATCCAGGAACTGAGGCCTGGAATCAGGGGCTTTAGGAGTCAGCTTTGTACTTTGTTTTACTGTGGCTGAGCTGGTACCCAAGTTGTAAAACTAAGTCCTCTAAACTGTTCCCTTTCCTTTCCCCAAGTGGAATAAGACTCTCCCTGAGCTGCACAGCCTGTAGTTGGGGGAGGGGTGACACAGGCACTGGCTTGGCTGACACTGCTGGTCTCTCCCTGGGTTACTTGCATCCCAAGTCCACTGGCTCTGAGCCAACACAGCTCAGGAATTGCCAGGGACAATTGCACCCTTTGTGGTGTGAGTGCCTTATGTAATTTATTTCAAGCTGCAGGCCACTTTTTCTTAGCCAGTATCAGGGTTAGCTGGAACTTGGGTTTTAGGGCGGAGGATTTCCCTCTGGCCAGGCTGTTCTAAGTGTTTCCTCCATGGCCACCAGAAGAATTTGCCCTGCCCTGTGTTCCCCTGTGACAAGGTGGCCCTGTGTTTCAATGCAAAGTCCCATAATCACTTTACTTTCCCTGTCCTGGACACAGATTCTCTGTTCACTGGAGCGCCGGCATGGCATCGCTGGGAGATGGGGTTGGGGGTGGCACAGGCAACACAAAATACCTTTTCCGCCCACTTCAGTGCCTCTTTGCTTGATATAATGTTAAAAGCAGGCACTGTGGTTGTTCACCTGATTTTTGTTTTTTCAGAAGGTGCTTTCTAGCATGGATAGTTGTTGAATTTGTTGCTCTTACTGAGGGATGATTGCTATTTGGCCACCTTGCTGCTCCCCTTCTAGAGTTTTTCTGCAATTTTTTATACATCTACTTTTCCTTTCATTAAAAGTGTGTTGTTCTGTTATGTTGCTCATTGATATACAGGGCATGGAATTATTTTATAGTTTTATAGTTTATTTTGTCACTCATTTATTCATTTCCTCACCTAGAATGTATTATTTTCTAGGTGCCTAACCCTTTGCTAGGAGGAGAAGACACAAGGATAAGACATACTCTCAGTAAATAAGGAAACAGAAGGTTCATATTTAATTATAAAACGGTCTGTAACATACATACTATGAAAAGTGTAGGCAGAGACCAGAGGAAGAGTGACTTTACGGTAGAGGGAATCCAAGGAGGATGAATAGAAATTTCCCAGGAAAAATGGAAGACAAGAAGTTCCAGGTCCAGAGGACTGAGTAAACACAAACAGGGAGATTAGCAGAAAAGTGGAAGCCATGAAACTATGAAGAATCAGTTCTAGGTTTGAAGGAGGAAGTATGGATATGTAAGAGTTAAGGGGGATGAAGAAACCCAGGACTTCCAAGAGAATACTGCATAAGGGAACCAGATTGGAGACTGGTCTTTTCCCATAACCTGTCAATCCAGAATATTCTGGGAGATTTTGCCTCAGACATAGCCTACGAAAATGAGATGAAACATTCTGCATGATACTAGATAGTTTCTGTTCTTCAAGCTTTATCATATCTTTTTCTTTTGAATATACACTTCAATGAAATTTTAATCATTCAGTGTAAATACATTCCAAAGAGTTCTCTCTTCAACCCTTCTATCTTTCCTGTATGGTTTGACATTCCTTTCCATCTTTGGTTGAATCCAAATTCTCTTATGCATCTGAATGGGCAAGAGTGTGGGAAGCAAGAGGATGTGTGTGTATGTGGTTGGGGTGGGGAAGCTGTTTCTCATGATTACATGTTAATTTGCTTTTTCTTAAGTTGGCCTCAGAGCATTCATGCCACTGAGATTTCTCAGTACAGCCACGCATCTACCTTCATCTCTTACCGTTTGCCTTGCTTCCTGCTGGAAACCTAGTGCAAAGTACAATTGACTCTTGAACATGGGTTTGAACTGTATGCATCCACTTATGTATGGATTTTCTTCCACCTCTGCCACCCCTGAGACACCCAGATCAACCCCTCTTCTTCTTCCTCCTCCTCCTCAGCCTACTCAGCATGAAGATGATGAGGATGAAAGCCTTTATGATGATCTACTTCTACTTAATGAATAGAAAATATATTTTTCTTCCTTATAATTTTCTTAATAATGTTTTCTTTAGGTTATTGTAAGCATACAGTATATAATACATATAACATACAAAGTATAGGTTAAAAATCAACTGTTTATGTTATCAGTAAGGCTTCTGGTCAATTATAAGTTATTAGTACTGAGGTTTGGGGGAAGTCAAAAGTTGCATGTGCACTTTTGACTGCATGGCAGTAGGAGGGTGTCAGTGCCCCTAACCCCTGCATTTTTCAAGGGTTAACTTTTAGTTTCTGCTTCATAGTATTATCTTGTTACAATATATTATAATAACAAACAGATGAACACATGCATGAATACTATGATTATTATCCAGGCCCTGAAAAATTTTAAACTGGAACCTAAGCTTCTAAATCCCAGCCCACTTTTATTCTCACCCTGCTCATGTGTTCCTTTTATCTAAAAACAATTCCTTGTGATGTTCTCAGCTTATTTGTACATTTCTTATATGAGTGAAGCTGGGTATTCTTATATGTTTAAAAAGCATTTGTATTCATGTTCTTTATACATTCTTCATATTCTTCTATTGGCTTTTTAATTCTTTTTTTCTCCCTCTCATTTACAAGCTCACTTTACATATTAGGGAACTTAATCCTTTGCCACAAATATTTTCCCAGTTTGTGTTCAGTGTTTTAAATTTTCTTAGGGTATTTTATCATGTAGGAGTTTTTCATTTACTTTTGCAGATTTATCAATCTTTTGTTCTGGATTTTAAGGCATGTTGAATGTTGGCTCTTCAAAAGTCAACTAGAAAAAAAATCTGTTAATCAAGTATAGTTTAGCTAATTAGTTCAGTTAATGCAGCAAGGGAGAACACCAACTTGACAGAGTAAAGTAATATCTCAAAATGAGGAAATTAGGGCAAAGTAATTTACAGGTTTTAGGGCCTGAATGGATGAATTTAGGGTCATTCATGCAAGAGGAGAGTTGCCTGAGATTGGGCAAAGTATCTGACAAAATCGCTTTGCATTGATGGGAATAGCAAAATGAAGATCTCGAAGTGAGCTTTGGCGAACAAACTGCCAGTCTTGATTAGTGAGGTCACAGTCGTGTCTTTCGGGAACACTTATCTCCTGGAGAAAGAAGCCAAGATGTTCTTGCCTGGTCCCAATATTGTTTAGTACAGAAAGAGTAAACTGTATCCATCCATATTGTTTAATATAAGGTTAGGGAATGTAGGTTCACGTCTCAATTATAAAGAAATTCTCCCATTTTATCTATTACTACATTTATCATTTAATTTTTATACTTAACTCTTTGTTAATATTGATGTAAATTTTTTCCTGGTGAACTGTGTAAGACTTGTGCTTAGCTTTGTTTTTACAAAATGGCTTCCTGGTATCTCAGTACTATTTATTGAAAAATTTAAAGTTTCTCCAACGATTTGAAATACCTTTATGAAATATGATTTTTTCACACATGTTTGGCTCTCTCCCTGTGCTTTTCCTTCTGTTCTGTTGACCTGCCTTCCTGGGTGTGCATCGCTGCCGCGCTGTTTGCATAGAGGAGGATGTGTGGGTGCCTTCGAATCTGAAGCAGTCGCTGTCCCTCACTGCGTGCCCTTTCCAGAGATTATTCTGGTTATCCTCTCTTTCTCCATCGGAACTTTAGAATCGCCTGTTATTTCTAAGAAATATTACAATAGAATTAGAATCTTGTTTAATTTTTTAAGAAAACTATTAGTTGGTATTTTTTGTAAAAACGGGCTTAGTTTAGAAATCAGTTTAGAATGGTTGATTAATTTTTCACAAAGGGCAGCATATAAGACCACATATGCCCTTCAGAGTGTCTTGATATTTTCTTTACGTAATACTTGTATAGTTCTTTAAAACTTTAATTTTCACTTGACTGCCTTTTAATTTGGCATAAAAATTGAGGGCTTTCTCTCTAGCCATACCTTTACATTCAAATTCATTGTTGATTTCATTAATTGAAGCTACTAAATTTATGTCAATTATTTATCCTGCTATGTTAGTAATTCTCTCATTGCTCATATAGTTTTCCAGTTTATACTTTTGATTTTAAAGAAGCATAATTATTTTATCAGCAAATAATTTTACCTCTTCTTTTCAATTTATATACTTATATTTTCTTGTCTAATTTAATTGGCTAGTACCTCGAATACAATGGTGGTAGTGGGCATTGACTTGTTCTTGACCTCTTTGGGAATGTCTCTAGAGTTTCTTCATTAAGCATAATCCTGCCTTTTAGGTGGCATATCAGTGTGTTACAATGTTAAGAATTTTTCTATTCTTGTTTCAATATCTAGTAATGTGACTAGGTATGTCTTCAGGTAGAAAGTTTCAGTTCTATTTTTTCTGCTGTGTATCCTTTTTAATATTGCTGGATTCAAGTTGTCTTTTATTTCATGGAATTATTTTTGAATTATAAATTGTTATTATTTTTATGCTCCATACTTTTGGGTTTGTCTTGAGGAGTCTAAGCATATCTATGTTGAATCTATTTTACATATCCTTTACATAGCTATATTTTTCTACTTTTGTTTATGTTATTTGCTCATTTTTTCACTTATGACCATTCTATGATTTCTGTAGTATTTTTCTTCATGCAAACTCCAGTTATTATCTTTATTACTATGAATTTCTCCTTTCTATGTTCAATTCCTTCTATAAATTATCAATTCACATCTCTTCTATTTATTTCCACACTGAGTTCTTGCATTCAAGTTTTCAGTCTCTGTTTATTGATAGCTGCTTATTTTTAAATGGTAGAACATATAGTCACAAATATCATTTGCACTGCAATATTTTTTTCTCTTCCATATTTCTCCACTGCAGATAATTTTGATACTATCTTTTATAACAGTTTTCTTATAGTATCTTTGTATTCGATCTGTAACATGTCATGATTATTATGAAATTCCCTTTCATACCTTTTAGAAGGAGGTTCTTTTAGGGGTACAAGGGTAGATTTTAGTCTTTACAATCTACGTCTCCCTTCTCCCCCAACCCAGATGACACAGAGACAGACTGATTCCTGCATATATGGTTCTGTGTGTGTGTGTGTGTGTGTGTGCGTGTGTGTGTGTGTGTGTGTGTGTGTGTGTGGTGTATGCATGTGTGTGAAGTTCCACCTGTTGTACTTCTCTTAAGTAAACTAGGTTTGGGAAGGCTTCTACTGACATTCTTAACACTTCTTCTTCCTATGTTAGGGAGTACAGCCCCCATTCTCCAAGGTAAAAATGGATTAGAGCAGGAGTGATGTGAAAATCTGAGCCTAAGTCTCAAAAGACCCTGAAGCTTCTGCTGTTATTCTTGTGGAACCCTGTCACCAGCAGTGAAGATGCTAAGCTAGCTTCCTGGAGGGAGAGGGACCATGGGAGAGAGAGGTCCAATGAAACATCAGCACCAATTGCTAGATGATGGCTGAGGCCATTTAAAACCATCTATTAATAGTTGCAACTGAGCTACCAAGTGATGATAACTGTGTGAATGACCCCAGGTGAGACCAGCAGAACATCTACCCATCTAAACCCAGCCCAAATCGCTGACCCATGGAATTGCGAACAAATAAAATGGTGGTGGTTTTCAGACACTGTATTTTGGAGTTATTGTTACAGAGCAATGGAAACCTGATGCAGTAGTTAATTATATTTAATAAATATGTATTACATCTATGCTATACATCATCAAATATGATATGAGACTAGCCCATGCACTATAATTTTTAAATAATGGAGTATATTACATTATAGAACAGAGTTTTACTGATGTGCTGGAAACAAGCCCTTTTGTAGTATGTAAAATGAAGCCTGTTACCTTGTTCAGAACTGCTCTATCTTAGATCAAAGATTGAGTCTACATTATTGTTCTCACTCCAGTCATTTGGTTGGGGCTCTGTAAGTATATACATGAATATGTCAAAAATTTAACAATTTATCTAATACATTTTATGTTTGACTAAAAACCTTATTCTAAAATTATGAAATAAATTTCATATTTACCAGTTAAATATACCAGTGACATATATCACTTTTTAACTTAACGTCTCCAAAGGGCTTTCAGTCATGCCAAACAGCAAGGTCTTAAATTGATTTCCAGACAGTATTTCTTTAAAGAGTATAGGATCTGATTATTTACTTAAATAATCAAAGAAAATTTTGAGATTTAGGGCAAAGATCAGCAAATTCTGAAAAAGAAAGCCAGCCTAGTGTCCAACATACCTCCTTTACATCTTAGATTTGTTTTTAAATTAAGTTGTTTTTTTTGGTTGGGATAAATTATTTTTTAAATATTAGTTGTTATATGTGTAATATACATAAAATAAACTGCATTCACTTTTAGCGTAAACTTTAATAAGAGTATTGACAAAGGTATACACCATGTAGTCATGACTGCAATCAAGGTATAGAACATATCAATGACCTTGGGGTTAATCTCCACCCCCAATCCTTGGCTTTAGACAACCATTGATCTATGCTCTATTACAATTTATTATGTTGTTTTTCTCATAGTTCCATAAAAATGGAGTCATCTAGTCTTTACCTTTTGTGTCTGACTTCTTTCTCTTAAATATTTTAGAGATTCATTCATGTGTGTATCTGTAGTTTGTTATCCTTTACTGCTAAGTAATATTCCATTGTGTGGGTGAACATAAATTGTTTATACATTCACCTGTCGAGGGCATTTGTGTTGCTTCCCAATTTTGGCTAATATGAATAAATCTGCTGTGAACAGTTATGTACAAGTCTTTGTATGGAGATAGGTTTTCATCTCTTTTGGGTAAATACCTAAGAGCTAGAATGGTTAACTTTGTGAAACACTGTCAAATTGTTTTTCAAAGTGGTTTTCCATTTCTGCCAGCAAGGTATTAGAATTCTAGTTGCTGTCCATCCTCTCCAATACTTGATATTTGTTGGTCATTTAAATTTTAGTTTTCCTAGTGGATGTGTGGAGATATCTCATTTGCAATTCTCTGATGACAAGTGGCACTGAACATCTTTTTATGTCCTTTTGGCCACTTTATCTTATTTGGCAAAGTGTCCATTGAAATGTTTTATGGGGTGTTTATATTCTTATTTTTGATATGCAAGAGCTCTTTCTATATTCTGGATTAAAATCCTTTGATATCTGTAGCATATTTTCTTCTGGTCAGTGGCCTATCTTTTATTTTCTTAACAGTGTTTAAAGAATAACTAAAGTTTTAAATTTTGAACCATGTTATCAATGGTTTTCATTTATGATTTGTGCTTTCTTTGTCATATCTAAAATATCTTTGGTTACCTGCACGTTGCAAAAATCTTATGTTTTCTTAAAAATAGATATATATATGTGTGTGTATATATATGTATATATATATTTTTTACAGTTTTGCTTTTACATCCAGATCTATGATCCATCTGGGGATAATTTTTGTTTATTATGTGTGGTAAAAATTAAGAGGCATTTATTGTTTCCCATATAGTTAAGTGTTGTTCAAGCACCATTTATCTGAAAGCATTCTTTCTGCATTGAATTCTTTTGTCCACATAGCTGAAAATCAATTGACTATGTATCCATGGGTCTATTTCCACATTCACTATTAGCATAAGACATTTTTTAAAAATTAAATACCACCTTTAATTTTAATCCATATGCCAAACTGGGTTACCTCTTAACATTTTAATTTAGTCACACTAAGGAACTGTAGCTAAGGGAATGAGAACTGAGAGTTGGTGTGGCAAAGACTGAAACATCATGGCGGGGCAGCTTCAGTGAGGAATAAAGATGTGGAACAACATACATGCATTGGCCACTGACCAGTAGGAGAAGGATAGTCCATAAAAAAGATTTATCTAGATTCTAATTAAATGTGTATTTTAATTAAGTAATGGATGAACAGATAGATGGATGAATGTGGGAAGGTGAAGTATCAAATTTTGTCTTTATACATTGCTACTATTTATTCCTTCTTATTTTTAGGTTTTCAGTAGGTTTCATTCTAAGTTCCATTTTGCATAGTGTCAATAACTACAATGAATATAGGTGCCATCTGGTAAAAGTTTCTCCATTTAAATAGTAAGAAAAAATTTCAGCTGCCTGGGAGATAGATAATTTTCAAGGCACATAGTGAATGGTCAAAGGAAAATCTTGACTCAGATTTTTGGACTTTTTTTGCAGGGTTTGGGTTCATTCCACTACACTAAAAGTTTTATTTCAAATACCGAAATAGTGCTTTTGAAGAAATAATTGAATGAACATTAGTAGGCTTAAAAAGATTTAAAAATCTCTAAAGGAAACTTTAAAAAATGTTTAGGGTATGAATATTTTACTCATTGTCAAATCTACTTCTTCCTTCTCACGATCCATGCAGGTTTAAACAATGGTTAATGACTGCGTAGTATTGTTTCTGAATATAATGCCTCATTGCCTAGTGCCCAAATCAAGCAAGAGATATAGGAATAATACCAAGAAATTAGATGACACCTCTACTTTATAACAGGCTACTCTTGCAGAAATCAAACATCTTTGGTAGTGATAGGAAGGTTAAGAAGTAAATAGTTTGTTGTTTCCTTCTGTCTTTTGACTGAATATAAACTCTTACTGACAAATTCCTTCCACAGACATGGAATTATGGATGCTTTCTGCAAAGTGTAAATTACATAATCAATGTATAATGGATCAGAAGAGAGAAATTCAAAATCACCTTCAGGAAACATAATGGCTTTCAGGCCAAAGCTAGACTTGAGACTAAACTAATTTGAAGGCAATAATCTATTTAAAGAGTGAATGTGTTTGTCATTCAGGAGAAGCATTGGCCAGCAATGGAAGAATAGTCAAAGTTAGGGATGTAGACATATATAAAACTCATCCAAGGGGTGCTGAGGAAAGAGAATATTCTCATCAGAAGGTATGATGTCTTATCTGAGTGTCTACTATAACCTTGGTGTAGGGAGGGGATGCTTTAGGTTGTCTGAAGTCATTACGCCTTTGCTTTTTATGTTCTGCTTTTCTGGCTCTGATTCTGTGTTCATCAAGTAATCTTCAATTTATATTTTGGTTTCTCAAAAGCACATTCAGGTTGACAGTGTACTGGTCAGAGGATATTAGTTTCTTGTTCTCTCAGTCATTAATATTCTAAAATTAGTTAAGTAAAATGTCATTTTTATTTTATATCTCAGCCTCCAGTTTATTTAGGTAGAGAGTCTATATCCATGAATCCAACAGCAGCTAAGGAGACAAATGTCTGCTAGTCTGCAGGAGAGAAATAGGAACATGGTAGAAAGACACTCTACTCTTTGGGGGATAAATTATGACATCATGTCAAGTGTTACAGAGTCAGCCAAGGAGGATGCCATCTGTGAAGGGACTCTGGAAACCCGGGTACTTGGAATCTAGATTTAAATTTTCCTTGTCTGTTTTATAATACACTTACATGATCTTCTCATGTTCAACATGGGGCCTTTCTGGGATGTGTACTGGAACGAAGGGAACATATTTTGCTCACTTTTGTAGCAGAATGGATTTGACTCAAGCTGCAGATGAGCAGTAGGTTAGTTATGAGTATAAGAAGGGCCAAGTGAGAAGCCTGGAGCAGCTGTCTGTAATAGCTCAAAACCAGTCATTATTTCTATTTATGCAGTAATTGTCTTTCAGGCACTCGGTTGAATAGGTAGTCACATGGAGTTACTTTAAAAATCTCAGGTAGCATTTATATTTTTCTTTAAAAATGCAGTAGCTGTTTTTTTTTTTTTTTTTAAAATGCTTATATGGTTAAAATAGAAGCACAGATGACTTTTTTTTTTCCTCAAGGGAGTCATTTGATGTATGGAAAAAACACTAGAGTTGTCAGCTGACATTGGTGACAGTCCTTTGTCATTACCTTGGCTCAAATGGCTGTGCTTTCATCTTAGATTTTGGAATATACAGCTATGAAAAATGATATGACCATTTTCAACAGGATAATCTCCCGTGATTTTTGATAATGATAGGGTCTGACAAAGTATTTCCATTTAAAGACACTCTTTTGTGAAGTAATACAGTATAGAGATTCACTATCATTCTCCCACTAAATAGGATTTAAGTTTCTGGTGAGTGCTTTCTTTGGATAGAGTTAAAAGTTACATATTTGTAGTCAAATGAAGTACATTCTTCTCTACTTGGTTTATAAAAAAAGAAAGAATGTATACTTCATTCTGTTTGCTCATTGCAGATGAAATCAGGCATTCTAGTACCCCTTTAACAATATATAGACAGTACCATGTCATGGATTCTGAGACGGTGTTTGGTAAATTAATGAAAGCATAAGCTTTAGCACTACTTCTGTGAAAATTAAATGGGGAATTCAATAGAGTGTGTCTAGACTGAACAGAGCATTAAATTAAATTTGTACTCCTTCATTTTGGCTTAAGAAAATAAGGAAATTATTGGTGGAGCATAGAATGTGGATTATTCATAGAACTGGAGCAAATTATTAGTTTTAGATGACAAGCTTATTCATATTTGAAAGAATGTTTGGATACTTAATGTAAGCCATAATTTTTGAGCCTAAACATACAGCAAGAGCAACAATGTTAATGCTGAAAGTTTAGAAATTGTATTTTGTGTTTATTTTTCATTTGGAGGTGGGGAATCCATAACGTAATGGAATTGTAAAACAGATTCTATATTTAAAACATAGATCAATTATTGGAGAAAAGATTTAAGGGGAAATCAGCACCTCATAGTCTTCAAATACTAAGGCTTTTTCTGATAGAGGATTTAACTGTGTAGGACTGGTCATCATAGTGTAAGCATCTAGAAAACTGGAGAAAATATTTGAAACATCTCTTTGATGCAAACAATAACAGTCAACACATGATTGTGATCCCTGATAGAAGGGAAACAAATATGGTGAGCTCTACTATTGCCCTGGCTTTTTGACAAGAGGAAGTATCTGGGCTTCACTGCAGGGAGAAGTAGCCAGACAAATCTGGAGGTCTTGCTGAATTTAAGAGATAGAAGTCAGGTAGAATTTGTGGGAAAGAGTGTTAGAGAATTTGGATCTACATAGAGAGCTCCAAAAGCCAACAAAGAGAATTCGTCTTGTGTAGAAGGAAATTCCACAAGGCCAAGCAAAGAATAATTGTGAGAAAGGCACAGCTCACACATGCCTGGGAGACATCTGCATTCCTACCAGCCAGAGTTAAGAGACTTTTTTAAACACCCAGCATTTGATAGAAAACCTATATAAGTCCTACATATAGTAGCAGGGCTAAACTTGGTATCAAGTAGAGGTTACTCTATATACACACTAAGAAAGCTTAAATAACAAATCTTGAAAAGATTAAGCTGATTTGCAAGTAACTTAGAGTCAAGAGCTCTGAAGGGTCTGAGTGAAATTTTACCCTGCTTGTGTGTTAACAAGTTAGCTTGCCATAGTTTCATGGAAGCTGGCAGGAGACACAAGACTATTGGAGACAAAGAACTGTTTTTCCTGGCAAAAAGAATAGTACCCAGAATATCAGTATTTTTACATTGGTTCCCTGAGTCCCAATTCCCACAGGCAATGCAAAGAACATTGAATGATACCTCCATATGCAGTAGGTTGTGTTACAGGAAAGGAACCCAGATCTTAGAGAATCTGAACCTTTTATAATGAAAGATAATAAGACATTTCCAGTGGGCAATGAGGATATCCACGCTTTGCTTCAGAAGAAGACACTATCTCTAGCTTCCAAGGTTGGTTGCTATTAAAATATCCTTGAAAAAATAATATGAAACAAGGAGCAATCAGTGACTTGCTCACAATATATGCAGAAATGTGAGCTATCCATGAAGAATTGCCTCCTAGCAATATCTACCATATTTCTACGCTATTTTGTCTTCTGGTAAATTTTCTCATGAATAAACCACTCTTTTGGCCATTCTGATTAATCTAGCTGATAGAGTCTAAGACTAAGTCCAGTCTGTTTATCTCATGGAGCAATTAAGGCCAATATCTGTAGGACTTCAAGTAGCAGGATGATGTCATCCTGCAATTTTGACCTCAGTCTTGTCCCTAAACAGCTAAACAAATCTCCATGAACCGTAAGAGTCTACCTTAGAAAGCAAGGTGACTTTCTTCCTAGATTCTGTGTCAACCTTTCCTCTTGGCCTGAGAAGTTAATCCGGGTAGATGTTACTAGTGATTGCACATCTATACCTTGGCCTGCAAGGAGGAAGGCTGGGGCAATTCTGCTGTCCATAACAAGCTTGTGTAGTAAGTTAAGGCTGTTCTGAATGCCTTCCAAGGACTCAGGTAGTATTACTGATCACTCATACTCAGAACATTGTTGAAAGGATCAGGTGCAAAAGAAGAAAACAAAGATATTTTTTATTAATTATACCCCCAAGAGGGACAGAGGTATTTTTAAAACAAATCTTACAGGGATTTATTTGTATCTCATACAGTGGGCCAGTGAAGAGGAATGCATAGAGCAGGATACTGAATTAAGTGATCATTGTCCACAGGATCTAGTACCACGTCAGTCCCATAAGAAAAATAATAGCAACTGAAGCAGGGTTAAGTTTGAATCTTACAGTTTCCCTTTTGGCTGGGCTGTTGCTAGGAGGATGTCCCAGTGAAGTCAACTGAGGTATCTGTTAGGAGAAAAAAAGAAATGTCATGATTTTTAAATTGGGTCTGTTCAATCTTCTGTCCTATTACCAAGAAAGTGGCCGCAACGGTATGGTGGCTGAGCTAAGGCCATAGAAATGGGGATAGAAAAACATATGGATGCATTAACAGGTGTTTTTTGTGGAAAATGCAGGATGTAAAGCCATCCCCTGCTGTTTCCTATAGACTTCTTGGTAAAGGTAAAGAGAGTAGCATTAAATTTGTCCGAGCTACCTGGTGGGGGATGGAAGAACCATCAGTTAGTTAAATTTAATGTGTCTGAAATAGTTGGGGAAGCTGTACCAGGGCATTTTCCATGCAGTATTTTTTTCTCCTAACATTTAACTGTCTGACAAAATGAACTTCAACACTTTAGAAAAAGACAAAAAAATCCTATCTGAATATTCATAATATACAGCTTCTAATAAAAATCGATATGAGTCATTGCAGCAAAATGTGACCCAAAAGCAACCTAAAAATCTGTTACAGTAACAGACCTAATAGTGGCAAGGTTGATGAAATTGCCAGTGACTTTAAGACAGCTTTAAAATACAATATCTAAATTTTTTTAAAAAGTCAGTGGTCGAAATTAACAGATTAGAGAAACTGCATCAGAAAAGATTAACAAACTTGAAAATATAGCAATACGAACTATCCAAACTGAAGGACAGAGAAGGAAAAAATATAAAACAAAAAAACAAGTAGCCTGTGTTATAATATCAAGCAGCCCAACATGTATATAATTGGATCCCTAAGGGAGAGGAGAGAGATGGAACAAAAATCATATTAAAAGAAATAGTGGCCAACATTGTTTCCAAATTTGTGAGACTTATAAGCCCATAAATCTGAGCTTCACAAAGAACTTCAAGCAGCATAAACACTAAGAGAATCATACTAAGGCACATAATATTCACAGCGTTAAAAATCAGTAAGTAGAAGAAAATTTTTTAAAGCAGTCAGAAATGAAGAAACATTACATATAAAACCATGGCAAAAAAAATTTGCAGACTGCTCATCAGAAAAAGTACAAGCTAAAGACAATGAAACCACATCTCTGAAATAGAGAAAGAAATGAAAAAATATGAGTATCCCTAGCCCATGAAAATGTTATTCAAATAAGAAGTCAAAATAGACTTTTTTAAACAAAAACTGAGAAAATTCACTTTCAGTGGAGTTACACTCAAAGTAGTGTAAAAGGAAGTTCTCTAGGTTGAAGAAAAATATAATCAGATGGACACTAGGATTTACACAAATGAATGAAAAGCACTGGAAATGGTTGATTTTTTTTCAATTTATTTAGAAGATAACTGAATGTTTAAGTAAAAATAATAGCATTGTAACACTCATAAAAGTAAAGGTTGTGGTGACAATTGTACAACAGAAAAAAGGGAAATAGAAGTATTCTGTTTAAGGCTTACAGTATATGTGAAGTGGTATATTCTTTCAAGTTAGAGTGTGATAAGTTATGCATGGTCAACCTTAGAACAAAAACTCAAAAAAATTAAAAGGTGAATAAGCTTATAGGGGACATAAAATAAAATACTAAAGGGCAATTAATTCAGAAGCTGGCTGGAAAATAAGAGAGGGGAGGGAAAAACCACATGTAAAAAATAGAAAAGTAGGTATGCAGAAGACCTAATTACCACTATCAACCACCATATCAATATATAAATATTATAAATATATAAATGCATATATTAATGCATATATATCTATATAGAGATCAATATGTTCTATATATTTATACTTTGATCCATATATTTATGTATATTTGATCTTACATATGTCAAATATATATCATATATATAAAGAGAGCACAATAAAACAATAGAATAAATATTTTCATATTCACATGAAACATACATGACAATTGACATATGTTAGGTCATAAGACGTGTTAGTATATTTAGAACTACTGAAATCATACACTTAATAGTCTCAGCCCAAAATGGAATTAAATCAGAAATAAATAACTAATAGATATCTGGAAAATCTTCAGACACTTGAAAATTATGTAATATACTTTTAAACAGTCTATAACTCAAAAAAGAAGCCAAAAGGTATAGTACACAATATTTGGAATTGAATGATAATGAAAATGTGATATATAAAAAGCCAGGAAATGCAGTTAAAATCATAAAGTTAACTTGTGCATGGACAACTGGATACCTTAACAATCAATAAACCTCAAATTTACCACACATTACACAAAAAAGAATACAGGCCTTATTATAAAAGCTAAATACACAATTCTTAAAGAAAAATCAGGCCTTTTTTACAACTTTGGGATAGGTAAATTTTTTTTAATTTAAGACAGCTAAATCAAAACCATAAAGGAAACAATGGACAAATTGAACTTTATCAGTGCCATAGACTTGGAGAAGATATTTGTAAATGATTTGTGTTTGAATTAGAGTTTGTATATGAATATATGAAGTACTTCTGAAACTCAATAATAAGACAAGAACAAAATGAGCAAAAGATTTGAACGATTTCCCAAAGAACATACAAATGGCTAAAAAGTAGATGAAAAGCTGCTAAACATCAGAATTTTTAGGAAGATACAAATTATAATCACAATGAGATACTACTTCATGGTTACCAGAACATTGGTAAGGATGTAAAGCAACTGGAACGCTCATATATTGCAAGTGAAGAATGCATAATGGTACACTTGCTTCGAAATACACCTTGGCAAAGTCTTATCATATTATCCACACACTTATTATATGATTCAGCAATTCCTCATTCTCAGAAGGAATGAAATCAAATGTCTGCACAAATACATTTACATGAAAATTCATAGCAACTTCATTTACTAGTTCAAAAACTGTACACAGCCCAAATATCTATCAGCAAGTGAAGAGCTAAACAAATTTTGGTATATTCATGTAATGAGATATTTCTCGCAATAAAAACAAATGAACTACTGATGCATGTAATGACAATGATGGGTCTTAAAACCATTTTGTTTGGTAAAGGAAGCTAGACAGAAAAGACTAAATCCTATATGATTTTTTTAATAAGAAATTCTAACACAGGGAAAACTATTTATGGTGTCAAGATATAGATCAGCATGTGCTTGGAGCCAGGGATGGGATATGAGATTAATGACAAAGGCGCCATAGGGAACTTTTTGGGGTGACGGAAATGTTCTTTATTGTTCTGGTGTTATTATACAAAAATATACTTTTAAAAACACATTGTATTTTGAAAATTGGTGCGCTTTAATTGTATATGAATTATATTTCAAAGTCGATTTAAAAAACAAAACATTAAAAATTAAAGATACCTGGGGTTAAGAAAGCAATTGGCTTGTCATAAACTATTCAAAAGCTTTTATAGATAAGATTGTATTTTTTCACTCATTTGAATTTAGGGTTGGCCAAGATATTTTTTGCTTAAGGAAATGTGAGCATAGGTCACGGTGCTGCTTCTGACAGGAAGTCTTGAATCTCATTAAGTGTCTCCTCACGCTCTCTTTTCCTGCGGACATCCTAGCTGGCAATATTTGAGATGATGGTTTCTTCGTTAGTGTAGATTTCTGAGTGACGTGGATGAGCAGAGGCTTCTAGAGATGCAGGATGGATAGACAATAAAACTTGATAGTTTTACGCTACTAATATTTTGTTGTTTTTGTTATTGTGGGTTAAAAATAGCCTATCTGGACTGACACAAAAACTTTTCATTTTTTAAATATGCCTGGCCTAATTGTAGGCTTACTGTATGTGTAACTACATGGCTTCATTTAGCGAATGCAATCTATTTATGTAGTTTTGGCCATGATTTCTTAGGTGTATCTGTTGGCTTCTTGTGTTCCATGACTACTCACCATAATTCATAGATTCACTATAGTGGACGAGGAGACGTGGTGAGAGAAAACGGCCAAGTTGGCCAAATGTGTCTTCTTACTCCCATCCCGACGGTTAGCAGATGTAAATTGTGTCTGTGGAAGCCAGTGAAATTCTCAGTGTCAAATATGTGTGAGTTCTTATAATGAAAACTTTCATAATATATGGCAATGGATATATTCAAATAGCATTTTGGCTAGTTAGAAATTGTTCTGGGATATCATCATTACTTTTGAAAAGTTAAGTTTTGGGAAATATAATTTATATGTAGTACATTCTACCAACTAATAGTTCTATAAGTTCTGGCAAAAGATACAGTCGTACAGCCACCACTGCTACAAAGATATAGATCATTTCCATCACTCCCGTATTTCCCTAGTGCCCTTTGTCGTCAGTACCCTCCATCCATCCCCAGGCCCTGGCAACTGTATTCTGATTTCTGTCCCTATAGCTTTGCCTTTTCCAAGCTGTCATATAAATCGAGTTGTGCTGTATGTAGCCCTTTGTGTCTAATATCTTTCACTTACAGCGATGCTTTTGATTTGTATGCATGTCGTATTAGTAGTTTCTTCCTTTCGATTCCACAGTAGTGTTCTGTTGTATGGTTATCCATTCAGCAATTGATGGACATATTTTTTTTAATTACCTGTTTCACATTTTGAGGAACATTCTTTTATAAAATAATTCATAAACTTGTGGTTTGGGATGATGGCAGATCCAGAAAAACAGGTGGATTCAAGATGGTTAATTAAGAACTTGACTTAAGGAAATTTCTGCAGTATTGAGAACAGAAAAATATATGAATTTGTAGTCTGCCCTTCGAAAGGCCAGGCATTATTGACCTTTTAATTGTTAAACGGCAGTGAAGCATAGTGGTCAGGAGCATAGACTCTTAAGCCAGGCCCTCTCAATTCCAAACCAGTTCTGCTACTTACTCATGATTTGTTTACATTAATTAACCTCTCTTTCTCTCAGTTTTCTCTTGACTAAAATAGACTTAATAATGATTCCCACATCATCGTGGTGCTATGATTGAATTAACACTTACAAAGAACTTAAAACAGTATCTACCAACCACTGGTCAGCTGCTATTATTCCTGTTTTCCCATATTCCTGCATATATCCATTTCACATCATTGCCGCTCTTCTTAAGCCTGATTCTTCAACACTTGGCACAGTGGCTTGGGGTCACTCTTAGTCAACTGGTCAGGCAATCAGTAAAGAATGGACTTTGTCATTGCAAATTTTTTGGCCTTTAGGACTCTGTTGATGAGATTCTATCTAGATGGCCTTGGAGTTAAGTCCATACCCTTAAAAAAGCCAAGTTTTATATACTGTAAATTGGCGACTGATTAATACATTGGATATTCCATTTACGCAACAAAAAACAGTTTCAAACCTGATGAAACAGACTCTTTTTCAGTCTATTTTATGTTAAGAATCAGCAAGGTTTGGGTAAGGTTGGGCACTACAAAGCACTGATATTTTCTTTATAACGTATAAGGGCAATCTGCCAGGAATAATAGATTTTTACTTTTATTAACTTTTGCTTAGTCTTTGCTTCTGGGGAGAGGAATTGATATGGGCTAAGTTTAATCAGCTCAACATAAACTCTTGACAATCAATGTTCACATGGAACCTGAATTATAATGGCTACCTGAGAGTCAGGCTGGCTGTGCCCATGATCTCTTAATCAGCTAGTGACATAGAAGAGGGACATTTTCTCTTTCCCTTAAAAAAACCTTTTCCTTGGTAAGTCAGTACTGTTTTTTTTTTTTTCCAAATGAATTGAACAGTTATAGTGAATAGAACAAGACAGATCTTCTTATACCTGACAACATTGAGGAAGAAACTTGGAATTATGACTGAAACTTGAAATAAAAACAAAAATCAGGGAAAACGCTAACCTTTGTAGAAGGTGTTTTTACAGACTAGAGGAAAAAAAATATTTCTTCGTTTCAAGCTCAGAGGACTTCTCTAAAAGCCTATTTAAACACTGGTTAATGAATAAGGTTCTTGTGAAAGTTCACCTCCAAGACATCTGATTACTCTGACAAGATTCAATTTCTTTTTTTAGACAAAGACAATGATATGAAATAGAGATATTTGCATATCATTACATGCATCAAGGCCTTCTTTAAGATTACAGTGACACGTAATGAAACCTATAATTACCTTTATAAAAATTGTGTCTTGTTGGCTCACTTCAAAGATTGCTCTGTCATTAAAAGGGACACAGTTCTTTTAAGTGTTTTAGCAATAACACCTTTCCTTGCCCTGTAATTCCCAGCATGAATTGGTCATTTCCTCTTTCATAACCATCAACTGTGTTGAAATTTTGGATGTGAATTCCAGAACCAACTTCCTCTTATGTCTCCTAAAAGGAATAGAAAGTCCTCCTCAAAAATTCTGTATTTCAGACCTCAGTGATGGGCTGGCCTTCAACTGAGAACCAGGACATGACCCCTTCCGAGGTACAGCCTGTGTGTTCAGATTTTGTTTGTCTTTTTTGTGGGAATAAAGAGTCAGGCAGCTTGTGCCCAGGAAAGCCCTATCAGTTGAGTTTGGGCATCTTAGTCAGTGGTGGAAAATAAGACTTCTCTTGATCCTGTTGAAGTCAGAATGGATCCACACTAAGGAAAACGGACAATGTAAAGGAACTCACAACTTTTAAAGTATGACCCTCATGAATGCAAGTCGCAATAGTCGAGAACCTCTGCTTTCCCTGACCGGGCGTGTGAGCCTCACCTTGGGAGGCTTTAATTACCCAGGTCAAACAACTTAATATACTAAACATTCTTAGATTGAAAACTTACAGCCAGGTTCTTTTAGAGCTGCTCTCACATTGCAGTGTTAATACTATCTCTTCCATACCGTATTACTTTCATATATGGATTCCATAGAATTTATGTTCATTAAGCTTCTGAAGAACCGCTTGCTCTTTAACTGTTCCCACAGCTGAATCTGTGGCACTTTTCTCTGTCTGTCTCTGGGCTGTTCTGAGGCTTCTGTATCTTCTCCTGGGCTTGACCTTAGAGGAAGAACCTAACTGGGTCAAAGCCTTGGAAGTTAAAATGGAGCAAAAAATGTGTCCAGGTTGACAATGCCCTCGACCGTTTGTGACCCTTAGTCACAGCCACTTAGTTACTCCACAAACTTCACTGCTCTTACAAGTCAGAGAAGTAATACGAAGCATGATCAATAAATCCTGTAAAGTTCATTTAATAAAATATAAAAATACAAAATATTTGATTAGTATAATAAACAAAACCATTAAACCATATTGGTTTACTTCAAAAGGAGTGTCATGAATGCTTCAAATAATTTTAAACTATTACATAACGAACGCCTGGGGTGTAGGCCTACCTTCCTGAAGACAACTTTGTAAAGAGTGTTGGCAATGGGTTCTGAACTCCCATTGGTACCTTGCTCCACACCTTTTACTAAAGTTAATTCAATGTCCTAAGATTCCATGTGGAATAAAAATGCATGCTTTCTAGAGGCACGAAAGCCATTCATTCAAAAGAGGCAAATTTTATTTTAATACTATAAATATTCTTAGTAAGTGTTCTGAGGAAAATCATCGTGATGACGTTATAACGACGACAGTGCAGACGAGGCGTGAGCTCCTCCGCGTCCCCGCCGCCGTCACCGCCAGCTCAGGCTGCAGAAGAACTGCGCCATCTACGTGGAAACCCCTCTCTTTTTAAAAAGCTGAGATTGAAGTTTTCTCCTGAACACGAGCCATTTATAACCGGCTACACACTAGGGTATAGACTAAATGTGTCCTCCAGGACAGAGACTGAGTTGAAAAATGAGTGCGTTAGTTTTTTTAGACTGCCTTAAAAAAATGCCACAAACTTGTTGGCTTGAAGCAACAGATATTTATTCTCTCACAGTTCAGGAGGCTTGAGTGTGAAATGAGGCAGGGTTGGTTCCTTCTGGAGGCTCTAAGGCAGAGCCTGTTTCATGCCTTTCTCCTGGTTTCTGGGTATTCCTGGCAATTCTCGGCATTCCTTGGATTGTGGCTGCATCACTTCAAACTCTGCCTCTTTTGTCAGTGGCCTTCCCTCTGTGAGTGTCCTTCGTGTCTCTGCGTCCAAATCCCCTACTCCTTTCTCTTATAAAGGTACCAGATTGGATTCGAGGCCCACCTTAATCTAGTGTGACCTCAGCTTAAGTTGGTTACATCTATAGAGACCCTCTTCCCAAATAAGGTGTGTTCACAGGGAGGAGGGTAAGGACTTGCGCATATCTTTTGGGGGTATGCAATTCAACCCACTGCTAAGAAGTCACACAAAAATATCTCAAAGAGCTGAATAGAGGTGCTGGTTAAATTAATTTCTTGTTATGGGACAGACTTGAACATTTTGGTTAATCATTTAATAGGCTAAAATCTAAAGATCATTTTATAGACATATTGTAGTCAGTAATATTTTTGTTGATATCCATACCTAACCACAGATGGCTCAAACTAGAAGAAAAGAGAACAAAAGCCAAATTCTCATTTTTAATGAGACTCAAACTTTAGGTACAAAGCTATTTTGGGCATGAGGAATTATTTATTTGAATAATCACAGTTAAAATCTAGTTTTTTGGTTTTTTTTTAACCAAGTACAGTCTTTTTAATAGCCTTCAGAAAAATGGTGTTATTCTGATGTCAACAGCCAATATTCCCAATTTGCCCTAGAATATTAGTTTCAACAGAATAATTTTTTAGAATAGTTATTGCCAAGCTGATCTAGATCAGATCTTTTCAGGGCTCATTTTTGTCCTCAATGTTATCAGATTATGAGAGAACTTTCTTAACCCAGTGTTTCCTATTAGTGGGCTCTCTCAGTTTTACTGCGCGTATCAACAAAAGACATTTCATCTGTTATGGGTTGAATTGTGTCCCCTCCAAAAGATGTTGAAGTCCTAACCTCTAGTACCTGTGACAGCAACCTTATTTAGAAAGGGAATCTTTGTAGATGATCAAGTTAAGATGAAGTCATAATGGTGGGACCTAATCCAGTATGGCTAGTGTCCTTGTAGAAGGAGAAGAGCAGGGACAGAGACACATATAGAGGGAAGAGAAGAAGATACAAGGAAACTCCGCGCCGTCTACGGCCAGGGAATGCCTAAGATCGCCCGAAGCTGGATGAGAAGCGTGGGGATTCCACCTCACAGCCCTCAGCAGGAATCAACGTTGCTGAAACCTTGATTTCAGACTTCCGGCCTCCAAAACTGCGGGACAATCCATTTCTGTTGTTTAAACCACCCAGTTTGTGGTACTTTGTTATGGCAGCCCTAGGAAACTAGTACTTTTCATACCATCTTTGCTGTCTTACTTCCTTTCTTACTATCTTTTCTAGTAGGTGACCAGGTCAAATATATTTATATGTGTATATATGTTTTTCTACGTGTATATTCGTATTTATTTAGAATTATAACATTCGGATATCGTTTAATGTTTCCTGCCTTCTTCCTATTTATTTAGGAACTACCCATTTTATGTAAAACATAAACATAAAAATACTATATTACTCAGAGGCGTAACTCTAGACAAAGCCTTATAAACGTAGTCACACTTACCTTCCTGCTCCATGACTGTCCTGAAAATTTTCTGAAATTGTTTGAAATTTTACATGCAAACCAACAAAGGTTAACTAAACCAAGCATATTCAAGGGGAATTTAAATTAGTCTCAATAAAGTAGATATATTTTAGGAATATAAGGGTGAGTTTGCTGAGGACAATATTTGATTCTACCGTGACTCTTCTCCAGGGAGTCATTGGCAGACGGTTTTCCTGAGGAAGGGCTTTGTCCTTTTCATTTCCACGAGAGGAGATAGTCCTAAAAGTTCAGCTGGCTGCTTTCTGTATTTTTCCTTCTTGTTCACAAAAAAGCTACTTGTGAAATTTAATCTCCAATATAAGAACTTTTTTTCTTTTATTATTGGTCGGAGACTATAGAATGAAATAGTTGTGTGCACTGTTTCTGTATATCCTGTAATATTCTAAAGGAAGACATGAAATGATTCTTTTGACTTTATAAAATACTGAGTATGTTAATTTTAATAATGGGGTAAAGTCTCCTTAGAGCAATGGCTGTAAAGCTTTTGTTTATAAAATAAGTCCTGATGTGTGGTCAGGTTATTTTCTATTCCATGATAAAATCTAGCTGTACTGTCACAAGCTAGGAGTTGTTTAACATGAAGCTGAATATAAGATCTAATTTTTATTTGCTATAAAGGTTAAAAATAACCACAAGAAAAGATCTTTTTGGGGAGCATCATTGAATCTTAGAATAATTTAGAGAAAATAATTGCACATGATAATAAGGTCACCTTACTCAGATATTCGACCCCCCCCCCAAAAAAAAAAACTTTCTTGGAAAGTATAGTAGGAAGTGGCATTGTAGAAAGTTAGGCATTCTCTGAATGCTTTATTGAAATTTATATTCTTATGGGTGAGTTAATCATTTGGTTGCTCCTTTCAAACTTTTTCAAGCTAAAATTAATCTATACATAGTGATTTCTGGATTTTAAATTTGTGTAAATGATGTTTGCTTTTTTTTCCTTTCTTTCTTTCCTAAGAAGTTTCTTATCCTTCTCTTCAGGTACTCCTTCAGTTTAACTTGGAAGGAAATTATATAGTGTCCTACCTTCAAGTACTTGTTTTTCTTAGTTCCCTTAATTCTCACCCAGCAACATTACTTTTATCCTTGAACTTAAATGGCTACCAAGAAGTGATTAAATAAATTCACTTCATAGCAAAGTGTGTTAAGGATCGTAATGTTCTGCTCCTAGCTTACTTGTTCTACTTTATTTCTTATCGCCCCCCTATGCAGCTTGTATCTAGTTATTCTGAAATACTTGCCCATGTTTGTAGGGCCATTGACGTTTTAAAATATTATTGTCTTTTGTCTGTCTGCCACCGTCCATGGGGCGGTCTGATGGTTGTGCCCACTGTTTTTTGTGCCACTGTTCCCTTCACCTGCTATAGACGTTTCCTCCAGTAAAGCTCTTACACATTGTGGTGGGCTGACTAATGGCCCCCAAAGATGTCTGTGTCCTAATCCTCAGAATCTATGACTAGATTATTTTACATGGCAATAGGGACTTTGTGGATGTGATTAAATCAGGCTTTTGGGGATGGGGGATATTCCTGGGATATCTGGATAGGCCCAATGTAATCACAAGGGTCCTTGTTAGAGGCAGAATAATCAGAGAAGGCAAGATGACCGCAGAAAGCAGAGGGAGGGAAGGAAATGAGGCAATGGAAGTAGGAGAGATGCAGCCAGGAGACAAGGGCGTCAGGCAGCCTGCAGAAACGGAAAGAGCAGGGAACGAGTTCTTCCACAGAGCCGCCAGGGCTTTTTTTGATTTTAGCCAGTAAGATCTGCTTCAGACTTTCTGACTTTCAGGACTATAAAATAATACATTTCTGTTGCTGTAAGCCACTTAGTTTGTGGTAATCTTTTACAGCAGCAATAGGAAAATGATACACACCCACACTAACTCTATTTTAACCTCTGTGTCCCAGAGGACCTCTAAATTAACACAACTGTGAGTACTTAATCTTTCAGTTTCAAAAGAAAAAAATACAAATATTGATTTAAGGTATTATTGATAATATTGTTTCACTGGTTTGTCACTTTTGAAAGTCTTTAAATTTTAAATAAATAAAAGTTCCCTGATGGAATAAAGTTCCAAAGAGAAGATGATCGTAACTAAAAATGGCAGCCTAAAATCATTTAGAAATATTGTATGTAATATTTTTTGTTGAGGAAAGATGTTTCAGATACATATACATGGATAAAATATTAAGAAATCATCCTGAATAACGGATGATGCCAGTCAGAGGGAGGAAAACAATAGTCTAAATTTTGTCATGAAACATAGTGTAGAGTTTTGTCTATATTTATTAGATCATGAAGCCTAAGTAAGTCCTATGGAGGCTTTTATTGTCCAGAAATGTGGAGGGACAAAGATAGCACGAGGGCGGGGCCTGGCAGCCAGTTCGGCGAGCCTGGCCTGCGCCGCTGCGGTTCCTCACGTTCATGCCTCGACTCCATTTGGGAACTTACGCAATGTTGGAAATGCTGTGTTCTTCACAACTATCTTTGTTTTTATTAACCAAATCCAAGACAAATTGGTCTGTTGATGTCTCAGGGTTTTTTTTTTTAGAAATTTAGGAATTGAACTTTCTGTTAATCCAAAGAAAAGGCTATCAAATATGTTATCTTCATAGCTTTCTTCTTTATTTGAACTTGGCATGTCTTAGCCTGGTATCTGCTCCGCCTAGATTGCTGTTATTGCATTGCATTCTGTGGTGTGTACCTGGTACTCTGATAGTCTAAACTGAATTAACTAACCATTAATGGCAGCTCATATTATCTGAGAAATTACAATTTAAATTAATAGGGAATAATAACATTTTAGTCTTTTCTCTAAAAGAAATTTCAGGAAAACTTGAGTTACTTATTATGACCAGAGCATTTGTGAAGTCTTGTAGTTCAATTTCTCATAAAACATAATAAGGCAAAGTTTTGCACTCCCACGTGGGAGTGCAGTGGCTTGATCATAGCTCACTGCAGCCTGGAACTCCTGGGCTCCAGCAATCCTCCTGCCTCAGCCTCCCGAGTCGCCGGGAGTGTAAGCGTGCACCTCCATGCCTGGCTCCAAATAGCATTTTGATATCCCTGTAATTTCCTATTGGATGATCACAATTTAAACATAACGCGGCACCTACATACTTCATATCACAGAGGGAATTGGGGGGGAAGGTACAATGGACAGATTGATTCAGATCCAACCCACTATGAATTAACTCATTAATTTATTTTCTGATTCAGCATTCACATTTTTAAACACAACTTGTTTTGAGAATTTGTGTTTCCAGGATATTTACGCTAGGCACAGAGCAGAAGTTATAGCTTCTCCCCTCAACTGTTTGACAGCCGAGCGGGAGTTGGACAATTAAATAAATCGTGACAACATTGTAGGTGCCTCAGTGGAGTTGCGGGTGAGCAGCGAGTTACCCGAGTGGAGAAAGGGGACGGGGAAGAGTTTGTCCACACAGAGGGAACAGACTCGGCAAGGTGCGAGCAAAGCGTGCTGCGGTTGGAGAGCAGGCTGGCCTTGCCGGTGCTGTACGTGAGGACGATGTGAAGCTGCGGTAGAGGAGGAACGAGCGGTGGGCAGACATTCAGTGTGCTCAGGGCCAGTAGACGCCCCTTTTGTTCCTTCCTGCACAACAATATCTTATTGTCCATTATTTATTACTCTAAATTTCTTTCTCATTTCCTGATTTTACTTGATCTTTTCTTCTCCTCCCTGCTCTCCTCTCTCCCCTCCCTTCCCCTTTCCTCTCCATTTTCCTTTTTTCCTTTTTCCTTTACTTTCCTTTTTCTCCCTCCCAAGACAATTTAGTCAATATTCAGTTCATGCTTCCTAGATTTTCTCTTGGCATGTCTCTTCAAACTCTTTTTCCCTTTTCCAGGATTATGACTTCTGATTTATTTCATTCTGCAATGCACACTATCGGCACTGCCCACTTCTCTATTTTCCCAGACCTGAGATCCGCATGGACGTTTGCCGTGGCAGGGAAGCTAGAAAGCAGAGGGAACCTGCGAGGCTGGGCGCACTACGTTTAATTTACTAAAGAACATGAATGTTATTACCAAGTAAGAATATTTGCTATAGCCAGGAGCGATAGAACCAGAATCGAGGGGAACAGACCCTTGTAGAGGCCAGAAGAGAAACTGAGTGAAGAACTTCGCTTTCTAGAATTTGCTATTCAATTAGCATCAATATGAAGTCTGAGGAGCATAAAGTTTTAACGTATCAATTGCTTTTTTGAGTCTTTTTTTCTGTGATCTTGATTTTTCATTCATACTTCTTTGAGAGATCTATTGACATTTCCATCCTGTGAAAATTCGAAAAGGAGAGAGAGTTCATGGGCAGCTGTGAATATCTGGTGATAGGAGTTTAGGTGGTTGTATGGCAGATCTTGGAAGGGGAATGTAGAGAAAAGATAAGTGCAACAAATTAAATTTCTTTAAATAGAATGTCTTTATTAATTAGAGGTAATGTTAGAGTTAATGTTAGAGTTAATATTAGAGTCAAGAACAGAAAAAAAATATATTGGGCGTATAAATAAACATATGGTAACACATACGTTTACACAGAGCCCTCATGTTTCTGGGGACCAGATTGGTGAAGAGCAGTGGCAACTACAGAATAGTGGGACTAGAGCATAACCGTAAATGCGAGACAGGAGTTTGTGCTAGAGGGACCGCGGGTCCTGCAGAGACCGAGATGATGCTCACAGGTTTATCCTGAGTGAGGCACAAGGTAGGCCAACAGAAAGCCAGTGATTCCTGCTGCATCACAGGGAGGGTAGACCGTAGGGTTGAGAACCATGTCTTATGCATCTGTGTATTTCCAATTCCTGGCACCTGGCTAAAGGGCGGAAATAAATGTTTGAGGATTTGACCATTAGAACACATCTACTTTAATAAAGCAATGACTTAATGGTGCCAAAATAATGGAGGAAAAGTGAAATTTTTACCAAAATTTATTGTTATTTAGGGTTGTCATATTTATGAAACAAAATAAAAATAACAGGATACCTAGCAAAGTTGGAATTTTAGATAAACTTCAAATAGTTTTTTATATACATGTTTCAAATATTGCCTCCTGTGTTTTGTATGGCAAACCTAGTAATATCAAATTTCTCAGCACCCCGGTGCACTCTGGTATGTTTGACTGAATTTAATATGTGGTTTCTTTTTTCCAAACATTTCTTAATTTAAACTTGTTAATGGATTAAAGCCAGAACTTTAAGTTTGAATTTTGTCAACAGAAGTTACATTTAAATTGTATCTCTTCTCTCTATAATAATATCAAATGTAGTAATATTTTGAGGCCTGTACCATAGAATGTGATAAAATCTATGCTTTTGAGGATGATGCAAATTGACACCTTACTGCAGTTTTTATGGAATCAGACTAAGTTCACTGAATACAAACAGCGATATCAAAACAACATGAATCGTATCTGACATTACCCTGCTCAACCCGACACAGAAAGGGGATTTGTAGCCACAGCTGCCATTGCTTTATTTAGGCACTTGCTCATCTCTCCTTTTTCAAATGTAAGTACCTACTCTTATTATTTTTATCATTTATCTTGAAAGCTAAAACTGGAAAAAACACGTTTTCCTGCACTTAGTGTATACACAGGATTTTCTAAATAGAACTGAGAAATACGTATTCATCGTAAGCTTTATTTTTTTTTTCTTTAGCTTCTTCTTTAGAACCTTCCCTTATGAACCTTTAGGTTATAGGGATCATGGCTTACACATCTTTGTTCATATTTTTGGTATTTTACTTATAGAAGGCACTCTCTGTATATTGTTGATAATAACGGCAAATATAAAAACTCATTACCTTAATTAATGATTCAGACCATTTCTTATTATTCTGCCTCTTATTCTTTGACATATTCAGAAAGTAGTTCTGTTCCTTAACAAGCACACACAGATACATGTAAGCGAAGTATGTATGTAGTACAGTCTTTAATTTTTGACTTTTTACATGTAAGGTCATAAAGCAGCTCATGTGTGCTTATTTCTTATTAAGCATTTATTTTTGAAGTTTTAAATTTTAAAACTTTATCATCATTTCCATCGCAAAGTAACAACTTGTGGTTTTGACTGATAGATTTTATTTCCTATTTTTATTGGTTAGGAAAATTGGGCTGTAAGTAATAGTATACCAGAAAAAAAAAACAGTGCCTTAAATGATTTAAAAAATAACTATTAATTACCCCACAGAACAGAAATGTGAAAGTACGTGGTTCCAGTGTTGGTTCAGCAGCGTCTGGCTGTCATCACGGAAGTGTTGGCCTTCCTTCTCAGGTTTGTTGCTTCGTGGTTACAAGCTGGCTCCTCTAGCTCCAAACATCGCATCCTCCCTTGGCCAGGTCCAAAGCTGCACAAGCTGCGGGGTTGGAGTGGCTTAGGAGCTCTCGCAAACGTTTCTGTTTTAATCAGAAGGCAAAATATTTCCCAAATGTCTCCCGGCACATTTCCCTGCTCTGCGGACGATTCCGGGCCCGAGCTTCGCTTTCTCGCTTTCCCAGCTTTGAGCAGCTCAGCATTCGGCTGCGCGGGCTCCTTCGGACAGCCTTTCACTCGTCCCGCTGCTGGATTTGACTCTTGACTTTGTATTCACAGACTCTGGAAAAATGCCATGGAAAAATCACATTCTAAATGTTAATAGAGGTTTCTTTAGTTCTTGAATTCCTATGTTTGTGTTATTTTAGTTTCGAACGAAGTGGAGAGTGTGATGAGTTGTGATGAGTTGAACTTGGGTTAGGTGTGTCCGTATCATGTCACTAAATCAAGCCAAATCATGCAATTTTATTCAGCTGACATTGTATGGTTATGGTATAATCTAATATAAAATAGGTAAATAATTGAAAATGGGGCTTGGCATGGTGGCTCACGCTTGTAATTCTGACACTTGGGAGGCTGAGGCAGGAGATTTGCTTAAGGCCGAGAGTTCAAGACCAGCCTGAACAAGAGCAAGGCCCTATCTCTACAAAAAATAAAAATAAAAAAAATTCACCGGGTGTGGTGGTGCATGCCTGTAGTCCCAGCTACTTGGGAGGCTGAGACAGGAGGATCACTTGAGCCCAGGAGTTTGAGGTTGTTCTGATCCATGATGAGGCCGCTGCACTCCAGCCTGGACAGCAAAGCAAGACTCTGTTCCAAAAAAAAAAAAAAAAAAAAAATTGAGACCAGAGCCTGGACCTAATGATCTTTAAAATCTTAAATAAAACGTTCCAATTTTTAAAAACCACATTTACTGTTTAAAATGTCCCTTAATTTTTTTCCTGTGGTTTTCAAATATGGGTAATTTTTTTCTATTAAATTGATTTTATGTTCTTTTATTGGGTGTTGACAAGAGTAGAAATGAGAAGGGAGTGGCTTAATGAAGCTGAGTAGAGAGGAAGAAATGATTTCTGAAAATTTCTAGCAAGAACCCTTCTTGCTGGGTCTTGGAAAAATTAATGGCGTTGCCATTATATTTACCTGCAGGTAGGTGTCTTGCCCCTCAACATTATGTTCAAGAGGCTTAAATTATCCTAGGGAAATTTATAGGGGGCAACAGGACAGGTGTTACCTGGTGAGTGCCAGGATAAGAAAACTGGATAGTTACTTTCATAAGACACCAGGAAAGCAAGTAGAAATTTGGCCATGAGTGACAAAGTGAGAACACGCAGGTAAAATGAATTCTTGAAGTCATTTTAGGATCTAAGGGACAGTGATGTAACAGAAGACAGAACAGCAGCCCAAACATACAGAGAGATAAGGACATTGAGTGATGTCACTAGTTTTCAGAAAGTTAACATAATTCTAACGTGAGGACTGGGTGGATGAGAAAATCGATAGCTACAACTCGGCTCAGAGTAGAAGTGCATATTCTGGAGGTGGTAAGGGACAGGTTTTGTTCTAAAAATACAAACTGAAACAAAATAATTGTGGTAATCATTTCACAAAGTATATATGTATCAAATAATTTGTATACTTTGGACATAAGCAATTTTCATTTGCCAGTTTTACCTCAGTAGTGCTGGGGTGGAAAAGGAAATTCAAGAGGCGAAAAAAAACATGTGGTGAGAGAGTCTCGGACGGAGCCTTCATTCCCTCTCGTCTCTGCTTTCACGTCCTGATTCTTTTCTGGTATCAGAAACAGAAACGAAATAGAGAGAGGAATAAAATTCTGGAGTGTTATTTTCCTTATTTTGAGACTACTCGGAAAACATTTTTTCATATGCTGTTATTTGGCAAAGATGTAATTCTATTGATCTTCTTATCAGGTAATTCAAGTTTACAGAATTAAGGAGCACTGATATTTGCGAATAAAATAGAATTCAAAAAGAAGCATCTGAGTTAACTATACAGAAATATATGACGTGGAAATATAAATTAGATTTTTCTTTCATGGAACTGTTATGTCAATTTGTGTGCAAGAGTTAGGTGCCTGCTCTAGGTCTGATATTCGTTATGGACTTAGTGAAATACAAGACGAACGACGGCGTTTGCTCTGGGAAGCTTGCAGGTGAGGAGGGGAAAAGCGGGCAACTGATCACTCGCACTGACCTGTTAAGTTGTCAGGGGTAAGTCCTGGTTTCTCTGAACTTATTAGTGGTTTTCTTACGTGTAGGCCTTGTTCAGAAAGGTTCCATTCAGACTGTAAATGAAGTGTATAGTCACATGTCCTCACTTCTTAGAGAGTATCTTGTTCCTGAGCATGGTAAACTAGAGAATGAGTGGAAAGGCACAAGTGAATGGTTTTCTTTTTTTCTTTTTTAAGTGACAAGGTCTCATTTTGTCACCCAGGCTGGAGTGCAGTGATGTGATCATAGCTCACTGCATCCTTGAACCCCTGGACTCAAATGATCCTCCTCATTCAGCCTCCTGAGTAGCTAGGCTTACAGGTGCATGCCACTATGCCCAGCTAATTTTTTAAAATGTTTAAAATTATTTTCTGTAGAGGCAGGGTCTCACTCTGTGGCCCAGGCTGGTCTCAAACTCCTGGCCTCAAGTGATCCTCGCTCCAGCCTCCTACAGTGCTGGGATTACAGGTGTGAGCCATGGTGCATGGCCACAAGTGATATATTAAGTATTATCTGAAAATTTCTAAAAGCCAGAGGGAGGAGCACAGGCTGGAGGTGTGACTGTAGATTTCAAGAAGACATATTTTGATGGTATTAGAAAAATGTTGGTTAAAACTCCAGATAAGCCCTTGAAAGTGAAATTTCAATAAATATATTACAAATTAATTAGATGAGAAAAAAGTAGGAGGCTTTTGATGAAATTGATTTAACTGAATAAATACTCTTTTGAAAAATGATGTCATGCAATATGAGCAAAATTTGAACGGGCAGGTAGCATATGGGCGGCATCATGCTCTAACGTTATAAGAATGGTATCATAAAAATCAAGACAAAATTTTTAAATGGTAAGAGGCTTACAAAAATTTTAAAAATAATAAAACAGATTTTTAAAATTTTCTACCAGTGAGAAGAATAGGGACAAACACGGCTGGTGACTAGAGGTCAGTGACAACATACTGACAACGGGCAAGCACAACCACTGAACTCTAGTGTGACTTGCCGTGTTCTGCCGTGGAGACGGATGGTCGTGTCGTCAAGGCCGAGAGTCTTGTCGATAAGAGGAAAATGAGCCCGAAGTAGCTGAGCGGATTTAGAGGACTCGTTGGTGCTTTATGTTGGTTCATGTCTTCTAAAGGCAGTGAGTTTTAGCACCAAGCACACAGGACGTGCAGATGAAATTGGTGAATTGCTATTGATTATTTTGGTGGAATAGTGGTGAATAAAGACTTCCAGATTAGAGACGGATCAAAATTTTAATGGATCAAGTATAAGTATAAACTTTCCATAAAGGCTTAGTGAAACATAGAGTTGTTAAACATAATTTGTGAGTTTTGACAAAAGAAGAATAGATTTTTTATTTAAAATGGCAGTCTAAGTCCAAGTAACACATTTCCCTCACTTTGAAATCCTTAGTAAAATAACTGGAGGAATGCATTTAAAGAAGATTCTTAATATTACTACTGGACACCAATGCAGGGTGCCGTCCACATGTGAGACGCTTTGAGGAATTCTTCAACATGCAGTGCAGGAGGGTTCAGACTGCGGGAAACATCAAACATGCATAATTTACAATGTGAGAAGGAAAAGTTCTCCTAGAAGGGTGCCCCAGAATAAACCTAACAGCTCTTCCTGGGTAAGAGAGATAGGTAAGACAGTACATGTGAGGAGAGGTCAGGGCAAAAATAACTAGGCGATTATCCTTCTTACTGAGATCTGTGGATGTGCACCAACAGGCAGAGCCCACAGGGAGGAAACCAACCCTAGTGAAGTATAGTGCGGGCACTCTACATTAGACAAAAAGGTAAAATTATGCATTGTAGCTGCCTCCAGCTTTAGCTACTTCCCTAGACTACTGCCTCTTTAGATGGGAAAGTTCAAACTGCAATAATCTGTATTTTTCCCTTATCCTTTTATCTTGGAATGAAATCTCTGATCAGAGACCACGTATTCCTAGTAAACGCATACATGATTTTTTTTGGTACAAGACAAAAAAACACTTAATCTGTAAGATGAGCAGTGAGAAAAATGCTGAATATATAAAATTATTGAAAAAGTTCACAATATTGACAAGTTTAAAGAAATGGATTTGTTCTTCTTTCATGGGAAATGAGGCAGTGACAGCTTTATCTGTAGGTGCTGGTGGGCATTTTTATTTCGATATGATAAACAATTCAATTTAAATTCTGGATGATTAACATAGACCAGAAAACAGGAGAGTCCAAAATTAGAAATGACTTTTTTCTTTTATTTGGTACTTGCGTCTTTGCTGTGGTCTTTAGAGAGACACTTAGAAGTACTTATTTTGGGAACACAGTTTGTGGAAGCAGAGATGGCATGTTTTCTAAACTTCTGGTGTGCTGGGTCAGTGCTATGATCTTTAAAGAGTAAGCATGGCACTGAACCAATTTAGTTACTGAATTGGTAAAGAAACTACACCCCTACTGGGAAGAGGCAGCTCAGGATACAGCTTCTAAAACTCTGATTCTACCCGGCCTCAAGAGCACCACCAAGAATGGACAGGAAGGAAATACTGAGGAACACAATATTTGAACTTTATTTAGACTTTATTTTGTTTATCCTATTCTTGGGTCTTCATTGTCTGTTAGGTGTGCGACCAGCAGGTAACTTGTCACTCAGTTCACAGGTCTTTGATTTGGGGAGGAAACAAACTCCAGGATACAACACAGAAGCCTCGTTTTTACACTGGTTCTCAAGTTAGATGATGAGATCTTGGACCTTAAGCCTGACCTAACGCAGTAATGAGATGAAGCTTGAGGGGCTTTAGGAGGGAATGAATGTGTTTTGCAAATGGAGGAATTGAAATTTGTGGCCAAGGGGTGGACTGTGGCAGATTAAAGAAAAGTGGACACTCTTTGGCATTTCCGTCATTAAAATATGGGGTCTGTGTCCCCTCCACTTGATCTAGGCTGGTCTGGGACTGTTACCAGTAATATATGGTAGAAGTGATACTAGGTCAGTTCTGGGTCTAGCTTTTAAGAGTTCTGGAAGTTTCTGCTGCTTTCCTCATGGAACCCTGAGTCACCATGTAAGCAGTTCAACTATCCCGCTGGAGGTACCATGTAGAGAAGCCCTGATACTACACTGGAAGGGAGAAGAACCCAGCTGAGCCTTGCCTTCCAGCTGTTTTTGTCCCATCTGTAGTACAGTCCTGGAAGATCCACACGAAGTTGGGTACAGAGTGGTGGCTGCTGTGGACAGAACTTTTGTGTTCCCCAGAATTCACACTTCGTAGCCCTAATCCCTATTGTGATAGAATTTGGAGATAGGGCATTTGGGAGGTAATTTGGTCATGACGATGCTGCCCTCAGAAATGGGAATAGTTCCTATATAGGAAAAGACACGAGGGAAGTGATCTCCTTCTTCTCTATGTGAGGACACAGAAAGAAGGTGGTCCTCTGAAAACCAGCAAGTAGGCCCTCACCAGAAACCAAATGTGTTGGTGACTTGATCTTGGAATTCCCAGCCTCCATAACCATGAAAGATAAATGTTTGTTGTTTGAGCCACCCAGGCTGTGGCATTTTGTAATGGCAGCCCAAGCTGACTAAGACCACGGTTCTATGAGATTTCTCACCTAACCCCACCATAGCCATGTCCTGTTTGGTGAAAGACATAATGTTTAAGCCTTATGTGTTCAGAAACTAAGCTGGGGAAATGTTAATGTGTTCTTATTCTAATTTCTCTTAGGCAAGACTTTCCTTGAAATCCCTGGCTTTTCTTAACTTCCCACTCTAATTGGAAATATTGGGGGGAAGCTCTGGGTTTGTATAGTTCAGCGTTTTCTGCCATTCATTATTTTGTATAGCAGCTGCTTGTAGGAAGCACATGATTTGGTTTGCTTCTCTGCGCCATGAGCGAGGAGGCCTGAGTGTGTTCCTCTGGTAGAGAATTCTCACTCTGGGATTCTGTGACGAAGCCCGTTGCTGATGCGTGAATGCTTTACATCCTCTCCTTCAGCTTTTGTGAGTAATGGAGCTGATGTTTTGATCTCTAACTGTGTGTTCTACATGTTTTTCTCAATTGGTCCTAAACTCTTGAGAAGAAAAGAGGTGTTAGTTATTGACCCATCAAACAACAATATCTACGTACATTTGTCTAGTCCCACCTGCTTAACTACTAAAGCGAAAATAAAGGTACACGAGAAAGGTGGGGTTTAGAAAGAGCATATGAGAAAAAAGATCTTTCTGTTCATTTTAATTATGTGCCCTCCAGAATGCCGATGCAATTTTAGTCCATTAGCAGAACTGGATCATCTAGAAAATGTTCTTCATACTGGTCATTTCGCAGAACTATTCTTGCTAAACTCACAGGTGATACATTCTAAGAGGTGACTGGTTTAACTGGAACAGATTTAAACTAAAGAAAGTGAAGTGGATAGACAAGATAAAAAGTTTGGCCACTGAAGAATGTTTGAAGACATTAGAGATACTTAGCTCTGAGAAGGGCAGGCTCATGGGGATATGAGAATTCTCTTCTGATACTGCAGATTTGTCACGTGGAAGAAGAACGGGCCTTGCTCAAGCAGTCCCCAGCTATGTTTGCAAGTACGAAGGAAGCGGATCTGGCTCAAATCTATCATTTTCCATAAAATGAGAAGCGCATCCTTGGGAGATGGTGAAAACCTCCAGAGGATTTTAAGCATTGATTGAGCATCTGAAAGTGATATTTTAGAGGACATTCGAGCACCGGATAGCAACTAGGAAATCTCTAAAACCTCTTCAAACCCTGAACTTTTTAATCCTTTAATTCTATGATTTAGACCATGTGATACAGTTAGAGTGCTGTGGAAAGGTGGGCATAGCCATATCAAGATAGTGGGTATTACTAATGGAAGTTTCCTGAGTTATCCGGAAGAGAGAACTCATGGTCAACCATTGCTTTTGACATCCATCCCAGTCTAGGCTCAGCTCTGCATATCAGAAACATGACTTTGTCATTCTGCCAGGTTTACCAGACTCGAGAGAGCTTACACACACAAATGCAGTTTTTGTGAGACTGATGTATGAAACCAGAATGTCAATTTATTCATTTCTGATGAGAAAGAAACCTGTTAATGGAATTTATATTCCGTTCCTCTGGCCAGCACATCTCCTGGCATATGATATTGGAAGCCAAATTAAAATCAAACTCTTGATTGGTGAGCATGGAATCAGAACAAGATAACTCCAGAAATTTAATGTTTGATCATATCAAGCCATCAGCTTGATGCATCCTTCTCTGTATTAGTGCTATAAACTGTTGCCTGGAAATATCGGGTCGCCATCTATTATTACAGCTTTCCTTTAGCCTGCATTTAATGGAACTGCCTGGCTTCTCATTCAGCTATTCTTTTTCCCAGGCTTCCTGGAATGAGCAATTGCTTTGAACTTTCCTCAGTGGTTAGGGATACAGGCTGCCTGTGTTCTAACCTAGGTTCTAACACTTCCTACTGAGGTTTGTTGGGAAAGTTACTTAACCTCTCTATTGATATTGCCACATCTAAAAAGGCATAATTAGCATCTATCTCTCAGTATTGCTGTAATGGTTAAGTGAGTGAATATGTATTCACTTTGAATAATACGTGGCACATGTTAAGCATGCAAAATCAGTTATTACTAAGATTTTAGCCAGTTACAGTTATGTGATACTCTTTTTCTGAGAGACATTTAGATTTATTTAAATTTATTTTTCAACAATATTTTGGTTAGTTTTTTTGTTGACATTTTAATTTCATTTGATAAAGTTATCGGCTTTATTTCAGTATTCTCGAAGGACACTTCACTACTTCCTGCCCATCCGCACACATACCAACATCCAGTAAACGGTCAGTCAGAGAAAGAGAAAATGTTGTTGTAGGGCTACGATTAGTCAAGAAATATTTCAAGATTAAATAAGTGTTAAATTTATGGTGTATTGGAAGATACCAAACATCATATAAAGCGCATCTAATGTTTTTAAAGTGCTTGGAAAAGATTATATTTTATGATATTGAATTTTTCTTTAAACACTAGTGTTATATCTGGAAATATTTTAGTTGGAAAGTGAGGTTCCCCTGGTGATCGTTTCCCATTAGCTCAACTGAGTAAAAGAAATTACATATCAAATTAAACAAAAATATGATGAAGAATTTCTGTGACCAGATTACATAATGTTTTATATGACAAGTGCTGACCTTGCCAAATTTTTGCCTGCCTAAGCTATAAGTAGGATCCTCCCATCTAATTTGGATGACACAACTGCTTATCTGCTATGCCGAATGTATATGTGTGTATATATACAGAGAGAGTCTATATTTAGTATAAAAGTTAGTCTGGGCCTTTGATTAGAGAAGGAGCCAATAGAGAAACAAGAAGTAGAAGAAATACTATTTGGAATGAAGTTGAGGTCTCTCTTTTTAAGAGGCAAGAATTTAGGTAATGCAGGGTAGCAGCCAGGTTATGAAAGCCTTGGTCTTAGGTACTGGTTGGGGCTCATCTGTGTTAGTTTCCCAGGGCTTCTGCAACAAATTGCCATAAACCGAGTGGCTTAAAACAAGAGAAATTTACCCTTTCATAGTTCAGGAGGCCAAAGTCTGAAATCAAGGTGCTGGTAGGACTGGTTCCCTCCGGAGGCTCAGAGGAAGATACTGTCTTATGCTTCTCTCCTGGTTTCTGATGTTGCCAGAAACCCTTAGTGTTCTTAACATTCCAGTCTGTGCCTTCACCTGCACGTCTGTGCTGCCTTCTCTCTGTCTCTCCTCGTGTGTCTCTCTGTTCCCTTTCCTTATAAGGACGCATTGTATTTTGGAGTCATCCTATATCATGAATGAATTCATCTCAAGATCCCTAACTAATTATATTTGCAGAGATCCTATTTCTTAATAAAGTATATATTTATATTTTTGCTGGAACGTAGAAATCACAATTCATTACGTTCCAGGGTTTTCAGGTTGTGTGTGATACAATTTTGCGGGATACAATTCAACCCGCTGCATCTTCCGTTGTACAGATGGGAAACAAGGAAGAGGAGTGCAGATAGCGGAGGCGTGTTGGTAGGAAGTTCCATTCTGATGATTCCTGTGGTTTTTTTTGTTTTGTTTTGTGTAGTAGGTTCATCAATAAGTCTAAAAAGCTTGTAGATTTCAGTGTAGTTAATGTAAGGCTGGAAATAGTTGTTGTGGAGAATGGGAGAGAGTTGACTGGCAAGGTATATTACAGGTGAGGTTTGCAATCATAAATTGAGAGTGGCACCCATCTGCTACTCAGAACTTGAGCATCAGAATCCATGGTATGGCCTTCAGACCACGCCATGATCCTAACACATGTAATGTCTTCAAACTTTTCTGCTTGGCCTTAGCCCATAATACAGCCCCACAAAGTTATTGCTGTTCCATAAAACTTCCTATTAAAATCATACCTACTTGCCTTTATTTAGTCTTTTTTTCCAGTTTATTTTCTCTCTATTGACAGTCTATCCCAGAAGATCCCTCATGTGTAGTTATCTCAGATAGGCTATTTTAAAATCAGTTGCTGCATGTTCTATTTCCACAGAATGACTCTTTGTACTTAGTTTATTTCATTCTTGCATCTTGTATAGTTAGTAGCCTACATTTCCATCACACCACATAGACTGCAAGATCTAATAAGCGAAGGATTTGGTCACAGTGAGTTTTGGATATCTCTTGCGTCTAGTACCTTACATTGCACAAAATAGAAACATGATAAATGATTTTAGAATTGAGTTGGTGACAGCTATTATATTTATGTTTTATAGTTGATATAGGATGATGAATCTACTGACATAAAATTGTTACAAGTAATTTTTTTCTCTAGTAAAGGAGATAAATTAATAACAAACTGTATCTTCTCTCTTGCCGTCTAGTCTTTGATCACATAGGGCTGGCCAGGTTTAACCATGCAAACTAAGTCTTGAAACAGAGTGAAACAAACTGGCTTATATATAAATTTAATTTGTGACTTATTATTGTAATACTGTTTCCAAGAGAGTTTACTTACTGCTAGCAATGTGGCCTCCAAAGATTGGCATTATTTATTATTATTGATACATTGTTTATTATATTTTTTCCTAAATAAGTAATGTGAAGCTGCATTTTTAAGCTGAGTCTGTATTAATATACTTGAGATCGTTTACTGGATGCTCCCTTTGTGCCTGAACTGTGCTGCTGAGGACATAGCACAGCGTGGAGCGTGACGCACAGCCCCGCCCTCTGGGAGCTCATGATCCTAGAGACAGGATGACAAAGACCGATCCCAGAGAGCTTATGTGTGTGCTCAATGACGTAAAAAGATTCTTTCGTGATGGCTCTACAAATCTTGAACTTATAGAGAAAGAGAGTAGAACGGTGGTTACCAGAAGGTGGAGCAGGCAGTGGGGAGAAGATGGTCAAAGGGTGCAGAATTCCAGTTAGAGGAAGTGAGCTTTTGAGATCTAGTGCGCCGCCTGGTGACCACAGTTAAGAATGTGTTATATATTTCAAAATTGCTAAAAGAATACATTTTAAATATTCTCACTACAAAATAATGATAACCGTGTGAGGTGAGGACTATGTGAGCTAGCTGAAATTAATCATCCCACAATGTATACATGTAGCGAAACATCACATTGTACCCCATAAATTATAGAATTATTAATTTTCAATTAATGGTAAGAATTTTAAAAAGCTTTCAATCATCTTATCAAGATGTGTCCCACATGTCATTTTCCGTACAAGGCATATTCTCATACTGCTTGTATTGACCTAATCGTCATATGAGATCTCCAGATTTTTTTAGTTTCTTGAAGAATAAACAAAGTAATAAAGACATTGACATTTGCTTAAAAATAGAAAAAATATACTTCATTTGGAATTCACTCAAAAGAGAAAATGTTCAATTAAACAAAACTTGTAGCAAACTATGAAAAATTTTAAGAAGAAATAATCGTTTTTCTTACAGGACAATTTAGTCTTTAAAACTATTTAAAAACCTTAATTTATACCATAAAATTAATGTGTAAAATTTAAAAATAGAGTCCCTTTGTTATTTGGGAAACAGATACATTTGGATCTTAATGTATAATAGCTAACAAATAAGAATGTGAAAACCAAAAGCATTCTTTTGAGATTTGAATTATTACATGAAACAGAAGCAACCAGTAATTTTGAGTAATATTTAGTGTTTTTGATAATATTTTCTCAAAAATCATACAAGACAATTTCTGTCTCACAATTTGTTCATTCAGGAATGTTTGCTTAGGACGAGGCAAGGTCTTGGTCTCTCAGAATTTAACTGTGAACTGCCCTAGAATTTTCCTGCCTCCCAAGAGCCTGCATTCTAGCAGCAGAAGATGGTGTGATTACATATTATATAAATCCTCTCAATAAAGTAAATATGATTACGTGGTTGAATATAATGAGGAGGCCTAATCTGACGGAATTGTCATTTGGCACTAAGCCAAGAACCGGAAGGTTGAGAAAGAGCCAGCCATGCAAAGAATCAAGGAAGAACAATCGTGCCCCAAAGTGGCTTCCTGTGCTCCACATATGAGAGTTTATTAAGTTAGATACAGAAATGTATTCATGCAAAAATGTATTTATGTTTGTGTTAAGAAGTAAAAATCACATTTCATTATATACCTAGCCTTGTTATGAACACAACTTTTTTTTTAAATGAATCATATGCTTAATAAGGTGAAAAATATGCTTTTTAAAATGAATGGTAATTTGCATTAAAATAAAATGAAGCTTGTAAAGTTCAATTGCCTATAATCTCACTAAGCCATTCTAAAATGCACTTTTATTAAGTTTCAATGTGTTACAGCATGACTGACTTAAGCAGCACACTCTCAATGGAACAAAAAAGGAAACCTTTAAAAAACACATCCGGAAAGATGCTTTATTTAAATGTAACAGCAATACAAAGAAAGTTGACGATTGAATTTGGAAAAGAGTATTCATTCAAAATAGTTTTTTCCTTAATTATGCTTTTTTTCCCCATATTCTGTGTTTCTGAATATAGCACTGGGCTAACATTGCACATCATGATTTCTGGTTTCAGCTGTGTGATTCAGTCTGTATGTCACAATAGAGTCATTTAGAAGGATGAGAAAAGAATTATGGTAGCTGAGATGGGGTTTCTGAGAAAGTGTCTCCTAATATTTCTCCTTGAAAATTTTATGATATACTTCTGGACAAGATGCTGAAATAAGGCTACTGATGATACCGTTAGGCCGATATAACTGGTTAAATCACCATACATCAGATCGATGTTCATCGCATTCTTGTCTACCTTGAGGACTATTTAAAATTTTGACAATTATTAGGGATATATGGTGTCTAGTGGTTTTTGAGCACATAGTTATTTAGTTCCTTTTATTTTAACACATATGTAATGAGTGCTATGTTCAAAGGGCCTTTGTACGATGTTTCAAGTTAATATCTAATCTTTTCTATCACTTAATTCCCACAACAAATGTGTAAACACTCACGTTTCATACTTATTTTGTTAAACCACTAGATTCTGCAATATGCCCAACGCTATATTTGTGCATGATCATTTTTGTAAATATAAGGATTTGAAAGAGAAATAGTGTACTTTGAATTATCTTTATTCCTTATACTGCTTCTGAAAATATGAATCTGATTTCTTCTTCCTTAATATGATTTGGACACATTTTCTAAGCTCTCAAGTAAATGTTCCCATCTTTAAAATATGGGCATTAATTTCTACTATATGTTTTTAAAATTTTATTATAAAGAATGCATAAAATAATGTATATAGGCCAATTATTACAATGCTGATCATGAAAAATAAAATCATGCATGTAAAATTATCACAGTATCTGACATATAACAGCTTGTAGTTTCCATCCGTGATAATGACACATGATATAGAGGACAGCAAAACATGATGGCCTCATACACCCTTCCCAGTGATTCATCTGTCAGTACAACGTTCGAAATGGCCTTTGTGTTTGTTTATTCCTTTGTTATCACAGCCAAGTGAAAAGTGGTAGGTAAAGTTTTGGAATATTAATGGTAACAAGCACTCTTACTTAGCTGCCCCTGTGCTTATAACATTTTAACCTGTACCAAATCACCTTACTCCTAGACCTTGTTTTCTTTGGAAAACTCTTCTAGTCCCACTTCTTAGATTCCAGACCATCTAAATTCAGCGTAAGCAATTCTGACTTAAATGCACTCTCTGACAGCGGTCTCCGAGAATTAAATGAATAATAATGAGAGTGGCTTATAAAATGAAGCAAGTACCTCTTGCCTCTGTGGTGTATCTTTAGTTGAACTCCAAATGAAGAAATTACAAAAATATAAGATTCATAAGCATTTTCAAAAGGTAGGAAGTTAAAATATATTTATGCATAAAACACTGTATATTAAAGCAATATCACCTGATTAGAATTCATAAAACAGTTTTTTAAAAAAAATACACTTAAAATAGCGCAAGATAATTTTTATTTTCTTGATAATGTAATAGAATAGATCTGGCTGTTCACAGGTGGGAGAAAATTATTTGCAAATAAAGTGTGCCTTCGTGACAGGTGGTGGGTGTACGGCGACTGGAGAAATACTGGAAGGCTGATGCGGAGCTGTGCTGTCTGGTACCCTGGCCACTAGGTATATGTGACCACTAAGCACTTGGAACATGCTAGTCAAGACTAAGGGGTGCTATACATGTGAAGAACACTGGATTTTGAAGACAATATTGTTGACAAGAATATAAAATATCTAATTTATGTTTTATGTTGATTTTATGATGAAATAACATTGTAAATATATTAAGCTAAAGCATATTACTATTATAAAATTAATATCTATTCAGTTTTTATCTATTTTTATTGTGGGTACTAGAAAATTTAAAACCACATGTGCGGCTTGCATTATATTTGTATTGGGCAGTGCTGGGCTACAGTCTAGTAATTGTATTTGCCACCAACAAGCTCTTTTTCCTGATCTCTGCACCCTAAATGTGCAGGCCTAGTTGATCTCTAAGGCTCTTTCACTTCCTAACTGTTTCATGATTCAATTATGAGTCTTGTTTCATGACCTTACACCTTAGAGAAATATAGTCCTTAACCCATATTTTACTTTACTTATCTATCTATTCTCTTGTCCTGGAATAGTCTGCCTATATGGAAAACATTTTTGTAAAGATCTTTTCTAAGCTCGTATATTTTAACAGAGTATTTGTTTTGTGGTGCAAAACCAGTTGCATGGATTAATAAAAATGTATTAATATTATTGCTGCACTTTGAAATTGTTGTACCATGCCAAAATTGAAATTTCTCACTAAAATCTTTTTATTCATGCCATGGGAGTGATGTCAGGTAGCACTTGTAATGACAGTCAGATATAAAAAATAACTTCATTATACCTGTCTTTTGTATTTGATATTTGAGCCATTAATAAGAAAGATTACTTTCTTTGTAGGCCATGGTAAAAATAAACTTGTGGTTTAATTGTCTTATGAAATAGAGGTTTTCCTTTTTAATTTCTGACAGATAAAGATCTTTGATTAAGACATTTCATTGAATGTATAGTAGGTTTTGTACAATGGCCAGGAAAAAAAAAATCAACAGATTATACTCCCCTTTGGTTATGATATTTAAAAATGGTTAATAGATTTCTTAAATGGATAATAATAAAAATAATATTACATGGACTAAGCTCATGCCTGCATAATGTGAATTCCACTGCTTATTCAATGTCATTATTCAAAAGAAAAAAGTCAAGAAGATAAATTGAAACAATTAGATGAACTAAAGTATTTGGAAGAAAAATGTTTCCATTAAGTTCCCTTCTAGCCCTACTTCTTTACTTATTTTCTATTTTTTTCTTCTTAGTAAAAAAAAAAAAAAATGAATATGATCCTGAAAGCATCTATTGATCATTGAGGATGTCAGTGCATATACACTGGAATTATATAAATTAAACATCATCGAATTTGGGGCTTAAATACCATAGTGTATGCATGCGGTCGTCTTAGGAGAACGCCTTTCTCAATGAAGTTGCAAGGGATTAAATTAGATTCATTAGGAAGAAGCAGACTCCAAGACAGACTTCAGTGTGCAGGATGTTTATTAGGGAGTGCCTTTGCGGTAAATCCCCATGGAAAAGAGGGAAAGGAAGCGGAGTTTGACAGAGGGAGAAGACAGCTGAAACGTGGTCCTGACAGTACTCTGAGCTGGCCCCATGCGGAGCTCTCAAACTAAAATAGCCTTTCAGAGCTATCTGTGCTAGGGTGAAATGGCTGGACCTTTATGCTGCGTCAAATTCTCACTGGATCTGGACCATCCTGGAAGAGTATGGCTTTGGGTGAGGTGGCTCTCTGTTACTGAGGGCATCCCTGGAGCTGCTGACGGCCAGAAGCTGTCTGTTGACAGTACTCTCAGCCATTGGGACCACCAGTCATTATATAATTTACATCAGTCTGTGACCTAGTTCTTCATGACATTTATGTATTCATGTATATAATAAACATATATTGAGTGCTCTGTATATGGTAGGCATCATCCTGATTTTTCAGGATGCAATGTAAAAAGATAAGAGTCTCTAAACTTAGGATCCTAGGTGTCCAGTTCACTGTCGCTGGTCCCGTTGCAACTGTTCTTTGTCTCCAGAATTTCTAATCATCTCTTCATGATGCATCCTACTTTTAATGTCCTCTTCCCTTCCGTACCAAGCATATATTCTATGATTCATCATTATAATCACTCGCTGAGTTCCCGAGCTCCTCCCTCCTTTAGCTGAAAAAACTTCAGATCTGGCTATATTTATCATTGCAGAGTTCCTGAAGCAATTAGACATGACCGGGAAAAGACACGTGTGTGAACACGCAGGCACCGCCCGCCCCGTGCTGATTCTCTTCACTTTACGTCCATGACTGTGAACATCAAGCAAGCCTCAGTGCTACCTGCCACTTTTGCTGCATTTATCAATACTGTACTAGTTATACCGTATTTCCCCGACAACTTTATCCCTCTGCTGACCCAGATGAACAATTTCAGTGGTGTGCTGGTGTAAGTTCAAATACTGGCTTTCAGGGGCGGGGGGTGGGGAAGTCCTAATATGTAACGTTTGCTAATTTTTGTATTGTAAATATATCCCCCAAAGCCGATTTCAAGTTACCAAGGCGACATCACCGAAGGTGGGCTGGGAAGCACACTCCGCTCTCTTGAACTCGAAGGCATCAGTTCGAGCCGGCACTGAGCATAATTTACACTTTTCTCTTTCTCTTTGAGCCTGCAACCATTTCTTCCACCCCCGCCCCCGCTTTCATGTGATGTCTTGCCGTCTTATTTAGTGAGAAAGTAGAGACGATTTGAGGCGAGCGTCCACATGCTGCACTGCCAAGTCTGCCGGGCACCTGCCCCGCTCCATGCACTCCGAGTCCCTCCTAACGGCCGGACGGGCCGACCTCCTCGGGGTCAGAGCTGACCGCGCCTGGGCACCGTGGCCCGTCCACTCTCTCCTGTTCAGGGGCTTTTCCCTCGCATGCTTCCTCTCTCCCCGCGGCATCACTGCTTTCCTCTTTGCCGGCTTACTCTCGTCAGCATACGCACGAGCTGTAATGTGCTGTCGAAAGGTAAAACTGCTTACCCGACCGTCCTAGAGCTAACCTTCCATTTCCCTCTCCCTTGCAGAGCAAAACTTAAGAGTCAGCTTCCTCGTTCTGTCTCGTTTTCCTAATCCCAAGTTTTATTGAATCTACTCCAGTCAGGGCTTTGTCCTCACTTCTCTTTGAACTTATTTGTTTCAAGTTCAGTGGTTACCTCCACGGTGCCAAGATAATGGCCAATTCTTAGTCGTCTTCTATCTCGATCCTTCAGTGCTGACCGCTGACTGGCTGGTAACTTCCTCCTCCTTTACCAGGTTATTGTAAGAGCCTGTGAAATTTCCTTTAGCTGCTTCCTTCCCTGCCCCTTTGCACGGCCGGAGTGTTGTCACTGAGCATGTCGGGGCATGTCTGCTCTCATTCTGACTCCGCCACTTTCCTATTCCACTAGGAATGAAATCCAAAGTGCTTAACGGTGGGCTCCCAGGAACTTCACAGTTGGCCTCACTTCATACCTTTCCCTTGTTCACCAGCTGTAGCACCCTGGCCTCCTTGCTGTCCCTTAATGATGTCAAGCACTCTCCTGTCTCCAACTTTCTGCACCTGGCATTTCCCCCCTTACCTGTCAGTTAGAAACCTTTGCTGGCTTCGGCATCGGCATGGCCTACCCGCCACTTCATTCGAGTTGCCAGTCATAAGGCGCCTTCTGAGTGAGGTCTTCCTGAACACCTTTGTGAAACTCACATTTTCTCCCCTATCTTTTGTTCTCACGTTACCCTGCCTTTGTTTCTTGATGGCATTTATTTCTCCTAACTTTATATTATGTATCTTTTGTTTATTGCCACATCCCTAAGGACTTTTGATGACAGAAACTTTGATTGGATTGTTGCTCCATTCTCAGCATTTGTTTATTCCATATACTAAATACTCAATAGATATTTGTTTAATAAATGAAAAATGAGGTAAACAATTAGCAGTGTGCTGGTGCCAGCTTGCACAAACTTGCAAAAACCATTTGCATTCATCTCTTCCCAAATCCATAGTGACGTGACATTATTAGCTTGAAATTGGCCATGGTGGGAGTATTTCCTCCATGGGAATTAATGAATAATACATATTAGGGCTTCCTTACCCCAGGAGATCCAGTCGCTAAGCATGTACTAGCACCCCACTTAACCAGGAAGATCCAAGTACGAGGTGGGGTGGTGTAATGTGGGAAGAATACCTAACAGGGAGTGGGGGAGGGGAGAAGTTGGAGTTTTCTTATAGGATATTTTTAAAGAGAATGTTAAAGGGTGAGCAAAAGGTAGCAAGATGAAATGAAGTTAGCAAAAGAAATGAAGGGCCTTACAGGCAAAAAAAAAAAATATGTATGTATATATATATATACACACCAAATTTTTTATGGCATAATGCTTAGCTTGCTATGGCTTCTGAAGAAAATAGAAGAGAATTAACAGTAAGAGATGATGTTTTAGAGAGATGATAGTAAAATCATGAAGGACTGTGTGTACCAAAAGGCATAAAGAATAGAAATATACTTGGCCAGGACCTCAATTTGGGGATCTTCAATCAACCATTTACTAAGGCTGTGGCTGCCCCATCAGACATTTGAAAGGCTCTCTTATAGAAGACAAAGCAGGATAACGGAAATCGAGGTTTTAGCCCCAAACTCCAGCATGGTCTCGTGGTGAGCTATGCGGGACCAACTGTGAGCAGCTAAAATCGTCTTCATGCCTCCACACATGGTCAGATCGACAGTCTCTGTGGTCCCTTCCTCTTAGGCCGGTCACTAAGCACATGCCTTATATATTCCCTAGACATCAACAACACTCTAAGAAAGATTGAGTCCAATTTTTTTAAGAAAAGAATGATCATTTTTTTTACTAGGGTTTAGCAAATCTTGAAATCTTAGATCAACTTCCCTGGTAAATGGGAACCAAATCCCCTGTAGAGAAATACAAAAGAAAACAAATTCCAAGAGAAATTGAATCCAAAGGACAAATGAGTATCAAGAGATTTAAAGCCAAAGAGAGAAAAATTATCCTGAGAACTCAACATCTTTTGATCCTTTTGCTCATTACAATGAATGTATTAACCATCCACCGCCTGTCCTAAATAACTGAACCAGTCTTAAGTTTTCAGTAGAGGTTGGAGTATCTCAGTAATATATGCAAAGATGTGAGGAACCTGTCAAGTTCAAAGTTACCATGAGATATCCAACTGGTGATATTAAATATGAAATAATATATAGCTCATTTAGTTCTCTCTGTAACCCTTTAGTGTATGACTTATATATTTACTAGTATTACTATATTATAGATGAGACTAAGGTGAGAAGTATTAAGTAATTTTCTTAAGTTTATATGGATAGTAAGTGATGGAGCAGGGATCTAAACTCAGGTAAGAGCCTACACACACCTTCTAACTCGGGAGACAGAGCTGGGCTAAAGATTGGGATTTGGAACTCATTCATATAAAAAGCATATCTTAGCCTATTTACGCTGTTACAACAAAATGCATCTGATGGGTAAATTATAAAAAACAGAATCTTATTTAGTTCTCACAGTTCTGGAGGCTGTGATGTTCAATATCAAGCAGGCAGGTTTGGCATCTGATGAGGTCCTGGTCTCTTCTTTCAGGGTGGCACCTTGTTGCTACATCCTTCAGAGGGGATGAGTATTGTGTGCTCACGTGAAAGGAGGAAGGGCAGAAAAAAGGCTGCACACTGTGGGAAACCTCTTTAAGAAGGTCTTAACCCCGTTCACGTGGGAGGAGCCTTCAGGACCTAATCACCTCTTAATATGATTGCGTTGGGGATTAAGTTTCAACACGAATTTTGGAGCAATACAAACACTAAAACATAGAAAAAGGTAATGGAACCCAGGAGAAGGAATGAATTACCCAGTAAGAGTGTAAAGTGAGAACAAAAAAAGGACACGAGAAATTTCCCTTAGGAACACCAATGTTTGTGGAATAGTTTGAGGAAGACAGTATACATAAAGGAGCCTCAGAAAAAGCTAGAAAAGCAGGAGACAAAGAATCTCAACTTAGAGATGCTAAGAGAAGGAAGGATTTTCAGAAACAAAGATGAATGGCCAGCAGTGTAAAATATTGCAGAGGTCAATGAGGTAAGGCCCGGAATAGATTTCTGTAGTTATCAACGAGCTGGGCTCTTTTGTGAGCAGTATCATCGCCGTGGTGAGGAAAGAAACCACAGTTCAATGAGTCAGATTTCAAAATGTGGAAACCATGAGGAAACTAATTCTTTGAACAAGGTTAGCCATGAAGGTTAAAAAGAGATAGGGCAATTATTTGATGGGAGATGCAATTTCAAGGGATAGCTTTTTTATTTCATGATTAAGAGATGAGCAAATTTAGACGCTGATGGCATGGAGACAGAGGTTAAAAATATTAAAAACAAAAATGATCAATGAATGAAGCCTTGAAATGTCAATAACAAATGAGAGACTAAGACTAGAAGGAATAAACCTCAGTCTTCCTAATATTCAGGATTCGAGTCAGGTCACCTTGCACTATAATTGATTTCCTCGGAATAAGCTTGAAAATGCAGTCGTCAATACTATTGGGAGGTTAATCTCAGCCATCTGGCAGCTCCCCCTCTTGAGAAGTCAGGAATCCTGGTCCTTCAGTCCTCTTTAGGTCAGGTTCCTGTTCACAGTTTTCCTAGGTTATTGGCTGAAGCAGGACCCCGCAGCTACACTGTGGGAACAGATACTCCTTCGTGTCTACGAAAGGTTTCATTTCAGCTTGCAAAGCTCCCACATCTGTGCTGATGCTCATGCACCCAGAATCCACCCAGGGCCTGTGTAGATTTCAAATGTCAAACATTTATCTTGTTTCTTATTTGGAAGGTAAAGGCTAATTGTCAAGACTTTTGAAATTCCAAATTGTCTGAATGTGGTTCCACCCATGTTTTGGTCAGTAAGTAAAAAGGCAGATTAAGTTTTCCAAGGTGAGGGAACCCACAAAGGTGAAACTGCCCTTTATGAAATTAATAAAGGGCCATAAGATGGGAACTGTGGTAGGGGCCTGAACTCTGCAAATGTACAGGCACAGTTAAAATATATGTGTATATAACCAGCCATTGTTTCCTAGTTTTCTTTCCTGTAATTGTTCACTACTCAGGAGTCATTTAGCTGATGGTCATAACGACACTTAGCTTTCTTTATTCTCCCACAGATACCATCACCCTTGTGAGGCCCAAGGCTGGTTCTGAGACATCTTCTAGGCCCTGCGTTCCAGTGGGCCAGCTGACCCACCCAGAACAGTGGCCCACACCAAGGAACTGACTCAGCTGGTCTTGTGACCCCCACCCATGAACTGACTCCATACAAGAAGACAATTCTACACTCCTATGATTCCACCCCAAACCCAGCCAATCAGCAGACCCAATTGCCCGTCCTTTGCCCACCAAACTATCTTCAAAAACCCTTTCTCCCAAATTCTTGAGATGGGTTTGAGAAATTCTTCCCGTCTCCTCACGTGGCACCTGTGATACTAAACTCTTTCTCCACTGTAACCCCTGCTGTCTTAAGGTACTGGCCTCCTCCTGAACAGTGGGCGGTGAACCTGGTTGTGCTGTAACAAGGGCTGTTTCCCCCTGGGCTCAGTTGCTCATCGCACAGAAAGCCAATTACTGAGACAATGGGGATTGTCAAGGAAGAAAGGAAGTTTATTGTGTAGTATATCAACCAGGAGGTGGCAGGACTGCCACCTCCCTGTCTGATGAGGCCAGCCGGTTTTCTGAGGTGAAATGAATAATGCAGGAAGTGAGTGAGCATCGTTAGATGTTTGGGCGGAGTGCAGGGTACACAAGCACAGTGAAAAATCACACTGGCACATACTTTGCATGATCAAAAAATGGCAGATAAACCCCTCCCAGGGCAGAGATTTTAGTAGTATGATGAGCTAGGGCCTATTACATTATCCTTTTGATTTTGTGTGCATGGGGGTTGTGGGGATTAGATTGCTCTATGGGTCCTTGGGCAAGGTTTGTGGTGAAATGCCACTTATCTTGACTTCTTTGAATGATCGGGTGGTGTAAGGCCTTGTAATTATCTCATTACTGCGAGGAGGGTCCACCATTTCTGAAAAACAACTCAAAAGGGAGGAGATCAGTGAGACAGAATTACAAAGTTCTGGTCAGCAAATCTTAATGGCCTGGGAACTTGGAACATAACAGAACTGCAAAAAGGTGTTTTTGTTCATGGAGCTGGTTACAAGGGGCTACCCCACATAAAGCTTAGAAGGTGAATCAAAGTCCACCAAGGGGGGACAGGGGTATATTTCTTGTTGAAAGTAGCAAAATACAAATTAGGTCTTCGGGTACACTTGTTTAAGGGAAGAAAGTTAACGGATTTGCTATATTGCATCTCCTGTTTTCTCTGTGACTAAAGATATCAAGATTATCTGTCAAGAGTGAGGATAAGTAGTAAGAGAGGAATGTGGAGAAATTCTAGACTAATCCCTATTATTGAAAGAAAATGATAAGGAGACGGCGACTCTGGAAAAATGTGAGACTTTCTGGTCCACATTCACGTCCAGGGGAAGTTTGTGAGTTTGTGGACGCACTGAACTGCCTGCTTCTGTTATTTTCTGTAATGGCACCCAGCACGTTGTGTTTGTCAGTGCGCCGGGTTGGGATTGTGCCAGGAATATACGGAGAGAAGGAAGAAGGGGTTGCGGATGTCGGCGCGGGCGGGACTGGTGCGACTGAAGAGAATGACGATAGAAGGATGCTGGCAGGTGCGGACGACGTGAAGAATCGCAGGACTTGATGAATGAGGGAGAGCTGGGGCCTGAGGTCGGGAGATGACCTTGACAAAGCATCCTGGCTGGGCGGCCTGAAGGTCGTAGGCATTTTAACCAAGAATAGAGATAAAATGGTCTGGAAGCAGTGCCTTCAATGCTCAGCGTTCAGTAGGATAAGCAGCTTCCACTCGAGAGGGATAAAAGGAATATGTGTCCATGAGGGAGGCTCAGCTTTCAGTTAGGCGCTAGAGAGGCGATGGCAAGCTGAGGAGGAAAGGTTGGTTCCCATGAATTCACAAGACACTATTAGAAAGATTTGGGAAAGGTTTGGGAAAGAAAAAAGCAATGAGAATTTGATCCAGCTGAGAAAAAGCATAGAAGAATGTGGAGGGAGTTAGATAACTCAGGGGTGACCGAGGATAACATTTGACATGAGGGATCCCCAAGGATTAATCTTCATACTCCTCTGGTCCTTGAGAGAATCCAGGGAGCAGCTGGAGTCTGGGGCGAGGAATCAAGACTTTGCTCTCTCATAGGTCAGTTGCTATCTGATGGGATGGAGTTTTTGAGTAATTCTGGTTAGCTGAGCAGGCAGGCTGTGGGAGTATTTGTTTCTCCATTTTCTCACCATACATTGGAAATGGCAGCGATCTTTGGTGACATAGGTCTCTCTTTCTGAGCAGAGCCAGGCTGGCTTGGCTGAAAGGGGGCTGGCCCCAAGAAAGGGTATGTTAGGTATACTTCAGCAGGGTTGTTGGACTTTCACCGTGTGCTGGAGACCCCAGAGTTGCTTTTCAGGAAGTTTGTTCTGTTTATTTTGATGCCAATAGAAATACTGTTGAATTATGTAAGTGATATAAATTGACCTCCCTGCCTCTGATCTTTGTATCTTTAGTTACAGGGGCCTTGAAATTAGTAGCTGCTTTGTGATAGGTTGTGAAAATGCTGGAAAGTTCCTTCTGTGTACATAGTTCCTCTGCTACCCAACTCCCTCTAAACATTCACTTATACGTTGGTGCTGTGGTTTCAATGTGGCCCCCAAAGTTTATGTATTAGAAACTTAACCCCCAATGCAACAGTGTTGAGAGGCGATTAGCCCTCAGGAATTGATTAATCTCATTGTTGCAGAAGTGCGTTTGTTGTCCAGGGAGTGAGGGCCTTATAAAGGATAAGTGTGGCACCTTTCCCTCCTCTCTCTTGCCCGTGTGATGCCTCCCGCCATGTTAAGATGCAGCAAGAAGGCGCTCACCAGATGCTGGCCCTTTGATCTTGAACTTTCCAGTCTCCAGAACCATGAGAAATAAATTTCTGTTTATTACAAATTACCCAGTCTAGGTATTCTGTTATAGCATTACAAAATAAACTAAGATGATTAGAGAGTAATATTTTTATTCCTTTTTAAAATGCAGATACACCCTGGGAGGAACAATAAGGGGAGCCTTACTGGGCAGTCATACTTTGATGTGATGACATCATTGAATCTTTTTTTGAGATATGGCACAACTTTTGAGAATACTCAGGAACATGGGGATGGAGTGGGGAGTAACGTGGGTGCAGAAATAGAAGACACAGGCCACTAAAGATAAATTCAGTTAGACACAAAGAGTAATATAGCACTTAGTGTGTGCAAGCCTCTTTCTAAATGTTCTACAAATATTAACGTATTCAATCCTCATAACAATCATATGAGGTGGATACTATTATTGTCGTTCCCATATTACAGATGAGGAAAATGAAGCATAGAGCAATAGGAACTTATCCAAGGCTGCACAGCTGAGTGGGCTGGAGTCTATCTTAGGCTAATTGAGAAGCAGCTGAGCATAATGGTTAACTAATGCCATTCCCAGCATATTCACTCATTCTGATAGTTAATCAGTCTTGGGTTTCTAAGCAATTTATAAGGGATGATGCCGAGGACTATTTAAAAGAACCAATAGCATCTGCATAATTTAGAAGAGAATTGGGAGTGATAAAACTGTCAGTGCCCTCTCCTGTGGTGATTATGCAAGGCAGAGAAACTCAATTACATCCAATCAAATCTCAAACTCAAACTGTAGTGTGAAGATTTTATTAGTAGTGGTGAAGGCAGAAAAGTACACATTAGATTTCTGAATATGAAATTAATGAGACACATTAAAATAAAAAAACTTAAGCAGCAAATTTTTAAGCCTGTGTTCTAATTACTTTCCTCATTATGCTTGAACCTTGTGTATTTCCGAATCATATACCAAGTGATGGAGTCTGCAGCCTTGTAAAATGCTGAATGGCTTGAGAAGATCCCACCTAGGATTAATAGTGTTCTCAGATTACTCAAAGTAATCTAAACAGTGGTGTTTAATCTAAACAGAGACTATTAGATTTAGTCTCATATACATAAACAGATTTAAGATTGAAGCACTGTAATTTATTTTATGGTAAGCATGCAATTCCCTATCAATGAGAAAAGAAGAAATTAGTCAAGAATGGTTCTAGGACAATTAGCCTAAAGTGATACAGGTGGGATTGTTACCAAATTCCATATACCAAGATATAGTTTATATTTAACCATGGTTTTTCAAATGGCATCACAGAACTTAGCATTTGAAAAAATGGAATTTGAACTGGTCCCCAGGACTCAACTCAGAGATGTAGGTTATCTTGTCACACTTCTAATTCTGTATCACACAGCATGGATTCCTGATCTGGGCACTCTGATGCTCTAGACTTCTTAGAGAAAACATCACACGAATGTGAGCTGAAAAGGTTGTAAGACCAAGAGCCGTGACACCTGGGTGCATATGTCTCTTGGTGGGCGTGCTTGACTAAGGCAGCACTGAGAGAATGACCCAGATAAACCATCAGGGACCCTCCTCCAGGGATGGGGCAGCAGCAACCCAGTGTCAGGCCTGCCGGGCGCACTACGCAGTCTCGTCCCCTCCCTGTTTACGACCCGTGATCTGGAGTGGTGGCGAATGGCCTCTGCTCTCAGACTGGAAATAGTGAAACTCAAGGTTATGTAACACACAGTTATTTGGGCCTGAATGGAGATCGATTGTTGAAGGGTCTGTATCTGAGTATTGGAAATTATGGGAGTCATTAGGCTACCTAAGTGGGGGATTGATTCATGGATTACTGTGTACGGAATTCCAGAAGAAGTTCTGGACCCCTTACTAATTTGGTCATTGTAATTGGTATTGAAGGAAGTGCGATTTCATTTTGACTTGCAGGCTAAATATAATGACTAAGAGTAAAGCACTTAGTTGGAGACAAAGTTGGAGCTAAATTCAAGCTCCACCGCTTACTAGCCATATGCCCCTGTTTCCTAAACTTTTGAAAATATTTTAAAATTTGGGTTCCTGTTTAAATAGATGTTCAGTCATTCTCCTGATATGTCTAAGAAGCATCTAAAAAATTTAGTGTCCCTTCTTTTCTCTTGCTATTCACTAAGAGAAACAGAATTCTAATGTGGTATGTCTTATTTTATTGTTTTATCTTCTTTATTTTTGAGAATAGAGGATCTATAGCACTGCTGATGACTGGCTGAGAAACTGGCCATCTCTGTACCTCCTGAACACCCCATGAAGCCCCCAGCCCCCAGCCCTGTCTTGTTTGTGTGACGTTGCCTTGCCCCAGCAGGTGTGAGCACTGCATCTTCTAACTACCTTGGGCTCTTGTGCCATCTTCTCACTTGTCACTAGTATTTGGATTCCTCCCTGTCCTTACCAGACACACTTCAGTTCTCCCATAATATGAATTGTTGCCATAGACATTGATTCCTTTCTCCTCTCAGTCCTCTGCTTTTTCTTGTACCATCGAGATTAATTATTCACAGGGTTATCAATAGTGGATATGGATATATTGATTTCTCTTCAGGGGCAAACATCTTCATCAGCTAGCCCAATGGCTAAAATCATGAAATTTAGACCAACTTTAGTACATTGGGTACAAAAACCTGGTAAGCGTGGGTTTTTAGCTCATCCGTGGTTACTTTGTTACGCTCAAATAATAACTTTCATTTGCCAACGAAACTTGAGACATGGTGTTATGTGTTTACCCACACGATGCCCAGCCTAGTAAACACCCTGCGAGGGGCTATTGTCTTCATTTTAAAAGTGGGGGAACTGAGGCTAAGAGTTTCAGTACTTTGTCTAAGATTACAGGTCTGTAAATATTGGTGTTAAGAATTCAAACCAAGGTAAATTTTACTCCAAAATCTGTGCTTTTTCCACTTAGAAAAATGCATTTCCATTTATTATTTTCTCACTTAACTGTGATACATGTTGGAATTTTTTAATGTCAAGTACTTATAAAAGCTTTACTTAGCTCTACTAACTCTAAGTAGGAATCAATCGTTAATATTCTGTTTTACATTCAAAGAAAGTGAACCGAAATTATAGCTTAGTTTACTTGACCAAATTTCTTAGATTATTTTAAGTGATTGTATTGGTTTTATGAAAAATAAATAATAATAAAATCTAGTTGTGAGAAAACTTGATTTTCTTTACATTGATTAGATTAATCAAATCAAAAGTGAAAGAGACCCACTCATACGAAGGGCTTTAATCATAGAGAATGATCGAAGTGTGATTAGTGGTAGATAGAGTATCAGAAAAAGTTTTGAAATCTGACGGTATGCCCAATCATATTTGTCCCATGTACATTAAAGGATCTTGTTTCTGTAATCATTAACAAGAAGCTAATTTATTCTAAATATTTGTGTATGGGTGATGTTTCTTTCTCTTAATCGTGTAGAGAAAATGTTTTAATCGTGTGTCCTGAATAAATTTGAAAATGAACTGTTTCAAATATATTTGATGCTTTACATTAATTTTTTACATTTATTTTACAATATAGTCCTAATGAGAAATTTCAAAAGTTTTTTGACCTTTA